>JACGTP010000003.1:4802552-4828410 GCA_023678845.1 Mischocyttarus mexicanus | reverse complement strand
AAGAAGAAGGGTAAAGTAGATAGCTATCTTTAAAATTCAGTACTCTCTTCATCTAACGGGTGTATCAAAGCGTATTCGTTGACGCTAGGTAAATATCATACATATTTTCTATCCTTCTATTCGATAGATCAAACTTTAGTTTCATTTCAATTATTTATTTTTTCAATTATTTATTATTAAAAAGAGAAATTAATACATATATATTAAGTTGTCAAGTATGAAATGGAACAAATTTCAATTAAATTATGTGCATTTTTTGCTCCATTTCATACTTGACAACCTAATATATATGTATTAATTTCTCTTTAATAATAAATAATTGAAAAAATAAATAATTGAAATGAAACTAAAGTTTGATCTATCGAATAGAAGGATAGAAAATATGTATGATATTTACCTAGCGTCAACGAATACGCTTTGATACACCCGTTAGATGAAGAGAGTACTGAATTTTAAAGATAGCTATCTACTTTACCCTTCTTCTTCTTCTTCTAGTCTCTCTTTTTCTCTTTCTCTCTCGGTCACTCGCTGGTCAAATATTTGAAACAGGCCGTTTCGTCCCCAACCCCAATTCGGTTCTCTTTCGCTACGTCGTCGTCGTCATAGTCTTCGTAGTCCGATGACTACGAACAGCCTATTGACTCGGGACACGAGCTCTCTTCAAAGGGTGGAAAACATTTTAAAAAGAGAATATGTCTTTGCTATGACGGAGAACGTTGCAGGCACACCAAGCGTGCGACAAGGTAATCGAGAAATCGTTCCTAACGAAAATTTTCTTTTTCAAATTCTTTTTTGTTATATATTATACTCGTACATTTCTAAGGTTTCATGAATAAAACATATCCGGAGTATGTCATTTTTTATGTATCTTTTTTTTCTCACTATAATACGGTAGAAAAATATTTTATGTTCTAATTAATTTATTATAAGGAATATATATTGTCTACGGTTATAAATAATTTGTTTGTTAATTCTTTTAAATCTAAAAGAACATATCTTTCTATTTTTATATGTTTGAAAATAAAAAAATATTCATTTTTATTTAATATGTGTATAAAGTTAATAACTATGCATTCTATACGATAGAAAGGGTAAAACACATGTTCAATTTATATTGTATACATTTTTGTAAATATTTTATTTAACAGCTATTACAATAATAATAATAATAATAATAATAATATTTCATAAAAATATGACGAGATAAAAACAATTTTCTAACCATTTCTTATTCCATAATAAATATAAAAATACAATATAATTTCTTCTACGTGAATCCTCAAGTAGAATCGATGTTCGATCAATTGAAAATCGTAACCTGTGTAATCGTTCCATTGGCGATATTAATGGAGTAAAATTTTAGACATAGTAAGCTAAAATCGAGTGGTATTAATCGAATATTGGTATGTCAGCCATGACAACGGGAAAATCGAATTTCGTCGACATCCTTTCTTGCAAAAGCGAATAGCCTGAGAGCTTTCTATCTCTCTCCCTCTCTCTCTCTCTCTCTCTCTCTCTCTCATTTAACCAGATTACTCACCGCGATCAGTTCGAATTTCGATCCTTGATATGGTTACATATTGCATAGGTTTGAGTAAGAAAAAAAAAAATATTGTCAAACGATATTATCGATCGTCTAACGTTTGATCAATGATCGACACTTGGATTGTTTCATAGTTTTATTTATCTTACGATTCTATTAAGAAAACACATTATTATTATTATTATTAATTTCCAAATATTATCACCGATCGATTACCTTTAATCGATCTGTTTTATAAAGGTTTCCGTATACGTCGAAACATATTTGCAATGCATGCATCCGACACCTTACGTTTCATAAAACCAGTTTGTGTTTTTATACCAACTACTGATTTTCTCAGTTTGTCTCGTGGCGTATATCAACGTTTGAAACACGCACTGCTTTTTTCTTCTTCTTCTTATTATTATTATTTTTATTACACTGACGCAAGTTACTTCTAATGCTGTATTAAACACGTTGCAACATGTATAATAAAAATTTATTAATCGTTTCGTGCATCAAGAACCCTACAGGTTTTATATAAAAAAAAAAAAACAGAACTCACATCAAGAAGTTTCAGTTTCTCTTACGATACCGATCTTTTTTCTTGTTTATTTTTCCGTTGTTTGTTTGAGCTGCATAAATACATTGCAACATGTATCGTGAAACTTAGTAATTGATGTGTTCATCGTAATATCTTTTCAACACGCATTATAGGAGATTTTTGTTATATGAATATCAAACAAAATGTAAATTGAAGATAGAAAAGAGGAAAAGGGGAAAAATATTTATACTTTATTTTATTTTATCTTACGGGATAAACGCATTAATACAGAAAAGAAAATATAATTATAAGAGATCAGGACATGATAAAAAATAAATATTATAACATACGTTGAAGTATATATTTCTTATGGCAAAAATTAATTTAGAGAAGATATCAAAATGATGACAATATGTTAAAAATATATTATTTTAGGCTCCAGAAAAAAAAAGAAATATATATAATAAGGGCTAAATTAACGCAAACTTTATCCTCGAAACACAATCGTATGATAAAAAGAAGATAGAAAATAGAAATAAAAAAAATATCTAAATAAATAGAAATGAGAAGTAAACGCGAGCTCTTTCGCTCGTCGCACGGTTATTTCGAAATTGATTTACACGAAACGAACGTTGGAAAGTTTCTTCTTCGCTCGTGGAAACTCGCTCGTGACCTTATTCGCTATTCACCAAAGTCTTTCCAGAGTTAAGAAGAAGGAGTAGGAGAAAGGGGAGGAAGTAGAAGGAGGATGAGGAGATGAAGGTGGAGGTGGAGGCATCGTTAAAGTTATCACGATGCTTGCAACGTGTCGTTGCTTCGCCGTTAAGTAGAGCAAAGATTATGCGAATATGCTTGTTTGTATCGCGTAATTTGCTTCGAAGTAATAGGGAATAATTAATCGGTTAATTAATGAAACGATCGAGTAAGCTCTGTAACGAAGCGTCTACGATTTCTAAGGAATCTTTGTTTTTTTTTTTTGAAATTCAAACAAAAGTCTATTAATTTTCAGATCAAATCTGTCCGTTTATTATAATAGATTAAACAAAACAAAATACTCTAATTTTCATGATTTATTATACGTGTAAGTATATCTTTTATAGAGTTTAAGAGAGTTTTATAGAGTTCAATCGACTTTTCATGACAAAGCTGGTTTATATATAAGCAAGTAAATATACTCAATTACTTACCAATCTAATCACTTTCACGCTACAGGAAGTTCTTTGGTTCAGGTTCGACCGGTTTTATTAGTTCGATTCGAAAAAATTTTGGGTGACGAAAAAACAGCAACAAAATCACTTAGGTGATTTCGAACTTTCTCTAAAATAATCGATATCGGAAATAAATTGTTTCCATGTGTTCTGGTTTCTCTCTCTCTCTCTCTCTCTCTCTCTCTCTTTATATATATATATATATATATTTATAATATTTTTCTTATTTTAAGAAAATCATAGAACTAACCTTGCAGTTACATAAATCGCACTCCTGACTGCGATTTATTTTTACGCATTTAAATACGAGAAGAGAGACACGATACCACAAACTATCTAGGACTGTGTTGAAAGTGGAAACGCGTCATGCCAGTATCCACGAGTTTCTTGTTCGTTTATGACGCTTCGTCATCTTTTATGATTACTCTCATCCAATTTCCATACGACATCTTCTATATGAATCATATCGCTTTACAATCATCGAGGTTTGCTCGCGAATACGTATAGAGTAACAAAGTTATCGATGTTATCTAAACGTGCATCTAACTTTTAACTCAAAACATTTACTCGATAATTATCCTTCAGGGATGTAATCATAATCATATATTATTATGCAAATTGAAATAAATATATTCTACGATAATCTTTATTATCCGGATATAGAAATAATTATTCTTAAATATTATTTTTGGTAGATCATGTTATAATTGATACTATTTTCTAACGATGACATTGAAATATGAAAAACGATAGATTAAAAAAAAGGAAAAAGAAAATAAATTGGAATATTGATTTAGTCGATATTTCCAGATAATCTAAACAATGCTCAATTCGTAAAGAAGATCACATATTGGAAAGTTTCCAATTCAATAATAATCTTTGACATATTATTTTGAAAACATTTAGAAATTTAACCAATGAGCAGGGAGAGCAACGAGACTACGATTTATTGAAAACTGGCAAAATTCCTTAGTTTCGAGGGAAAACTTGAATACGAGTTGTTCGTCTAAAGATAACTTTGATCAACTTATTATATGACTTGTCTTCATTTAGATCCATCTGACATAAGTAAATCAAGTTCATCGTACTCGACAATTCTCGCTTTTTCTTTTTTTTCAAACAATTGCCAAGATACAAAATTTCGCGTAAACTTTATTTAAATTTTCACAAATCGTCGAATTATTTCTCCTAACATTTTGCATTTATTATTAGAACTTTGTATCAGCTCTAACTCGAGTATTCGCATGACGCGAACTACTACAACCATAAATATATAGGCGTAAGTGTTACAGAATTGTTTTGGAATAATTGGAACGTTGTATGAGAATGATCAACGTGATTGTGGTGAAATGCAAACGTAAATGCAACTATGACACATTTTAAAGCCTCTCTCTTTCTCTCTCTCTCTCGAGTGCTTACATATTGCATTTAAGTTTGCTGTCGTCACTTTTATTGCTTATTACAAAGATAATATGCATTTATAATACTAAGAAAAAAATAATTATATATATATATCGTGCATACATGATTCATTTTTTACATATCACGCATACCTATGAACGATAATATTATTATTATTAATTGTTAAAAATAAACCATATGAAAGATTAGACCAACTTATTATAATCATGACCGAGAACCATTATTTTTTCATTTAAATACGATAAACAGAATATCTTTTTTTAAATTATGTTCATTAGATACGACGCATTTAATGAAGAATTTTTCTATAATTTAGATATTACCGAGCGAGTGGTTTATATAAATTTGAAAAACAACCAGTTGAATCTGTTCACAAAATATCTGTCTGAATTTGTATATGTGGAAAAATATATTTGAAGAAAAAAAAGATCCAAAAAATAGAGATCTCTCGTTAAGTTCGCAAATTGAAATTATCATTCACCTGCCATCTTTGAATGCTATTATATAAAAAAAAAAAAAAAAAATGAAAAATTGTTGAAAAATTCATGGCCATATCTAACACTGTTTAAAATACTTCAACGAGGTTAAAAATTTGTTTCGTTTGCGCGTTAAAAAATATTTTACAAACTTTTAACCATTTCGATATAAATAACATTAATTGTAAACTTTTGTAGAAATTGAATTTAACCTAAATAACTCGTTGCTGAAAATATGATTTTTTGCCATACATTTAAAAATAAATCCATTCTACCATTTAAATAATAAAATAAATGAACACAAACGCGAATTTCAATTTCGTACTAAAAAAAAAAAAGGAAAAGNATTTTCACATCGTAAGACCGATAGCGAGAAAAAACACTTGAAAAAAAAGAAATATCGATTAGATCGAAGAAATTATCGAAATTTTTCGAGAGTACAGTGTATATATCATCTCTTAATCGTCGTCGTTGTCGTCGTATGCCACAAGATATTTCAATAAAAATAAGATATACTCGAGAGATTTGGAAGTTTTTTCGTTATTATTATTATCATCATCATTATCGTCATTTTACTTTTTTGAATAATACGTTCTGCGTGATCTATCTGTAAAGAAAAAATATCCGTTGATTTATCGTATTTTAAATTGAATAAATAGAAAAAATGAAAAACAGAACAATTTTATCTCGAGTTGATAATTCATTCGAAGGGGGGGGTAGGAGAGGAGAGGGGAAAGAGGAATAATTTTAAAATCATGGACAAAGCAGATTTCATTTTAATGCAATTCGAAAAAACAAGAAATAAGCTTCTTCTCTTCTAAACTCTTTCCCCCCCCCCTTTTTTCTTTCTTTTTTTATACGTACACGATAAAATTGAAAGAAAGAATTTAACTTAAGTTGGTAGTTTTATTTCCTTTCTTTCTTTCTTTCTTTCTTTCTCTTCTTTTCTCTTCTCTTTTATCGAAACCACTAGATTCTTCTCCTCCTACGTGAGATAAACCCTGTTCAAAAATTCAATGGCAAATGTTTGCCATTAGGGTGGTTGTCGTCCTTGTGTTACATACACTACCATAAATTTTTTTTTCGATCTAACATACTAAACCTCTTCTCCTCCTCTTACTCCTTTTCTACCCCTTTTCTCCAAGAACCTTCGTCTTTTGCTCTTACCCCATTGGTTAATAATAATTACACTCCTTCGACTCTCTTTACTCTTGCTTCGCTTTTAAGTTACCTTCGGGATAGTTTCTTTTCTTTTTTTTCTTTCAACCTTAAGAACCGATACAATTTTCAAACGACATTTTCCATTCTCTTTTACAGAACGTACTCTCTTCTTCTCCACCTCCACCCTTCACCCCTACACCCCTATTTCTTTCATTCCCTAGATATTTCATAAGACTAGTCGGTCTTAAAAACAAAGAGATAAAAAAGAAAAAGAGGAAAGAAAGAAACTTCGTATTGACTCGAGATAAGTTCGTCTAAAGATGAAAACTATCCTCTCTCTCTTTCATACACACACATACACACATACATACATACATACATATATATTCTCATCTGAGAAGCACCATATAATATTCAGAAATTCATTGGACATCGCTTCGTCCCGGATCCGTTCAGTCACGTTACGTTATACATGCGAACGAAGCTTAAATCTACGTCCTGATAGAGTTGGAGACTGAAGATAGAATGAGGGGTGGTAGTGGTGATGGTGGTTGAGGGGTTATAAGGGTGATAGAGAAACGCATGCAACAGAGAAAGAGAGAGAGAGAGAGAGAGAAAGAGAAAGGTGCGAGATTAGTTCGAGTCGCACGTGTATTTCCGAACTCAATCTGCTTCCGAAGATTCGGTTTGCAGTTTGGCATGTTTCTAAGCAAACTCTCCTCTCACCCTTTCCTCCCCCTCTTATTTCCTATTCGTAAAGGGAGATGAAGGGAGACAGGTGATTCCTCGACGGAAACGGAAAGAGACCGTTTCGACTTTGATAAAGGTAGAGAGTAGGTTGACAAGAGACGCGCATAATCGGATAATACCGAGTAATCAGGCCGAGCTCGTTTGTCCGCGGTTCCAGGAGGACTTAGTCTGATCTAATCCACTTTGATTTTGGCAAGCTGCTTTCGCGATTTACCATCAGAATGGAGAACTCCTTGTTAAAAGAATAATCGTCTAATCTATATGTGTGTGTGTGCACGTATTATATATGTATATATGCATAAGGTTCCAACATTGATTTTCGTAGGCAGAGAAAACGTATTATATAATTTTATAGGATTTAAAACGTACGTGTCGAAGAAGATAAATTTGTGATATGACGTTCATTGTTACAGTTGCAAGGATGAGGGGAAAGAATGGGTAAATTAGAATTCCTGGAATAAAATCAAATTTCGGATGATTTTATTAATAATCGTAGTTTGAATTAGTAATGGGATTATTGGAATTGTAATATCAGTGAACAAAAATAAATAATAATATGTATATGTATTTATATAATTGTATTTCATTTTTATCTCATAATCAGTAATAATTTTAATTAACGAAATGAAATAATGTGACTCTGATTATACAACATATTACGGTACCTTATTTTTTTAATAGCAAATATTATTTTTAACGAATAATCAATTCTCATTACGATACGTGTTTAAAAATATTTTTAAAATTAAATCACAACGTTGGTAAAAACAATACGAAGTTATTTCACGATTAATTAAACGTATTATATATACATGCTTATTTGGAATTTAAATATAATTTGTATGAACGACGATAATGTTATCCTTGAATCGTAAAAACGACTTATCGAATTCGTCTGCGTATAAAAATAACGTGAGTTGGAAATGTCAATCATAAATAAAAAAGAAAAAAAAACAATACTTGGAAAAGAAGCATCATCTTTGTTGAGCTTATTATTCTTGTCATCTTTTTCATGTGAGACAGTTCTTGGAAAATAAACCGTCTATGATTCATGCATCATAATCTTCTTGGAAATGTCATTACGAATATCCACGTAAGATACACGTAAGATACACGTAAGATGCAGAAACGTTTGAAACAGTTTGCATGCTAGCATGTATTTTAATTGACATAGTTTTAAATTGTAAAAAAAATAACAGAGTCTAACGAAGATGATAAATTATAAGAAAAATATTTAAGTAGTTACATTCAATTGATATTTTATCAATCTTTGTCTGTACCGTGATTTATTAACTGCATATACATTTTAATATTGACACGATTAGATATTTTTTAATTTATCATCATTCCTTATCTCTATCATAAACTCATAAAACAATTTTCTATATCGTTTAACTCGATTATAATTTTTATTCGTTCACTACCTTGCAATGAATCAAAATTGAACAGAGATAACAGTTAAACAAATGATCTTACCTATCTAATAAAATTCAATAAAAAAAATCATAATCAAATTACAACATATTCTAAGGAACATCTTGAAATAGGAGTCTCAAACTAATCAAAAATAATTCCCAGATCTACCAAGGACACAAAATCGTTGCATTCGGAGTTACCCAACGGGTTATGAATCTTGAATACCAACGGACGTCAGTTAGCACACTGGAGACGATAAAAAATGCTGCTACCAATGTCTCAGGAGGAATAAGATTTTATAGTTCTACTCTTACTTTTTCTTTATTTTATGAGAAATCCTACGAATTCGTTATTCCGCGATTTCTCATGAATATAGACGAATCGAGAAAGATCGTGACTTGTTCGAAAAGAAACGAAAAAATAAAAGGTTAAAAATGGGGTTGTATATTAATTATTCAATGTGTAAAATTAATATGTAATGTTATACCAGTACTTCTAATTATAATTAAATTTCCGAATATATGGGTTAACTATTAATTTAGTTATAACATAGTCAAATTAAACTTCAGATATATGATATTATAATACAATGGATGATGTGTTAAATACTAAAATTTCATCGTTAAAGTTAATATAAAGGAAACTCTCGTTGTAAGAGTTTATACTAAAAAAAGAAATTATGAATAATTAAAATAATAAACAATATGGTTGATATATTTTGATTATGAATTTATGAGTAACACACACACGTAACTGTATTATTATCGTATAATAATGTAATTGAAAGGGAAATTCGAATAAAATGGATGGAATAATTTGAAAGCCGATATAAAGGAAGCAACATGGAGCTGTAGTTAATGATAAGCGGCTTCTATCAGGAGGACATTATTCCGCTGCTGGAACATCCTTATCTTTGGTAGACTACACGTTGCAAGGACGCTTCCGGACTCGTACGGACGTTACGGGAATGACGTACCACTACAAGCTTTTCTCTCTCTCTCTCTCTCTCTCTCTCTCCTTTCTCTTAATCCACGTGTATGTTCTTATGATGTACGCGGTTGCACGTTTAATATTCACATAGGCGTCGTGTGTACGTTCAAGGATTAAGGCCTTCCGTACAACCAGCTAAACTGTTGGATTATTGCGCTGAGAATTAATCGTGACGCACAAACGATACGATTTACTAAAATTGTTTTTTACATTCTTTTTTTTTTCTTTTACGAAAAGAAAAATTTATTTTTGTATTATTCGTTCTCTCATTGAATATTTAAAACGCTTGATTTATATCTAAACATTTATAGGAATGAATTTTAATTAAACTTTGAAAAACATATAGAAATAGATGATCATTAGTATCATCTCTCGTTCCTCCTTCTCCTCCTCCTCCTGTTTATTAATAAATAATTTTCAATGATCACTTTGAATTAGAAACGAGGATAATATGTTAATTAATTATTTCAATGATAACTAGATGTAATAACGATGTCAACGCTAAAGATTACACGACGTTTGAGGTTAAACAATATAAAACAATCATTATTCGAGATCTATTGGTTAATTGTAATATTAATTATCGTAAGCAATAGTATCCGTTAGCTCTATCGATAATTAATTATCCAAACTAAAATCATACTTGTTTTTAATTCTTGGCTAATATTAGGTTGTCAAATATGAAATGGAGCAAAATTCAATTCAATTCAATTATGTGCATTTTTTTTTTGGCTCCATTTCATACTTAACAACCTAATAATTTTGTCTCGAGTAATAATACGATAATTCGATGCTATTTTTGTTATCATTAGAAATATTAATAAAAATTTTATAATAACACTGTGAACGTATAAAGGAATAAAATTGTTCCTTACAATACGAAATTATATGATTTTTATACGATGTCTTAATAATATTATCGTGGATTGTATATGGAATAGTAAATGTAATGAAGAATAAAATCAATTGGTATATGATAGATATAGTTGATAAATATAATATAACAACACATTAATATCGTCGTGAACGTATTTTAATTTAGGTTTAACCGATCGCGCGTATCGCGACAGATCTCTCATAGTTATGAATATAGGGGAATATCAAGGGGGATATCTATTTCCTGGTATATTCAGTTTCCAATTATCCCTTGGGCGATCCTACTCGTCTAGACAAGGCTTTAATTCGTAATACCACTGGATGGAAACGCTTGCACAAATCGAAGTCATTCTTGACGGTAGTCGATTTGAAAGCACCAAGTTCATAGTCGCGTTCATAGTCGCGTTCGTATTCGCAACCAATACGCGCTGTCCGTACCAATTATTAATGATTATTGATCTCAATGGTACACCGTCAGATGAGAGAGATGATATTTTCAATAAAACCTGCAAGATTTCCAATCGCTAAACATGAATGCTTTCATCTGTCACGTTTGTTCAACGAACTTGCACGTATTATCAGATAACTTATATAGTGATTCATAGATTTCACGGAAATCGTAATCAGTCTGATCGATTAGAAAGATTTTTAATCATTGTTTCTATGAAGTACCTGGATTAAAAAATATTTTATCCGACAATATAAGACTTTATCTTGCTACAATGAATTATTGTTATTATCCTTTCGCTTAACAATTAATTACGAAAAAATGAACGTAAGTAACGTTGCATTGAAATATATTTGATTATATTTTATTTTTATTTTTAATACCTTTACCCAGATACGTTTGTTTGAATTTTAATCAATTTTATATTAACAATCTGTAATATATTATACAAATATCTTATATCGCTTATTCCTTCTACATTTATCATGAATAAAATAATATTCTTCTAAAGGCAGATAAACCAAGCTACGAGGAAAGTTATATTAATTGCAAACTAAAACTTATGCAATAGATAGATTTATAAAATGTTAAAGTAGTTTAGTACCTTATCTTTATTTTTCATTTACTTTACTACCAAGTGTAAATATATTCAATTTTCTTATCCACGTTACGTCGTTCGCGTTAAATTATTTATACAGGCGACACGGCTTGCTACGTTTTTTCTTTTAACTCATCAGTCGTAACCATAACGAATACCGGACGATGATTCGACTGCATATTTTCGTAGATAGGAATGAAAAAATACGAAAATATTACGATGTTTAAAAAAGAAAGAAAAAGAAAAAAAGGAAAAATATGAAAAATATTTAAAAAGTAATATTTGAAAAATTCCATAAACGTAGAGCATAATGATTTATTCTCTATAAATTATTATGATAATCACACGTTGCTCTCAAGTATCGAAAAGGTATTGCGAATAAAAACGAAGTTACTTGAAATAAACGCAAGATGAATTTCAAGCCACAAGACACTTTGAATACTCTGATTTTTAATTCTGCTATAAATTATTAAATTTCATTGCGTCCTATCCTTAAAGAGAAAAAAAAAAAAGAAGGAATATTTATTAGTCAAAGATCTGATAAAAACTTCGTCATGTTATGTTTTTTATTTATTTTTTATCTTCCACGTTTCTTCGTAATCAGTGTTCACTAACACTATTCTACTCTCGTACAATACAAACATTCATACCTACATAAGTTTGATGACTATTTTAACGTTTACGTTCGAAAGCTCGCACGTGCGATTGATTTGTAATTTAATGAGAATACATGGGTCATATATCTTTCGTTATTGCTTCGGTACGTGATCCGGACAACGAAACGACCGCATCCGTTATCTCGGACGACGCTATATCGCGTTTCGTTTTTCTGCGTACGAGTTTTGCACTTTAATAATTATCCTTTCTCTGAGTGCTTTTCATTGTTTCCTATAAACTACAAAAATATCTAACTTTTCTGTACATTTTATATACATATATATATATAAGTATGTATATATATTAATAAAATAATTAATTATATTTTAACAGTAGAAAATATTTCTACGTTTCAATGACCCAACATTTTAATATTTTTTCAACCAATGACAAAATTACGTAAAATTAAAGGAAAGTAAAATAAAATTATTATTACATTAATACGAAATGTCTGTTTATATAAATGATCGATAACATTTTTCAAAACAACGCGCAAGTTACCCAGTTCAGA
Source organism: Mischocyttarus mexicanus (assembly GCA_023678845.1). Taxonomy (NCBI): domain Eukaryota; kingdom Metazoa; phylum Arthropoda; class Insecta; order Hymenoptera; family Vespidae; genus Mischocyttarus; species Mischocyttarus mexicanus. The sequence goes on along the minus strand of JACGTP010000003.1, from coordinate 4,815,831 downwards.
ATCATGATAAAAGATACGAATATAATATTTATTCAAATCTCACGAAAATATTTTTACTTCACGCAAATTTGTATCATAATTAAATACCTTCGTTATCTATAATATTATTAATAAAATTCCTATTACATTCATACAAAACCGTCTGTTTATAAATGTTGAATAAATATGTTCAAAACACAACGCGTAATGCAAGTTCCAACTCAGACTCATGATAAAAAGGTACGAATTTTATTTATTCAAGTCTCTTTTCACATTGAAGTTCACTTCAGTTCTATCTCGTAATCGTAGAAAAACTATTCGAAGGTATTATTTCGTGAAGAGCAACGTACAACTCGGTGTCCCGCGCGATTTGATATCCCTGGCAACTCGGATAGGGAGAAAAATATTTTTGTCAAAAAAAAAAAAAGAAGAAAACGAGAGAGAATGTGAAGAGGGATAGTCGTCGAGTTGGTAGATAGAAATTACAGATACACAATCGTTTGTTTGGATTAATTAAATAAATTGCGACGACAAATTGTATTTCAACAAATTACAAAAAAAAAGAAGACGAAAGAAAGGAAGAAGAAAAATTAGAAAATTCTTCTAAAAACGGTCTTGGTTTTAAATAAAATATATAAAATGTAAAATACAAATAACGTAAAGCGAATACGGTTCTCCTCTTTCACTCCCTTATTGTTTTTTGAAGTTTTTTTTTTCTTTTACAATGGAGTAACTAATTTAAAGATATAACTTATGAATAAAAACATGAAGTAAGTAAAAGAATTTATTAAAAAAAAAAAAAGAAAGGAAAGAAAAAAGAAATATGAGTAAAATAGAGAAGAAATGGAAGGGCGTGTTACTCGTACTATCGAGGGTCGTTGAATAATCGAGAAAAATTTTCGAAGCGAGCCTCAGCACAACGCCCAAGGGTGCAGCAACCCAGACGTATTTTCAAGCGGGTACGCGTGCGAAAAAAAAATTATTCGTCGGGACGAAAGAGTACGACCACCCTTGTAAACCTTCACGTTTCTATCTCACTCATTGTCAGTCGATGGTAGTGATATCCCTTTAAAATGCATGAAACGCTGTCATGAAACGTCGTCCACCACAAACAGAACAGACCATCCTTCCCTTTTTCTTCTTCTTCTTCTTCTTCTTCTCCTTTCATTACAAACGACTGAGCCAATCCTCTTTTTCTCTCAACTCTCTGCAGTCTCGTATGTTGCATATCATTTTATTACAGTGAATATGTATGTATGTGTATATGTGTAAATATCTAAGTCTTTTAGTCACTACACTACACTACATCGAAGGACACTATGATACCACTTCTTATATTGAATCATCTATCCATAAATTGCTATGATTAATTTAATTACATAATATTTAAATAATGTATCTACACTTATATATGTGCACATAGAGATCATTATCTACTTATGTAACAAACTTTTATATATAGGGGAAGCTCGCGAACTTTGAAGTTTTAATAACGTGACTTGTAGAAATGATATTTTTGTAGTAACATCATTTGGAAGATAATTGCATTTCAAACTGTTTATATAATTAGTTGAATTTTTAATCTAATTTTGTAATATACAGTTTTACAGTATATTATGTGTATATATTAATTGTTTGAGTCCTAAGCAGTGCTATATATATTATAAAATAAAATATTTTCTAAGAATATAAGTAAACATACGTATACATTTTGATTAAAAATCTAATATCTGTTTAACGTAAGTCATTATTCGTAAAATATATTCGTTATGTACCTATTTTTTTCCTTTGAATACATTAGAAATTCTGCAGCAAGAGAGAAAGAGAGAAAACAAGTCCCTTAACGAATTTGTTTCTCAAGTTCCTTCTTTCTGTAAGAGTATCACGAGCACAGAGCTCTTCCCTTCATCCAGGCTTTACGTCCGAGCTTATTTTTCGGCAAGGTAAACGTAATTTATACTCACATGAAAAAGATAGAACAAAAAAGCAGAAAAAGAAACGAAAAGAAAAAGAAAATCCTGAGAAGACTAGTCAAAATGAGAGGTGAATTTTGGCCGACACTAGAAATAAGGGTTTTGTTCATATCATCTTCTTATCTTCCTTACGCGAAGGTGCTATCAATAATATCGATGAGCTCCTATCGTCCTTGACAAATTGACCATTTCGTCAAAAGAAAGAAGATAAGCTGGAGTCGAGCGACGATTTTCCTCCTCGTTTCCGTTCACGATCGTGACGTTTGGAAAATTCTCGAATGGAACCTGTTTTATTTTTTTTCCCCCCTTTTTCTTTTCATTTTTTTTCTAGGATCGTTCTCACTTGAACTTTGAGTGAGAGGACACAATAATACCGATTGTCGTTAGAGATCTTCGAGGAGTCTTTTATCTTCTAGCCTCATCATCATCATCGTCATCCTTTTTTCTTTCTTTTTCCTTCTTTTATGTCGCTCATTGGTTATTTCGAGAAAGAAAGAAAAAATATTCCATAATATATGATTATTCGATTAGAAATTTAAAGAAAATACGAAAAAGTATTTTCTAATCCGTTGTTTCGTTTGAAAAATGGAAATAAAGTTAGTTGTAAATTTTATGATCTGTGTAATATAAAAAATGAATGAGTAATATAAGATAAATTTTTGATGTCATCGATTAAAAAAAAAAAACGAAAAGAAGATAAATCCGATGTTTTTCTTTCGAAAAGACTTTTATCCAAAAGTTTAAAGGTAAAATCGCTTGATGCGTTATAAAATCACCATACTACTAATTTCTCCGGAGAGTTAAAATTAATCTTAATTACGGTAAATATTAGATATTAATTAATTCCAAAGTAGGCCACTGCACGCTGAGTTTTACGGACAACCGAGCTTAATGAAGCTTTCAGAAGGGTAGGATAACTTTTCTGACAGTTTCTGCTCCCAGGAACCTTCATTATTTTACGGAATATTCAGGTGGTCCAACCGAGTACGATATTGTATGACGAGAATTTCAACACTTTCGTTTGGATCGTGTCAAAACGTTTTAAACGATTCCTAACGCATTGATTTTTTTTTTCTTCTTCTTCTTCTTCTTCTTCTTCTTCTTCTTCTTCTTCTTCTTCTTCTTCTTCTTTATATATCTCAAACAAACAAAAAAGTTTTAACGATGATAGTTGTGATCGTAAATTTGTCATACGTGCAATCATACTAATTTGTTCCTTTCATATAAATTAATACTTTTTAAAAATATTATTTTCATTCTTAAGAAAAAAAAAAAAATGAGAATACCTTTACCAAAAATACAAGTGATAAATAATTTAAAAATCTATCCAAAAATAATAATTATTTCATTACTTGAACGAAGAAATGATATATTTTCTTGTTAAAAATATGAATACATTATCATCGTTTTACAATCGAGATGCAAACATTCTACTTTTTACGAGGACAAAAACAAAATAAGAAAAATACCATTCTCATATTTAATAATTCATAAATGTACTTCGTCGTTTTGTTTGTTCGTACCGTTTTCGTTAGACGTACCAAAGAGAAACTCACTTCTATACAACGAGTTACATTCTAACAACGAGAAAATTAAACGAAAGAAAAAAATGTGCTTTCTCCACCGATCGTAGAGAGAAAGATAGAAACTATTTTTACGATTTGAGATTATTTAACAAAAATTATTTTTTCTGTTTTTTTCTATTTTTGCAGAAAAAATGCCACGACTTTGGAAAAATTTCATCTACAAATCTCCAGGACGGAATTATATCCGAAAGATTCCATTTACGTGGATGAATTGTTACGTCAAATGGCAAAGCAAACTATCACTCACGTTGGTAAGTTTTCAAAATCATTTCTTCTTTTTCTCTTTCTCTTTTTCTTTTTATAATATCTTACAAGCTGTTATATTATATCGCGTATCATAAGAAAGCTTTTAAAACGGCCATGTACAGGCCGTTCTTTACAATTCGTTCGACGATCCGATAGACATTTTTGTTCTTTTTCATTTTCTTCTTTTCTTATCTTTTCTCATGTTTTTTTTTTTTGCAAAAAAAAAAAAAACGATCTACGACAACCTCGTGCCAAGAATTTTTCTCTCCTTCAAGTGAAAAATAACAAATGGCAAAGGCCACAGCTGCTACGAAAGAATGTCCATTTCAATTTACAGTTTTATTCCAAAATTAATCAAATTCTTTTGGAAAAACCAGCAGCAAAGAAAAGAAAGGAAAAGGATTCATCCTTTGAGAGAAAAATCTCTGCCCGATTATTCTCGAAGGAATATTTAACTAAAACGAAATATAAGATCGTTTAAGTTATGTCTCTTCTTATGCTCCGAGATGTACGTAAAATATATACATTTTTCTATAATAAATTATACAAAAATCGTTAGAAATGATTTTATATCCAATAAGGTTTTTATACAGGTATAATCAATTTATAATAATTCTTTAAGGTGTTTTTGATAATTATTGATAAAACAGAGAAAAGAGAATAAGTGCTAAGGAAAGAGAGAAAGAGAGAATGAGTGAGTGAGTGAGTGAATACGTACGTCTGATATGAAACAAAGAACTATGAATGCTTGGATGTTTGTCTGTGTTTTTAGACAGAAAGTCAAGACGCGTTTGTATAAAAAAAAGTACTTCAATGTTTAAAAAATAAATAAAATAAAAGAACAGTCACTTGCCGATATGTAGTTGATTACCCATCATTGTGAAATAAATCTAACACGAAATCATATTTTAAACCCGATTTAGTTTTATGGATACAGCGAAAGTTATTTGTGTAAATTATGAATGAATGCATACAATATCAGGTTAAAAAATTCTACAACGTTTTACGATTACCTATTAGATTTTTTATTGAAAATTATTCATATGTGTTTAACATTAAACCTATTATGTGTGGCTAAATGTTAAGAAGGTTACAAAATTATAGTCAGCTTACCTTAGATATACTTTGTCCTTATATCCAATACTGCATATCCATATCAATAACTGCACTGTATCCATATATGCATATCACTTGCATAGGAAGAAAACACACTCGCACGTATACGCGACGCGAAATAAATTCAAAATTTATCTAATATATCGTTTATATATATGTTTTTTATCTATATATTCACATACATCGCCAAATTTTATCTCTTTTTATTTATTTTTTATTCTTACTATTATTATTATTATTCCTCTGAACAATTTTCACGCGAGTAAACGCGTACGTCTCGTAGAATTAAACGGAATGCTTTATCGACGGAGGTTATCATCGAGCGACAGGGCATTGTTTGAAAAAGGGGATACATATTTTTCATGAAAGAATCCGACGGTTCGCAGAATATTCGTGTTATTTTGATAAAATGCTTTTCCCGATACACGGAGAACAACACGACGACGGCCGGGAACGCTGACTCGATTCGCGTGTATCGAATAATAGACGAAACAATGTCGTAAACTATGATCGAACGAAATAGAATTCCTTCTAACTCTATCCCTCTTCGCGTATAATAAATTTCCATCATTTTCGGTTAATCGACAATTAATTCCTTTTTGTTTACTTTTAATTATGATCTCAATCGGGATTTACTCAAATCTCAGTCAAACGAATTGCTTAAAACAGCATATTTGAGTATCTTTTAATGATTTTTAAACTAAAAAGAGATTTAACTAAAAATAATAATAATAATATTAATAATAATAATATTAATATTACGATATAATCAAAAATAAAGTAATCCTTTTTTTTTATTTCGTTAGTAGCGACCTATCTAGGGGTCGTATCATTCGACGATGTTGCATTTATGAAGAAATTTATATTTAATGATACTCGCGTCAAAAAAAACATACAGTAATTCTAAAGGCTTTATTAAAAATAATATAATTAATGTAATTATCTTGAATATTTAAATCATTAAAATACTATATATGCATATATATGTGTGTGTATGTGTATGTGTGAAAAAAAATAAACCAAAATGAAAAGAAATGGTAATTTTAACATCGATCTAAATCGAATTGTCTTCGATGACCCATATACGAGAGAATGTAATATACAGATACGGATATAACACAAATGTGTATATACCATATATACGTGTATGTAATTTGTATCGAACGAAAATAAATAAACTCGAAGGATAAAAATAAAAATAAAAATAATAAAAGATGCATCTTTTTCAACGTCAATCGATAACCAATAGTTTCGCAATAGTAATTCATTAAACAACAAAAAAAAAACAAAAAGAATCAATCGAATGTTATACAAATGAAAGATTTTGTATCATTTTATGGAATTTTTAACCTGATTTTTATAGAAATTCTGATTGGGATGATGCATCGCAGTGCTTTTGAGGTTCCTTTTACACAAAGGAGGTCGATCTAACAATCTAACTGGGGTAACGTTAACCGCGTTATACTCATTTTAACATGACGTTCGTATATGCGGGAAAGCTTCAGTTCCTTTCTGAAATGAATTAGGACGATGCGATAAATTAATATCAATTCAATTAAATTTTCATTAACTAATAATATAAAACATCTAACTAAGAATATGAAAATCGTCGTATTTCAAATTATGACAGACAAATACAATACCTAAATGAAAGACAGTGATATATATTAGATTGTCAAGTATGAAATAAAGCAAATAATGCATATAATTGAATTGAAATTTGTTCCATTTCATACTTGATAATCTAATATGAGAATATCAAAGTAAATGAATATTTATAACGCTTTTTTTTTATTATCAACGATTAATAAATATCTGAAATATATTTTTAACAAACACGAACTCGTTATTCATTACCGCATTATTTAGTATTTCTTCTTAACAAACGATATTAAAATGAAATCAAATTTTTTCCGACAAAAATGAATAAAAATGAATTAAAACTAATTTTATTTATAACCACGTCGTTTAACCATTTACGTATTATTTCGTGAACATTCGTAATTATCGAATTACGCGAATGACACGATAATTCGATTGTTTGTACGGAGCAAGAAAAAATAATACATATTGATTAACTATAAATAAATTTTACGAATAATTATGTTTAATATATATGTCAAAAAAAAAAAACAGAAGAGATTTAATTCGTCCGATTTATATCATGAAATAAATCAACAAGAAATAACTTGCAATGAATATTTTTCCAATAACATTATCATTTTTAAACCGGTTTGGTAAAGATAAAAGGATAAGGATAAACCGTACAATTAATTGATATTTCTTCAAAAAAATTTGATAACAAAAGAAGTATTAATTCTCTTATTCCGTGTATTCCTTCGAAACGTTTCTAACTAACGTTGGAGTAAATCAATGAGAAAATAGATGGGATGGGTTTAAAGGGCCGAGGGGGAGGGGGGGGAAGAAGATGGATTTAACGTGAAGAACAGATAATTTAATGGTAAAAGGCATGAACCTTTAGAGGCTCGTCGTCAAACGACGAAGCCTTCAGGGTCAAATAAAACGAGTCTCGATATCCCTATTAGCCTTTCAAAGGTCCAACGATTAATTATCTTTTGCGATAAATAGAGCATGTTTATCCGCACGTACTACCTACTCGATGATGCACGATGCCCATGAATCGCATGATTTGTAGAAAGAGAGACAGAAAGAGAAAGAGAAAGAGAGATAGAAAGAGGGGATGAGAGAGATAGAGAGATAGATCAGAGAAATGACATGATTTCGTGCCGCTTTCTATTCGCTATCGCGATCGTTAAACACGCAAAATTCAGGCGTATGTTTGCTAGGTAGGTCTATGCCTAGTATTTTACTAACATAAGTTTAGCCAAGTATGAAATCGCATTATTCGCTCTATCGAATTTAAATAAACTAATTCACTAGAAAATATCTAGAATTAAATATTGAAATAAAAGTCAAGAAAATATATATATTTAATTGATTGTTTTATGTTTTTTATTTTAACAGTTCAAAAGGAAGGTGGTACTCAATTGAAATTGGTCATCGATTACGTGAACAACATGCAAGCTCTATTCAAACCAATGAGGTAAGTAAAACCTTATCATTGCTATTAATATGTATTCTACACACTTTCTTCTTACTTTTTATATAAATATATGTTTAATATATATTTTTAATTGTTTTAATATATAAATAATGTAATAAAAGATAAAATAAGCTGGATATAATGTATCTTACGGTTTATATATTGTTACAAAGATATTTTAAGTTAATAGTAATGATATTTTATGATAATATGATTCATTATGCGCATAATATACTTTCACAAAACAAAATAGAGTTTAAAAGGCAAATAGTTTTCTCAGGTCTTATGTATGCATGCGGAAATGATAGGATTGCGGAGGTGGGAAAGTTCGATATCTCTCGGTTGCAGTAAAATCATGCTAAGAAATTAAGAAGGGCAATTTGTTCGTTCGTTGCTCATTTTCATCTTGAATCCTTACGAAAGGGTCTGCACGCATCGTTAATTATATCCCCCACCCCCACGCGTACATACTGCACCGATAAGGGAATGAAATTAAGATTGAAACATTGGGGGCAAGTTGATACAACGAGGGAACGTCGACCCCAAAGACAACTCACAGTTTCAACGGTAAACAAACCTAAAATCCTCAGAGAAAACGATAAACGAGAGAGAGAGAAAGAGGAAGAGAGTTTCTCACGAGTTTAGTAAACTTTTCCTATTTTCCTATGATATCCGCTTCCTTATTTTCTTTCTTTCTCATACCGTAAAAACTCTTAAAATATTAACGGTAACTTTTGTAGTATTAAAGAAGTAAGAAGAGAAAAACTAATCGGACAATATTAATTGTAATAATAAATAAAAATGTAAGAACTTTTATATATTTAATGAAATTTTTCAATGATATCTAAAATATTCGAACATTCCTTAACACTGCGTGTATTTTTCTTTCTTATGATAAAACGTAATGGATCATTTATACAATATATATTGCATCTTCTTTATTAATTTATATTACAAACATCTTATTATTTTCTCGTTATTAATATTATATCTTTTCTTTTTTGTAAATACAAGCTCACGATAAAAATAATATAATAATTAAATAAAAAAAAACCCCAAATGAATAAACAATTAACTTCTTATATCGAGATTATTATCAATTCGTCGTATGTCACTTCCAATACTGAAACTACTATATTGCAACACGTTGTATCACAAAAAACTTATAAATCAATACACATGCGTGCATCGCAATATGTCAAAACCTGATATAGGAATGAGAGGGGTGATTTACCTTTAAAGTCTGATTAAATTATTTCATTATTCCAACAAACAAATATCATTTATCCTCTCGATGATGATATTAAAAATAAATGAGGAAGAGAGAGGAAGAAAAACGAAGAAACAGAAATAATACTAATAATAATTATTTCCAATATATCAACAGGATGACATATTTGTAAGAACTTCTTCGATCATATTTCGAATTAGATGTTATCTTGTAATCGTTATAACTAACCAGCTACTAACACACTCACACATACACACATATACACAAACATGTGTTGGATACGTAGTTTTTCCTGTGGTGTCGAGCAACGAAGTTACGTGGATGGGATTACGAGCACAATTACATAAGTGGACTCCCAAGTGCCTCGTGCCGTGAGAGACCCACTTGAATTGGCCTTGCTCTTTCTCTTTTATACAGGCTCCCTTTCTTCTTCCCTGTCTCTCGTTTCACCTTGTTTATCTCTCGAGCCTACTACTCACGCCTTTGTCTCTTTTTCTTTCCTTCTCTCTTTCTGTCTCTTCTCATCCTCTCTTAAAATAAACGATACGTCACATCCGCCATTGTTTCAATTTCTATTTGATACGATCCTCACGAGTAATAAGTGTACGACACGATGTTCGTAAGAGAAGAAAGTGAAGATGTGTTAATACTGTCTCCGCGTGAAAGAGGAACAGGGGGGGAATGAATTATAAAAATCAATACCAAAAGATTCATTTTTCTTCTAATAAATAATCGTTGATTGATTTATCGACACTATCTGTTAGTTTCTTCCTTTTTCTTCATTAACTTGTTATACTTTAATATTTATTTTAATAATATTAAATATCATAGTATTATAAACAAGGTGATAGAAATAAAATTGTAAAAGAGAAATATTTTATACTGAAAAATAATGAAGAAACTTATAGGATGACCCTAATAACATTAAGCGAGTGACTTTTAATTGTTTTTCATAACATTTCACGATTTTAAATATAATTTTTATTTCAAAACTTATTATTACTTTAGGGGAAAAAAAAAGAAGTGTATTATTTTTTTCATTGAAATAAATGTAAAAATAATGGATTTCAACTTCTTAAATCTAATATATTAATTATACCAACCATCAATGTTACAATATCAAAAGTATTTCTTTTTCTTCTCTAATTACATTAACCCTATTTTCAAATTAATCAACTCGAACACGTATTTCCCCTTTTTTCTTTTCTCTCTCTCTATACATTTATAAATATTTCTTTCCTTATTTTTTAATACTACGAAATGAGTTATCAAAGATGAAATTTCATAAAGGGGGTTAAAAGTAGAGGGAAAGAAAGAAAGGAAGAATGGTGCCGTGAGTGTCCGAGAAAGAAAATAAAACAAATACAAAAGAATTCGTAATATCCAGAAGCGGAGAGAAAATTCGAGACAAGGGCCATCGTGTGGCTTATTGCATTCTATCTTTCTCTTTCTCTCTCTCTCTTTCTCTCTCCTGATGTTTCTTTTTCCATTTCACTCTCGCCCTTCGCACATTTGGCCCTTTAAACTTCCGGTCGGCCGAAGATTTCGCGATAAGTGGCCGAGCCGAGTTTAAACTCGTAATAAGTTCGGCAATAAGTTTCTTGGAAAGTTTTCCAGCAGAAAGATAGAGAGAAAGAGAAAAAGAGAGAGAGAGAGAGAGAGAGAGAGAAGAGGACTCTCGTGAGAGAATTTCATCCGAAATTGCAAACGTCGTCTCTCGGCCGATGCAACCAATCTCGCCCAACCAATCCTTGCAATAAGCTCTCGTTACGCGCGAAAAAAAGACTCTGCGTGTTTGTTTTCAAACGAACGACCAAGTATCTTTTATTTTTTTATTTATCAATATACATACACCACACATAAATACAAACACAACTCTCGTATCAACGTGGTTCAAGAATTGTAGTAGAAAATACGAAATTCTAGAAATTTGGTGAGAATTTTGATATGCATCATGTTGGATAGTATTCGTTGGATAAAACTTTTCAATTGAAATAATACTATTGACAATTTGTAATATAATTTTTACAAAATCAACTTATTAAAATATAATATTGAATCGTTGAATACAGTTTATTGAAATTAATTCTCTCGAATAATACACAGAATTTGATTGGGATGACGACCGTGTTACGGATAGAATTAATTGTATAATTGTATCATGTATTTATACTTGATCGTTTTTTTGTATTTTTTTTTTCTTAAAAACAACAAACTCACGATTAACTTGAACCGATCGTTACGTAATCGTGTTCTTCCTCTATAGTCATAACGTTCCAAATCGAACATTTCTTCTTTCCATTTTCGAATAGGTTTCTTACTCCTCTATCTTTGTGAGCATTTATCGTTCAAAGTTTTTTTTGTCACCAACTCCAAGTAAAGAAAAAGCGCCCCTTTTTTTTATATTATTATTATTCGTGTGGATTTTGGTACGGCAAACTTTTTCCTCCTTCTCTTTCCATTTTCTTTTTTTTTTAATCTCGTAACTTAAACTCCAGAATCTAATGGACTTCGATCGGATTAAAAACTTTCTTCTCGTCCAATTACTATTCCCTATCTTCGAATATTATAACAATAATTTATTTAAAAAAAAGAACTCTATATAATTTATTTCTTATTTTTCAATCATCAAACTTGCATTAAATATATCCAAATTAATTAATAATAATCTAATTGTAATTAAAACTCAAACATATTCGCATTATATCATCCAATAACTATGAAATACTTTTGTTTCATTTAATATCACATTTTTAACACTAATCATACCATAACGGGTCAAATGACCCATTTTGAACTTTTGCATTGATAATGCACGTATGATCATATAATTATAATACATATTTTATTATCATTATTTTTTTATTTCCTTTCAAACATCCATATTTCATACATAAAAGTAGGAAAAGTAAATTTCGGGTCATTTGACCCGCTATGGTAAACTAGGTATCTAATAAGTTGGTATGATTAGTGTTAATTGAATTATTCTCGATCGAATAATAATAATAATAATACAAATAATAATAATTCAAATTCAATGAAGTTCTATTTAAATAAAAATCAATCAACATTAATTCTCCTTAAGTTCAAGATTCCATTTATTATTCCATTTAACAAGTTCGTAAAGCGTAAGATTCATTTGAATTTCACAAATCTTCTCCTTTCAACTATCGATACTTATCTCTCATCCTCCTCTTCTTCTTCTTCTATTTCTTCTTCTTCGCATCTTTCTACCACCCACTGACCTCCCCTTTTCTTTCCTTACAATCGTGAGGAACGTGAAAGAAAAAAAAGAAAAAAGTTTGAAAAACAAACAACCCTTGATACGATAGAATATTCTCACGAGTAAAGTGGAAGTTAAGTCGTATCAGGAAGAAAGAGAGAAAGATGTATATATAGTATATACAAACATATATACATATATATATATATATATATATATATTTTATATACATTCGGAAGAGAGACCCACCTTACTGCTGGTGACGCGATTCGGTTGGAGACAAGCGCAAACGACTGTTAACTTTTAATCAGATGCAAATTACGCACTAATTACCGTACCACCGGTGTATTAATTAGTCCAGTTTGGACGGAAAAGTTGTCGACTGCATAGGACGAGTTTAGAGATTTCCTTCCTTCGTTTCTTTCTTTTTCTTTTTTCTTTCTTTAATTTTACAATTTCTCGATTGTGTATAAACTCTAAAGACACCCTATATGCTTATTACTATACCTTAAATATATATTAAAACGTCCCATAAGTTTCTTCCTTATTTTTTCATTATAAAATATATATTTTTGTGTTGTATTTAATATTATTTTACTTAACAATATACGATTTTATTCCTATTACCTTGTTCATAATACTATGATATTTAATATTAATAAAATAATATTAAATATTAAGTATAAAAAGTATAAGACAAAGGAAGAAACTTATAGAACAACCTAATAACCCTGCAATTGGTTATTTATGCGACATTAAATAAATAGGACGAAAAAAGAAGAGTAAATAAATATTATAAATAGAAACAAACAAATTAGATAAGAAATACAGCAAACCAATAAAAGAAAAAAGTAATCGTAC
>JACGTP010000003.1:4726920-4784088 GCA_023678845.1 Mischocyttarus mexicanus | reverse complement strand
CGATTATCATTTGTTCCGATCAATGGCACATGAGTTGGTGGGGCTACACTTAATCAGTTTTGAAGAAGTGCAAAATTGGATAGATGAATGGATTGGGTCCAAAGATGTGTTGTTCTATCATCGTGGTATTCATTTATTACCAAAAAGATGGCAAAAATGTATAGCCAACGAGGGACGATACTTTGAATAAAATACTGTTTGTTTTTTTCTTAAATTTTTCCTTTTTATTATTGATAAAAATATCCGGAAATTTAGTTGCACACCTACACAACATAATAATTATATCGTTCGAAAATTAATACTGTTATCTTACTAAAATATTTCTGCATAGAAAAAGAAGAAAAAAAAAACAAACAAACAAATAAATATAATTCTCAGATCAACACCTTCCCGATTAGTGATTGATTAATCATTATCGTTATATGTTGTTGCTTTCGAAAATTTAAAAAAATAATGCAACTATGAGAATAGAACAAAATGTTTCTATACCATTCGTTCATTGTGCGTGTTTTTAATTTCCAGTAGGTGGAGGGGGTGCTGGAGGATCATCGTTCGAGCCCTAAAAATACAAAAAATAATTTTTTCTATCCAATATTAACGGAAAATAGAAACCAATCGTGAACTATTACTTATAAATGTATTCATAATTATGTAAAATGACAAAATATAAAATAAAAAATAAAAACGTTTGATTTTAATTTAATTATTAACTATTGCGAATGTTTTTGTTTTTTCCATTATTTTTAATGTTAAATATTATCTGATCTATATAAACGTTATCACTTACAGATATGTTATCTCGATTTTTAGCAACATTTGATTCCAATTGCGGACGTCGAAGAGATGTTGGTCTGGTTATATACATTACAACCATAAATGCAAAGAATAACAATGTTAGAAAAAAATTATAGGACGGCTCTATAGGAGGTGGTCCTGGTACTAAAAGAACATAACATTTTATATTAAATGTTAAATAATTTTGTGGAATAAACAGGTACGATAAGGAACATAGTGATACCTACGTCTTGAGAAACTGAAACATTCAGTATCCGAACAGAAATTTTGTGTTTGTCGTATCTAAAATAACATATTTTTATTTATATTTTAATATATATATATACAGGATGGTCCATGCAACGTGTGCACCGTTATAATTTCCAAAATATACGTAAGGATACAATATGTAGTGCGTTAGTTAATTTTTTTTATAGGTGGAGGCGTACCAAAGATTTGAAGAATAACTTCGTTTTTTTCAAAACAGAATACTATATTTTTTAAACCAAATAATCGAGTATCAAATTCTGAGTAAATATCTATTGACTGATCTTTATTAGCTCCAATAATTTCACTTAATTACTTGACAAATACAATCAAACTATGTAACTTCTGTATTAAATATTTTTTCGTGCAATGCATATTTTGGAAGTTATATCGATGCACATGTTGCGTGGACCACCCTGTATATATAAATATACATAAAGAGAGAGAGAGAAAGAGAGAGAGAGAGAGAGAGAAAAAGAAAACAAATATTTATTCTTATTTTTTGCATTTATAAATATATACCTAAAGATAATAATATATTCATGAAAAATTAGTTATCCATGATAATAAATGTATTTCAACGATGGCAAACGAAAAACACAAAAATATTATTCAAAGGACGCAAAACGATTCTGCAAAGAGATATTAACTAATCATTATTTTAATATAAAAATCATATTAAGATGAAAAAAATGCTTATTCAACATAAACAAATAAAAAAGAAAAACATGTTCATTGCATAACTCGCGAAGCCCTGATTGAATGTTATACATTTAAAATTATTTCCCTTGCGATACGCATGAATTAAGGCTACATTTTGTTCACGAAATATATAATATACAAAAGTATATAAAATGTGTCGTCAGTTTTTGTTATCATAATAAAATATATTATACTTGAAAAGATAAAGAATGTAAAAAAAAGGATATTGGCAAACCATTGTTGAATTTTTTTTTTTTATGTACTTCGTAACGATCAAATATTTTTTCTTTTTTCTTTCTCGGTGTAAACAAACAACGTTTAAAAAGTTTCAATAACATTTAACAAAATATTTCGAACGTTTTAAAATATAGATTATAAGAATTTATCGATAATTCTCCTTCGTGATTTTTGTTACGACGAAAAAAAAAAACAATTCGACTTACGATAGAAAGTAGACGTTGTATGAATAATTTGTTAACCCAAATGCATTCACAAGGATCGAAATCGTCACTCATTTTATAAACACAGGTATCTTCGCTATGTCTCGAATTTAATGGCTGAAACTAAAAGGGCAATGAGATATATGCGATACACAAATAAAGTAAATAATTGAAAGACGATTAAGGACGTGTTTAAGGACAAATTAAAATTTCTACAATCGTCAAATTTAATTACAAAATTCCATATTTTTTGAGAAATCCTATTCTAAGCCAACATATGTATTTATTTATGAATACCAATATACGTTTGGCTTAAGATTAATTATTATAAATAATCAAAAGCATAATCAATAAAAATAGTAAGAAAAAAAAATAAATTTAATTTAATTTAAAATGATTTTCAAAAATGATGTAAATCGTACGTCATATTAACGTTTTGTGTTAACTGGGTATATATATATAAGAAAATAATTAAATTTAAAGAGAAGTAATTCATCATTTTAAACTGTTCCATGTTTTATTATCTTTAATTTGTTTTTTATTTTATCATATGTACGATATTCTATGGAACACGTGTATTTATATATGTATCTACACATATGTGACTTTACCGTTACCGCATGCATTTTCTTACGCATGGAATCGTTATATTATTACTCTTATCAGTAAAAGCATAAAAATTATATACATGCGAAGGAAGCGATACAACTTTTATCAGCAAAATAATACTTTGACAAAAAAAGAAATTTTTTATTTTAATGTATTTATTGAAATTCTGAAAATATTATTATATTATTCAATCAAAACAAATTTAATTAATTTAATTTTTTGGTCTACCTCGATTAATAATAATAATTCTTTTTTTTAATATAATTATTCAACGAACGAATTTAGTTTCTTCGACGATTTTTTACGATTCAGGAAAACCAAATGAAGTTACGCAATTTTTATCGTAAGGATGAAAACGCACGTGCACGTAAAATGATTTTAAACATAAAAATAAAAAATGATGATGCCGATAAAAATAAATGGAATAATAATTTTTAATTGTACGATAACAAATTTTCTTCGTGTAATTTCAATATTATGTATCATTTTATTTGCGAGATAGAAAAATAAATAATAATGAATACGTAACGTAACGTCTATATCTTTCAATCGCTATTTACTTTTTTCTTCCGGCATTTGTTTCTAACTTTAATCTAGAAAAATAATGGCCTGTCACAGAGTAGCATAAGTAATCCAATATTGTTATCGAAATATCTCGCAAATAGATCAACGTTAGAATTTGAAAAATATTTATTATTGCCATTAAATGAGTTCTTTGAGATAGACTGACATTAGATTTTATTTGACAAGATTTCTACAAAAATCAAAAAATAATTAAAGTATTGCAAATAATTATTTGGCCACCAGGTATAATAACTCATTGTATCATTATTATTATTATTATTTATTTTTTTTTTATTACGATTTTATTACGCGTTCTTCGTAGTATTACCATTACACCTTTATATCAGCAAGATAATGATACTTAATAAACGACAAAAAAAATAAAATAATAATTGGAATGTACTTTCAATTCTACATTAAATATACGAACAACGTTTTAAACAGAAATAAACGATATGGAAAAAATTAATTGTGTAATATTATAAATGAATAATAATGAATAATAATGAAGAAAAAGTAAAGATAAATATTAATAAAAAGATAAAGAATATCTAATAAGTTTCTTTTAAATTATACCTTGAAAGATAATGCGAATAGTTCTGCAGTATGTCCTTGTATGCTTCTTATGTGGGATCTGCGATATGTAAAATTAAGATTCGTTTTTATGAATAAATGATTTGATATAATATTCGTTTATACGAACAACTAAATTATATTAAGAATGACGTTAATTTTAATCTAACGTGTTAAAACACAAAAAGAATATTATTTAAAAACATATATATATACACATACGTATGGATAAGAAAATTTATGTTATAAGAGCAAGAAAAATATGTAAATAAATCTCTACAATTATGATTAATGGAATTCACTACACAAAAAAATTGTTTAAACAAAGTATATTAAAAAAACCTACATCTTTTTAATAACACAGAAATAAGATGAATGTATTGAACGATAGTTTGATCACGATCATAACTTGGGTTGATAAAAAGTTACAGTAGAACGTAACTGCAATCTAGATACAAGAATGAGTAAATGAGTAAATGAGTGAGTGAATGAGTGAGTGAGGGAGTGAGTAGTGTATATGTGTGTGTTGGTGTAATAAGAGAGAGAGAGAAAGGGAGAGAGAGAAAAAGTTAACGAAAGAGTAGGGGGAAAAATAAAATACAACAAAAGAGAAAACATTAAAAGAGAAGGGGAAGGGCGGAGAAGAGATAAGTATCATTCACACATACACACACCTTTACATGACATTTTTAAATTAACAAGGACTAAAAGATATAATAGTGCGAGTCGTATGGAGAATAATAAATGCATGTAAATATTTATGCATCTGACCGTATATGTTTTACATTTGATTTTATGCATTTTTTAACTTTATAAGGAAAGATTAATACCCAAAACGTTAAAAAAAATCAGCTTGGGTGGTTTTAATAAAATTCAATTGCACGTTTGAATTTAAAAGACAAGTATATTTTTGTCGTGTTACATCATTTTAAAAACAATTGACAGACGAAACACCATTCTTTATTTTGTTCTTTTTATTCTTTTTATTTTCTATTATCTCTATCTCTTTCTCAGTTTAAAAAATTGTAACAATTGACTCGAATGATGACCTATTGATAAAAAAAAAACTATCTTTAAAAAACAATCTAACGTCATAATAATGGTTTAATTATACCAGTATATGCAATTGAGAAATTTCTACGAACCTGACAACGTGGATCCTTGGACTGTCAAAAAGTCTAGTCGATACACGATATTTACAAACACTAGTCGGCCATAACATCTGTAATGTCCCCTCTCTGTACAGAAACATCAAAGTTTTTGGACAAGCTATGAACCAACCAATGAAATCTAAGTTAAGTGTGGCAATTTATTATTCCTATAGAAATATTTACTGAAAAATCCACAAATGTCAAATAAATGCAACAACCAGACATTGATTATCTGACTTAATATATAAAATAGAAATTATTATTAAAGTCCTTTATATATGTTGAGATATATTCTTGACCAATCAATGTTTTGCAAATATATATTGCATATACATATACTAAATCTTAACCTTATTTCCAACTTTCGATAAAAATGTTTCGCTTAGTGACAATTCTGCAGCAGCGCCACTTTTCCAGAATTACAATTGGCTTATCAATTTATCCGAGGTCGGTATAACAGCGGGAAAATATTCTTTTTTTAAATTTTCATGAAATAATTAAAATGTATTAATGTTTGTAAGTATTATACGAAATTTAATAAAGTAAATACTTCATTGAAATTATAAAATAAAGTGTAAAAATTAAAGAACATTAAGTTATATCTAAATTATATAATTATTTTACAAAAAAAAATGGTAGATTAACAATGAAGAATTAAACAATAAAGAAACTTGTATTAATATAGTAAAGGGAGCTCATTATACACACCCTTCTTTATTTTCAAACTTAATTAAAATTAATACTTATGATTTATATTATATATATAAATAAATAAACAACAAATCTAAAAGGTAATGAAAAAATAATTGACAATCTTATGATTATCCTTAATCATTTATAAACGCGATATACTTATAATAATAATAATAATAAAGATAGGAAAAAGTTTTTGATATCCTTCGCATAATTGTCATGTTAGTTGAACCATCATTTTGATTATTACATAAATTAAATTTGTCTTCTATAAGCGTTTTTCTTTTTTAAATCACAAAATGCATATAAAAATTTTGTATAATTTCGAGAGTGTATTGTAGACATATTTACAATATACGTACGTCTTCATTATTTCCCTAAATTTAATCGATATAAAGGAAATATGACAATAAACACTATCGAATCACCAAACCAGCAATCCAGGAAGATCATGGATATTTTTTTACGTAAGAAAAACTAGGAAGTACTAAAGGAGTTGTTGCTGGCATAATTCTTAAGAACAATGAGCAATGTAGATGCATATATAATTAATTTTGATTTACGACAACAATCGATAGAAAAACATAATTAAATGGAAAAGGGAGAGAAAATGATGGTAAAAAAGAAATTGCTTAAATCCTTTAGCGTCACAGACGCAGCAGTGGTATTCTCTTCAAATTCGAAGTACTTAAAATTCGATGATATCATCACACAACGTGCGTTACACCGGATTGGAATAAATTTAAACCGTTTCTACCCTCGGTATCCGTAGATTCTATTTGCTCTTTAAGCAATTCTAGTTCCCTTATACCGGATACGGTAACCTCGTACTTGTGAGCTACCAAACTACGATAAAAATGTATCGCAAAAGCGAGAAAGATTATCAATACTGGTATCAGCACTATACAGGCCGACCATGCGGCAACTTGAGAGAAATCATAAAACTTAACCCAACAGAGAATTGCTATCTCTAATAAAAATAGAAGTAAACCGAGTAATGTTGAAAACGCCCATGCTACCTCGATGTACCAATGGAGACGTTCGTGCGGAGACTCGTGTACGAGACTTATACTGTGTAAGTTGCAAACCGCTTCAATATTCGGTAGAATACAAGTTGATATCATCAGCGCCAACATGTGAACAGCTACTAGTAACGTCGTACAAACTGCGAAAGCGATTAACATCTCTGAAGGAACTTTAGTGTCAGAGTTTAATTGTACCTCCACCATAGCGACCTGTTGACAATTATAATCATCTATTTTCATTGTCCTATGTCTAATGATAAGTATGATTCCATCTACGTTTAAAAAAAAAAAAAAAGATAAAGACTACGAGAAAGTTGTGCAGAGTGTACTTAGCTGAAAAATCTACATTGTAATGATTTAGATATTTTTCATATTATTAAAGAACATTTAAGTATTTTTTTTTTCAGCTAAAACGAGATATTCTGTATACTACATGATAAGTATACATAAATTGTATTCATACCATAGCGAAACCCGAGAGCAACGCCGAGGTTTTGCTGGACGCTTTCAGTTTCGCTCTGCTCAGCTGTAATTTTCTCCATGAGAGGTAACCCGGTGTATGAAGGCCATCACCCGACTGCGACATCTTCGACTGATCAAAGGAAAGATATAGAATAACAAACGTTCGTTCAGGATTGAATGTATAAAACAAAATTTATTAGGGACATGTTATTAACAATCCTATTTTGTATTTTTCGTTCACGTTAGAATAACTTCTACTATAACTATCAAGATAATCGAAATATCGTTTGCCGATGTAACAAAAAGTGCAAGACGCTCGTAAAGAAGCATGCAAACATACCGAAAGTCGTTATCAACGCCGGTGCGAGGAACTTGCCAAAAGTCCCGCGTAGGATAGAAAAACCAATGGGGATGCTGAACGAAAGAAACAATAAGAATGAGTGATATTAATGAGATTATGGATTAAAAAAAAAAAAAGGGAAAAAGGATTATCGAGACGCTTGGAAATCTGGCAAGAATGAAAACGAATTGTGATAAAGCGGTGTGAAACGAAAATTACATCTAATTTAAAATATATAAATCATACGGTACATAACGTTTATACACGTGTGCGTTACGTTAATTCAGCATTGAAGAACACATTTTGAAATTATTTTACTTTACCTAAATATTTGTTTAAAATTATTTTACCTTTCGTATGTATTTTTGTTAGTATCTAATGCTCGATCGATTAAAATTACAAAAATAAATAAATGTATATTATATCACGTTAGATTTATATCGGTGCAAGACTAACACGTCGTCCTTGATTCGTTACGTTAAACTAATTATGAAAGTATGCACGTCTTGAACGATTATCAAGATCGTACGAAGGTCTCCTAAAGGTAACCGATTTGGTAAGATCTATGCGAATATTTGTTAAATCAAATAGCGAAACTAAACAGAATTTCTATGCACGATTTTCGTTGTATGTGCAAGCCAAAACATAAAAGATAAGACAATTAACTGTTACCACATAATTATATTATAAACGAAACAAAACGATATAGCTATCTCATACATATCGCTTGATTAAAATTTCCTTAATCGTTACAAATGAACTCTGATCCCTAACATAGTATGATGTGTTAATAAATTATGATAGAAATATGAAATTAACGTTAAGAGATAGTGAAAATATAAATGAGATAAGCCAATGTAAAATAGGAACAAAGACAAACCTGATAATCGTAGAACCTCTTGTGGAAGCAATGTTCATTAGCGTTTCGTGTATGTAGATGAGCCACGTTTACGTGGATAGGTAAGTGGGAGGAGGAGGGGAGTCCAGCTCCGTTCTCGCCACCAAACACTGAATTGCGACCAGTACTCGTTGACCATACGGACATTAGGCTCGATGATTCTTCTGCGTCCTCGATCCACTCTGTAACATACACCAGATGCAATTTATTTTTAAGATTATTTTAATATATATTTTTTGTAATTAATCGATAACATCTCGATTGTATTTTGTACGTATGAAAGTTATATATTAAGTGGACCGGAATGTAATGTCGTTATTTATTTTTCCTTGCCACGACTTAAAAGTAGACTTTGATTAGCTGATAAATGATAAACAAATATTGATATACCCAGAAATGACATTACTTCTTGGTCCACCTAATATTAAATGTAGAAATTAATTCAGTACCTAATTAAAACAAACTTCCAATTATTATTTATTCAAGACTTTGTTTTTAGTTATTGTTAAAGAAGGGTTTTTTCATTGGAAGCACGTGTTCATAGACACAAGATAAATATTATATTTGTCATGTAATTTGTGACAATTTACAAAATTCAAATATTTTGTAATTAATTGATAACGAAAGAAAAATAAGAGGAATTTGATTTAAAAAAGAAAATATGGAAAGATCTTGAACCATTTTTTAACGCATGAAAATTATATATTTTACTTTTATAATCGTTAAACAAGTTCTAGTTGCAAGCACATGTTCATAGTCAATTGACTCGCGCAGCTGATACTTTAATAAAGACGCATAACGTTCACGCCTCGTTACGTATATACTAAACGCATACAGTAAATCACAAAAATATTTACACATATTTCAAGTTTCAAAAACTCAATTACAAGACACCATAAAAAATATTTAAATATTTTTCTAATAAAAATTTGAAACAATTAATATTTATATATACTATTGAAATACAAAAGAATTCAATCCAAATTGTTTTAATGAGTATTTCTTTTTAAAGACATTTATTTGTCTTATATTGTAAATACCATGAAAGATTAAATATCAAAGAATTTTTTAAATTGTAATGAAATTTTAAACTTTACGTTATTAATTTATGCTACCTAAAAAAAAAGCGTTATTTATTTCTCTATTTTTCAAAGCGTTGATTCTTCATATCTTGTTCGACAATTATAACATTACTTTTATTTATATTTAAAATGTAGACAAAAAAAAAATTGTTCGATATGAAAAAATATAAAAGAATATTTTTGTTGTCCACTGTACAGAATATTAGTCCCATACGTTTACCATTAATCTCACATATTTACGTCGATCGATTTATACTTGAAACATCGGAAGATGTAGTCTAACTGTTACAATTATTTAGAAAATATATACGTTCGTTCTTTAATATAAAATATATTTTGTTTTCATTACTTTCTATACGAACTTATTTTCTTTTCTGTAAATAATAACTACCTTAGATAACTGATATATGAATAATCAATTTATAGTCTATTTTGAGTAATGTCAATCATTTCCAATACGTATTTCTTATGATAGTGAGTTTGTTTGTTGCTCTTCTAAAATTAGAAACTTGTTATTATTCCTTATGCTTTACAGAAAAAGTCTGCGATAAAATAAAAAAAATATAACACATCTGCCTACTTTTCTACGAACCATTGCGAATGTTTATTACAATACCTTTCTTTTTTTCTGCAACATTAATACAATATAGACTAGTATATACAAAGTTATATTAACATTATTTCTTATATTATCAAAGCAAAACTTCTACGCATTACGAATGATTTTTCAAGATCGTCACGTAAAATTGGAACAATGCATGAAAAAAAGATAAGTAATCACGGAAATGTAAAGAAAAATATAATCGTGGTTCGTTCAGACAACAAAGTGAATTGTATTCATTTTTAATCCAAATTCTCTATATTTATAAAGTTATCGTTTTGTTTCTTTTCATTTTACGACTAAAATAATTACGATACATAAATATTGTTTTATTCTTATTTAAAGTTTGTTTTATTTATTATTTAATCGAAAGATCAAATCGAGTATCATTTAAATTAAATTGTAAAATATATAAATGTTTAAAGACCTGTAATTAAACCCTTTTTCAACTCTTACATCAAATTTAAAGTGACGATAAAAAAAGAAAATAAAAATAAATCTTATTTAAGTATTATCTCATCGGTTAGATAAGATTTAACAGGTTTTATCGTTTGCATCAGCAAATATATGTTCGTATCACTGAAAGTGTTGAATAGATGATACAAAAATAGTATATCGGATCGATTTGTAAACGTTGAAGAAAATTATGCATGCATTTAATCGGTCCTTGCTATAATCGTTCTTCTAAACCGTTTGAATATTGCATTATTAACGATTGGATAAACATTTTTTTCAAGGCATCTAAAGTTCGTACATAGAAAACGAATTAGTATGCAAATACTATTTCGTAACGAAAAATTCCAAAGGATGAATTTATCTCGGACAGTATCAATTTTTCTCATCCGTTTTTAATTTATACGCATAAACATATACATATATACCGGATGAACACAACGAGATATCATCAGCTTAAATTATTCTATTAATTTTAATTAATCAACAACAGATTTGTTTATCTTCTACAACTGGTTTTGAAGGAACTTTTAAATGATTACAATATATACATTTTGTCTTAATTGTTCTTATTATTTCGAAATTTTTAAGAACGCTTTCAATTTCTCTTTTTTTTTTTTCATAGACAAGTAAATAATTATTTAGCATTATTTTTTGACGAAAATTCAGACAAATTTAGCTAAGAATTATACAACATAATTTGCTGGTTCATCTAAAGTGAAAATACATTTAAAAAAATATTCTTTTTGTATGTTACGTTTCAAGGATATGGATAGATTAGTGTTGATTGTTATCGATTAGATCTTTTTAACGTATCATTTCTAAACATTGTTAAAAAAAAAGAAAATAGACAAAAAATATATTTTTTAATAAACCTGAGCAGAATAATTGCATTCCGTGGGTCAGACAATATAAACTGATATAAAGCACGCAAATAAATACACTGACATAAATATAAGCGCAAATGCGTGTATACGTGTTCGCAAGGACAACGTAGAAGGACGAGATAGATTTGTGTCAGAAACCACGTGAGAGATAGAAAACGTTTTCCAATCTTCTTTTGTCACTTTTATGTTAAAGCTTTAAGCGTTGACACAAGCACTAAACTCGAGTCTTTAATAATACGAACGTTGCCAATAATACTAAAAATACAAAATGAAAATAAGAAATAGAAAGAGAGAGAGAGAGAAACGACAGAGATACAAAAAAGGATACAAGTGTGTGTGTTTGTGTGTGTGTGTGTGTGAGCACGTTAAATAGTACCTAACTTTTCCTTAACACCGGCTCGTGTACCAAATTAAATCACGATTAAAATGGTACAAGAGCTCTTTTCTATCAATGCTGTTCAATCGTGATGGCACCCTTAAAAAATCATCGATTTAATATTTCCATCGAAAAATCGTCAAATTTGTAAAAACGAATTGGAGATGTTAAACAACATTTGTATTTTTTATTTTCGATAGCGGAACTACCAGCAGACCGTTTTATGCGAATACTTGTGTGTATACATTAATATTTACTATCCAGTTATATATATATCGTATAAGTGAAAGATCAACAAGATTGTTAAATACAATCTTATGATTTTAATTTAACTAAGAAAACATTTGTAAAGAGAATCATGGAGGAAATAAGATAAATATTGATTAATGATTATTTTATAAATCTAGAACAAGTACAATACAAATGTACATAGAAAACTGTTTAGTAATAATAATACCTAGAAAGGTTACTAGGTTATCTTAAAAAGTATTATAGCATGTCAGCGTACCTTGAACCCAATGACCACAGGCTCCAACAACGATTCGTCGTTTTGTTTCTTCATGGCATCCACGAATTCGCTTCTTTATTTTACACGTTTGCACCGTATATACAATATATAAAAAAATAAACTCACAGAAAAAAAAGAAAAATAGAATTCGAAGGAAGGGTTAGGTCGTATTATATAAATATATGAAAATAGAAAATAAACGGCACGTAAATAACACAATCAACTTATTTGTTTAATAAATTTCATAACCTTCTTGAGAAAGAGAGATAAATATACAATGTTATGAAACAATAGAGAAATTACAATACTGTACCTCTTACTACAACAGATGTTGACATACTGAAGGATACAGAACCGCTCGAGTACATCGTGCACCGAACATTGCCGAACGCCAACGAAGATATTCGAATTAGCGAACGAACTCGTGCTAACCGGCGAATCAAAACACGAGTTGAAGCATTTCGCGTTGGACAATGCAATCTTGTCATTTGATGCATTTTCTCGCGGTCAATAATGGCCAATTATGAATTACAAAGATACTTGTAGTTTTCCAATGATTATACAAATCCGGTTATAATGAAACATTGGAAACATCGTAGTTCTTGGAAATCTGAACATGTGTATGCTAGCATAAGTACTCGCATAGATCCATGTGTATGTTTTATATATTACATGAATAGCCATAAACCGTACACATGATAATAAATCATTTGACTTTAAAGAACTCAAAGAAGATTTTTATTACTACGCAAAAGAAAATATATCTAACAATAAATAAGTTTCAAAAGTCAGTGATGCTTCTTTGCAGACAAAATTTAACCATGGAAGATTATACGTATAACTGGAACGTTATATATAATTATATTTTAAGAATTGGATAAATATCTATTTGAATATATATTTTTGATTATATCAAAGACTTAAATAAAATACAATTTCTTCCTTTTATAATGAATTTTAAAATAAAAAAGTTTCATTTCTAGTGCGTGCATACAATATTACACACAAAATTGTTTTTAGCTTAATATATAATATTATATTAAATATAAAAATAAAATAAAAAGCTTGTTTTTAATTATTATCAAAGTTTTGTGGCTTCCCTGACTAATACATCTCATGATGTATACGTTGAAAAAATAGTTTTTTATGTTAACATAATGTATTTATTGTTTAAAAAGTATCTATCTAATTATATTTATTTGATATAATTCATAATATTCATCAAGATTTATAATAAATGTTTCATATAATATATCAAATATATAAATGTCATGAGTCATCCTGCTTAAATCAATATCACATAAATTTGATAAGTTACCATTATATGAACTAACTTGTTACTTGCTGATAATTTTACTGGAATGATTTTATCTTTTTACAAAATCTATTTTATATTTAATATCCATCCAAACATTAACTGACAATTGTACAAACAAAATTGGCAAGATAAAAATATCCCAAAGCAAGTTGTGTAATAATTTTGAATAGCTTGTTAAATTTATAAGAATTTTCATGAAATTGTCAACGTTTCTTGCTCCACTTTAATCTTATTTTAAAATCATAATATAAATATTATTTAATTTTCAAACTGTGAATAATTATTAAGAAAATTACTTACACTACCACTTCACACGATTGTCTTTCTCTTGGAAAGAAAGCAGCAGTTCGTTGGATGAGTATGTTAACGAAATCGTAATTTAGTTGCATTCTTCAAAACTAAACTCATATATAACTTTATATATAACGTTTACTGTTCACTTATTAATATTCACTTTTTTATTTAGCATAGTATGGAAAGCAACGATAAAACGTATAGAATATAATGAAAGGGTAATTTTAAAGTCACAAAAGTTTCACTTGCATAAAAGACGTGTCAGCAGAACAATATCGATTGTGAAAAGAATATAAGATATAAGAAAGAATTTCCCCCACCATTTTTCAAGCAAGGATTTTCTTCAAGCTATAATATATAAGCTTACAAAGTTACTTCTTAGCGTTGTGAAAATAATAAGCAGAGAAAGCAATCTACCGTTACAATTGTAACGATTACCGAGTGATACCGAACTACACCGATTTCTTAGAACTGTAGGTCACAGATGAGTGTATTTGTAAATACATAACAGGTGCACCGTCATCATCATAAATAATTAAATAAATTAGGCTCTTATATGATTTTTCTTCTATTCGATTTTAATCTTTTCCTCATATAGAATATTTTCAGTTATCGACTGACAATTCTTCCTTTAAAAAATCTAAAAAGTGACTTTACCATAATGATTGTACAATATTTTTTTAAAAGAATCATTAGATATCAAAGGAGGATAACGAAAAATATTTGTAAAATTATAATATATGAATATTTAACAGGAGAAAGCGTAGAGGAGAAAAAATCAAAATAAAAACAGATTTAATTTAATAATTATTTCAAAATAAACGAAATTTATATGATCTTGTTAATCGACAGAATAAAATATATTATATTATTTGATTAACTGATTTTATTATTTTTATATATATTTAATATTTTATTATTTATTTTTATTTGAATTTCTTAAGAGTGAAAATGTAACGTAATGAGTAATTTCACTGTTTCTCGTATAGATGGCAGTAGTAATTTAATGACGCGTAAACAATTTAATAATGTACTAAGAAATTCGTATTCAAATTTTATTGAATGTTTACGAATTAATTAATTTTCAATTATTCACTTATTTAAAAAATCTACCATCCTATATAATATATGATTTTTTTAATTTTTTTAATTAAGGAACCATAAATTTTAAAAACCAATATCTGCTATTTTTAAATTTTAATATCATACACAAATTCAGCTATCGAAAAACTTCTTATTTATATAGTTTTATAAAAATGGTGCATAGGAATTATTTTGAATACAATGTTCACCATATAGGAAAGAATATTGAGAATTATTGAATTTTTTAAATTTCATTTCAATCTGATCGTATCTGAATAAATTTAATTTTCGTTTATATTTATTATATGTTTTATTTGTATAAAAGAAAAATAGTTGTGTTTTTATCGTTGTTGCTGTCTATGATAAATATAATTACCTGAACCGTATAAAATGTAGACTTAGCACTTTGTTAAAAAAAAGAGAACCCCACCACTAAAGAGATTCAATGGGGGTCGAGAAGAGTTTTATAAAATATATTTCTTACTTGAAAAGTATTAAATTTCCACGCTCAACGTTTGCTATTCAGTTGACCATCGACTCGCGTCGAACATCAACCGAGTTACATCGGTTTTCATTACCTTTCTCTTCTTCGATACATAATTACGGGTGAGAAAAATCAAAATGGTAGACAACATTCACCATTATATTACATATCATTTCTTTTCCTTTTTTTCCCACGTTCTCTATTTAATCAGAACAACTAAATCAAAAATAAATTAATATCAACGAATAGTTGATATTTTCAAGAACGTTTTCTTTATCATTTACCTCATTAAAACGGTTTATGGTTTTCTTTTTTTTTTTTGTATTTTTGTTCTTAAGTTAAGAAAATAAACACGAACGATTCATTTCTTGAAAGTATTTTTTGTTAATTTTATTTTTTTAGATTTCATCATTAATATTAATCTTCCAGAGGTTGGAAAACAGAGATAACGATGTCAGAATCTTTGAATCTGCTGGACGATCAACGATTCGCATTGATGAAAGTAAGTTTAATGTTACAAATTGGCAAAGAAATGGAAGAAATTTTCTCTTTGTATTTTTATTACCAGTTTTCTTTCTCTCTCTCTCTCTCTCTTTCTCTCTCTCTCTATCAATCTATTTCTGTCGTGAAACCGTTAAGAAAGTATACTTTAAGCGGAAGATAATATAGAACCGGTGAGGTTCGAGTTACTTTCAAAAAGGTATATTTCAGTTCTTTAAACCGATTTGAGAAATGGCATTTATATAATTACGAACTATCGATTTTATTTACATTAATTAGATATTTAAATAAGATATGCACATAAATATAAAAATTATTGAACCTGGACATGAATTCGGTGAAACCAATTTTTTTATATTCTTTCAAATCTTTAAATATTTCGGTAGAAGAATATTTTCATTCGATAATTTCACAATCGTAAAATAAATGTTATTCCTTATCTATAACTTTCTTATCTGTATTTTAAATACAAAAAAATAAAGGGGAAATAAAGATAAATAAGGTTCTTACGAAAAGAATAAAATCGAGTAAGGAAACATGAACATTTTTTTCGAATGTTTTATGCATAATTGCCATTTTTCTGTTGATCGATCGTTCTTTTTCGAACAACCAAATTTTTCAGCTAACAGAACACTTTGATTTAATATTTTTAGTCATAAATTATGTTAATTGTTAAAAAAAAAAAATATGTAAATGGTAGTTGGACACTAATGCGAAGAAAAATCAATATCGTTTAGAAAGCGTTTTGTTATACTAGCTAAATTTTCATTTTGTACGTTCGGTCATTTGAAAAACATTTCTTTCCGCGTAAAAAAGAGGCCATTTATTTGACGTAACACGAGTTTTACTAGTAGAACGATAAAATACCGCTTTGTCATTAATAAACTTCATAAATCGGTTTTAAAATAACTTGTTATTTTTTTCGCAATAATTCATATTATTATTACTCAATTTGTATAAACAGCTTGATAAAAACAAGTTATGGCCTTTATATAAGATGGACTTTTTATACAATATTTTTAATAACTCGTATACTATGTTTTATTCATTATCCTGAGTCTAAAGACATTATTTTCTTTTAAATGTTTTATTACAATTGTTATAAACAAAAAATTAACTATTATGTATGCGTTGAATTTTTTTTTTATAAAAAACGCGTCAGAAACTTACAGAATAAAAAGGATAAGCATGAATTATAGATATGTTAATTAGAAAAATACTATCAATGTTAAATACAAATCATTTAAATTGATAAAATCTTTAAAAAAAATAAAAATTAAATGATTTATTTTAGCTTAGAAGAATCATGAGCGATTCCCTGCAACCTCATCATGATGATTATTTTCTTCTTCGTTGGTTAAAAGGTAAGGAATATTACATTAATTGATTATTTATAAAATCATTGATAAGAAAATTTTATCGACAATTATCTTAATAAAATTTTAACTGGATTAATTTGGATTTTGGATGATATCGGAACAGTAAAAAAAATGTTAACATAAGCTGGCTTATTATGCAATAATCATTTATTTTACGAACTATCGCAGTTCAAATTCTATATTATGGCTTAATAATTTCAGTAAAAATTATATAATAAGACTTGCTTGTAGTTTTACTTTCACCATGATTAATTTTTCCTTTCTAATCGTAGTATCAGCTTTCGATAATACCACGCTTAATTTAGAATTTCAAATTTAACTGAATCTATTGAAAAGCTTGGTTTCTACTATTATCATTGTAATTCGTATTTTTCTGTTTCACATAGTAATTTCACATTCTTTTATCATTATCGTGAATTGACTTCTTTACGATTATTTTTATCATCTTATTACCATATTTACAACATTTTATCGTCACGAAACGAAGTCATACAAATATTTTTGAATATTGATTTTAGATGACTTTCATTATACCATTTGAATTAATTAATGAATGTCGAACGTATTAAATAAACAAAAAATTTAATATAAAATCTTAGAAAAAAAAACAAGAATTTTACGGAATATATAAAATTTGTATTAATTTTTAGCACGAGAATGGAACGTCGAGTCAGCTGAAAAAATGCTGAGGAACGTGAGTACGATATTAATTTGTCGTTATAAGGATAATTAGATTGATTAAATAATAGCATAACTTTCTCCTCGGTCTTTAATTTTATAAGAAATAAGAGTATGTTTATTTAAAGAAAATATAAATTAAAATAAAAAAACAAATAAAAAATGTTTCTTTTTTTGTTAAGACATTACAATGGCGAATGCAATGGGAAGTTGACAAGATAGAAGAATATGATATACCAGAAATGATAGAAAAGTCTTGGCCACATGGAATGAGTGGATTCGACAAAGAAGGTTCACCAGGTATATAATGCTTTATGAATCTTTTTATAAATAAAACATTATTAGTTTTATTATATTTATATTTTTAATGCATTGTTCTAGTTCTTGTAGTACCTTTTAGCGGATTTGATTTGTACGGATTACTTCACATAATTACAAAAAAAGAAATAGTAAAATGTCTACTCAAATTTTTAGAACATTATGTAAAAATATGTAATGAACAAACTAAAAAGCATGGCTATCTTGCTGGACAAGTTGTAGTTATCTATGACTTGGAAGGATTCAATTTGAAACCATACTTGTACAGGCCAGGTAAATCATTCAGGTAAAATCGTGAACTATCAATGAGAAATAGAAGTTTACGTCTTACTTAAGTTATTTCTATAAATTACACCTTAATTTTATAAATTATCTAATAGTTTTTCTTAAATATGTATATCGAATTTACGATTAAAAAAAATTAATTTCATTTTTCAGTCGCTGAAACTATTTTTACCTTACTTCGAATATACGAAGCAAATTATCCAGAAATTTTAAAAACGTGTTACGTTATTAACAGTACGTTATTCAAATTACTTCATTTTCAAAGTTAATACTGTTTCTTTATATGAAATATTATTAACTAATTTTAATAATATTTTCGTAGCCCCGAGAGTGTTTTCTTTTTTATTTACCATCGTTAAGAAATTTTTGAGTGATTATACAATATCGAAAATACAAATTTTCAAAGCAGACCCCAAAAAATGGGGACCCGCATTATTGAAACTAATTCCACCAGATCAAATTCCTGCACATTATGGAGGCACTTTAAGAGATCCCGATGGTAATCCAAAACTTATAACAAAGGTAACGACAATTTAATTAATATTTAATTTAATACTAATTGTAGTATAATTAATATGTATGTATATTTTTTATATAGATTAATCAAGGTGGAAAAATACCGAAGGAAATGTACCTAGATAAAGTACCAGAAAATGATGTATTTTTGGAATATACTACCGTAATTATTCACAAAAGGGATAAAATAGAACTTAATTTAGATTCGTCCGAAGAGGGATCTATTTTAAGGTAAAAACTTATTACAAAAATATATATAAAGTGAAATGATATAACGTAAAATGTTGTTTTTACAGTTGGGATTTTCGCTTGGATAATTATGATATTAAATTCGGTATTTGGAAAGAGGATATATCTGGAATAAAAACCGAAGTTGTACCTATTACAAAAATAAATGCGCACAAATTAAATGAGTCTGGCGTTTTAACATGTGAAAAATTAGCTAAATGTAAGTCATTGTAATTAAAGTTTTATATGCTATCATAACGTATATTCTTATCTATATTTATTTTTTTGTAGATTCTGTCATTTTCGATAATACTTACAGTTTAATGAGGAGTAAAACAATTCATTATTCCATTAGCATCACCCCACCTATGGAACAATTGGAAACCACAAATGCCATAGAATAACATACGAATAATAATAATATCAAGTAAAACCTATAAAGTTATATATAAATGGTAATGGGTATTAATGTATATAAGTGTTTATCTATCTTAGTTTAATATTGAAAAATCATAATTTAAAATTTTTTACATAAATTGAAAATAAAGAATTTTTACTCTATTTTTTTATTAAATTATCAAAAAAAAGAAAATATTTAATTATAATATGTGATAATACGTGTGATAACAATATTTTTTCTTATTATTAGAACATATAACATAAACACATAAATCTATACATGAGATATCAAAAGCACAATAAATTGAATCAGAGTTGGCTGAAAACAAAATTAGGAAAATAAAGATAGTGTAAATAATTCAATCAAATACAATAATTCATTTCATGATTCTCTTTTATAAAATAAGTAATAAAAAAACCATTATTACATAAGAAAAAATATTAACAATTTATCTTAAATTTATTTAAGAGAATATTCAATACTTTAGTGAATTACAATATAATGGCGTCATATCTATCTACATGAAAATACAGTAAAACCTCGATTTCGTTCCGCTCTCAAAAGCTTCGTTCCCCTCAAAGCATTTCCCCTTCCCCATAAAATTTCATCTATAGGGAATGAAGAGAATATGACGATGGGCGGGGCATATTTATATGGAGGACAATCCATGTGATGTCGGTAAGCTAGAAATCTATTTCCGCTTACCAAATAAAAATATCAACAAGCATTCAACATAACTTCAAAAGTACTATAAACATTTCAAAATGTAGCATTAATAGTAATTACTTAATTAGTTTATAAGTAGTTGTTTATGAAATAGTAATTAAAATTGAGAACTTGATAGTTTAAATGATACTGTGATAGTATTTAAAAGTGTATATAATTAATGGTTTTAAATTTCGCGGGCATTAGATTTATTGTAAGTTTGATAGTGTTTGTAAGTAGCAGTGGTGTATAATAATCGGACCACGCCTACTGGAAACTTTTAATAAGTTTCCTTCCCCCGAGACCGAAACAAAATCGAGATTTTACTGTATATAAAATAGCCAATTTTAATCATCTTGTTCTGTAAATAACATTGTAAGAAGTTCTTTGTTTAGACATTCACTACCTTGTAAACGTTTTTGAGTTCCCCATAGAGCCAATGTTGGTAATACCTTCAATTGAGTTTTATTATCTTTACGGAATACGCAATTAGGATTTTTCCAGCTAAAAAGTAAAACAATTAAAGAAAACATATTTTTAAATCATGATATAATTATATTTATATCATAGATTCTATGTATAAAAAGAAAACTTAAGGAAAAATAATTGTACATATTTACAATGCTCTATCTCCTACTTGAACCTCAACAAAATAGGACTTCTCAGGGAGTATTTTTAATGCGGCTTCTATAGACGGCTCCGCTAGATTAAATTAATATATTATTATTTATATATTAGAATATAACATAAAATTATTAAAATATTTTTAATACAAATGAAACAATAGAAATAACTTTATTTAGATCTATGAATTAAAGATAAACTTAAAGTACATTATTAAACTAATGACTTATTACAAAATAGGTTATGTACTTCAAAACAAAAGAACAAAGTACAAAATTTCTTACCTTCCACACAATCGGGACACCAACTTTGACCATTTTCAAGCTTCTCACCCGTGTATAAAACAAAGACTTGTTCTTCAGTTTTTAAATTATCAAAAAATTCCAAAAAACCTTTATACCCTGTAACGTGATGACGAATTGTCATTTTTCCTCCTTCTAAATAACGATAGTTTAGATAGAAAGATAAAAGAGAAAGTATAATTTTATTGTATGTCTAATACGTTTTATCAATTTAAATACACTGATAACGAATCTATTATTCCAAATCACTTTGTAATGTCTGATAAAGTAATGACCCACGCGCGATAAAGACTGCAACACTTAAATAAAGTATTTTTATAATAATAATCATTACATGTAACGTACATCTTAATATAATTAAAAACGATTAAAAATATAGTATTTAAAAAAGTATTTAATTAAATATATAATAAACTTTTTTTTCTTTTAAAATATAAAAATTAGTAAAAAAAAAAATAGTATTATGCAGGAAATTACACGTAACAATAGCATTTCAATTTTGCGTATACTTTATATAAATTGTCCTCATTATTTTTAAATATATTTTAACTTAAATTCGAATCGAACAAAATAGTGCTTACTTCGAAAACTTTCCTGTTCCGTCTATTGTTTTATAGAAAAAGATAATGTCATTTAAATGTACCGCGTTAAAGAGAATATAAAAGTATAACAGCTGGCAACAATGCGAAATGCTTTAATGTCAGAAGATTGGTGATAGAATTCGAATAGGCTTTGAATTTTAGTGTTGATTGGTCGAAAATATATTTCTCCTACTCCAACCAATGAGAAAGATTTTCAACCAATGAATGAATTTACAGAATAAGGGTGTTTGGTATGCTCTGCAACAAGACAGTTCTCTTCTCAGGAACGTAGTGTAGATACTTAAGGTTTGTGCAATATAAGGTGCAACAATATTTCACTGAGAGTGCACGCTGCATCAAGTAAAATTAACATTTGCTTCAGCATTAGGACGTCTTTTGATAAAAAACAATCGCGTCCAGGATGGCTGCGGTATTCGATATTGAATTGCACGATGTGGACACAGTAAACAGGGACGAGTCAGATGATGATATTATCGAGATTGGAGAGGTAACTTTCCTCTTTCCCCTATTGATATTTTTCGAATCTCAGTACTTTTTTTTTATTATTCCATATTTCTTTTTCATATTATTATTATTACAATTGTTTTCCTTTTTTGTAGGAGGACTACGATCCTAATCCTAACGTGAATGAATTAATCGAGTGAGTAAATCTTTGTATCTGGGGTGGAGGGGGGTGTGTATTTTAATTCACATACTAACATAATAACAATGCTTTATGCTTTAACAGATCGGATGGCGTTGAAACAGTTGCTATTTCTGAACAAAATGTTAATCGTGGAAGAGAAAGAGCTGGACCACAAGATTTTGAATTATGCAAAGTTATTGGAAAAGGTGGATATGGAAAAGTCTTTCAAGTACGTAAAATAACAGGAAATGACAGTGGTACCATTTTTGCTATGAAGGTAAGTTTAAAATAACATTGATTTGTTTACAATATATATGATCAATACGTATACCAATGCCGTAAGAGCTTGAAGCATTACAAAATATTACATAAAAAAACCCCTGCTGTGTCACTTGGGTACTCTTCTCTGGAATTCCGTCTGATTTATTTTATGGGAAGAGTTTTTGAGTCACTCTCACCTCGTGATCTCTCTTTATGCTAAGGATGTAAAATTATATTTTGAATTGAGAAAAGAACTACATATTTTTAAAAAAAATTACATTTCCATTTCATTTTTTATATATTTTATAGCAAATTTTCAAACCTCAGTAAAAAATATTTTTGTTGTATTTATAAATTAGGTATTACATAAGGCATCTATCATAAGAAATCAAAAAGATACCGCTCATACAAAAGCTGAACGAAATATTTTAGAAGCCGTAAAGGTATAGTTAAAATCGATTAGTATATTTTTAAATTTATACTATTTCTATATAGGTAACATAATTTCCTTGCAGCACCCATTCATTGTAGACCTTATGTATGCTTTCCAAACGTGTGGTAAATTATATTTGATCTTAGAGTATATGTGTGGAGGTGAACTTTTTCGACATTTAAATGACGAAGGAATATTTTTAGAAGATACAGCATGGTAGGAAATTATACAAGTATATGTTATTGTTTCTTTCTGCAATCTTATGTAAAAACAATGTTGAATTAAAAGCGTATACTTTGATTACAGTTTTTACTTATCTGAAATAATATTAGCTTTGCAACATCTTCATTTACAAGGAATCATTTATAGGTATTATACATTTATAATATTGCGCTCGTTATACATTATACGCCAATGTTACTTTTTAATAAGCATATCATTAATTATATATTAATCTGCTTTACAGAGATTTGAAACCAGAAAATATTTTGTTAGATGCGGAAGGTCATATTAAATTAACTGATTTCGGTTTATGCAAAGAACATATACAAGATGATACAGTGACTCATACTTTTTGTGGAACCATAGAGTATATGTAAGAGAACGTGTAGTTTATATTTTTAATGTTATTTTTCTGTTTAGTCAGAAATACATGTTATGTTTTTTTTCTAAGGGCTCCTGAAATTTTAATGAGAAGTGGGCATGGTAAAGCAGTCGATTGGTGGAGTCTTGGTACTTTGATGTATGACATGCTTACAGGATCTGTATGTAATTTTTTTAGTGAATGCATTCATGTATTTCTGTTTTTTCCATATTATATTGCTTTTTTATTTTAGCCTCCGTTTACATCTATTAACAGAAAAAAGACAATAGAAAAAATTCTACGAGGCAAATTAAACCTTCCTCAATATTTAACGCCCGATGCCAGAGATTTAATAAGAAAGCTGCTGAAGGTTGATAGACGTTTCTTTACTTTACTTTTATTTATTTTAAAATTGTTCTTTGTTAATATCGATTTATTAAATTAATTTGGAATAGTTTAATAATATGAAAATAGTTCTTATATGTTTTTTAATTTATTGATATAGAGACAAGTCGCACAAAGGCTAGGTTCTGCACCAACGGATGCTGAACAAATAAAAAATCATCAATTTTTTAAGCATATAAATTGGAATGANTAAATATAACAATTACGAATTTACCAACTAATATTACGTTTTAAAAGAAACGATGTGTGTGCAGCGGTTGTTGGTATTAATTCAAGTAACATCTGATATGTTATGAAAGAAAAATTATTAACCTGTTAACCGGGGATGAATAAAGATATTTAATTTCTTTTATGATATAAAAGAATAAATAAATTTTTTTTATTTTGATTTCTCATTGCTATTAGAGCAACGTTAAATGTGCAATTTTTCATTTTTATGATTCATTATTTTATGTAAGGTCTCCCCGATTACCAGGTTAATCTTAAGTTAATATTTTGTTAGAAATTATAATGTAAATTATACATTTTATATTTATATTTACACAATTTATCTTTTTTGTGATTTGCATTAGTATATTTACATATATTTACGAATATTAATAAGATAATGCCCATTTTGTAGATTTTATTTACAAAAGACAAATGTAAAACAACGAAAATCGCAAAATGCTGCCATCAACCGCTCTGTTGCTTTAATATATTTTTTCATGCTAACATTATTATATATATTTGATTATTTATAAATTAATTTTAGCAGCACATAGAGAAAGAGAGAGAGAGAGAGAGATTATTTATAAAATTAATTTTAGCAGCAATAACGTTTCTATGGGAGCAACGATAGCATATTTTGCCTAAATAATAGTCGAAGTTAGATGCATTTATGCAAATGAAGCAATGGAATTGCATTTTTACAGTTTAAAGTTCCTACAACAAAAAATTGCAATATATATGAATATTTTGCTCACATGACATAATAATATTGACTAATAGAAACATATGAAAGATAGCGTATAATCTAGCAATTTTTTCAAAATGCAATTGTTCCAGACATAGCAATTTACTCTATAAGCATGCTGCCATAGCAACTATATTACTGCACAATTGAAAAATATACAAGAAATGAAGAGTTTTACATTCGTTCCTATATTTTACACTTGTTAATAGTGTTTTTTAATTACAAAGGAACATAAATAATACAAGTTACCTTGAACTTATTCTTTTCTTCTCTTTTTTTTCGTCTTTGTTTCTCTTTTTTGTGTTAATTAATGCAATATTGACTATAGACATATATTCATAGATAAATTATAATACAAAATATAAGCAAGAGTAACTATTTGATGCTCAGCAAATTTCCAAACTACCCAAGTGTTCACAGGCCATGATATCTGGCAAACATTACATTTAACTATTTACAATAATTCCATGGTCGAGATGTAATATTAACCCAATAATAAAGAACCTTTCTCTATATAATTTGTGCTTAACTATTAATTCAATATATATACACTTAATGTTGCATTTCGACTATGCACGCAAGTAAATGCGTATAATATACATATAAGATTATAATATTCGCAGTTGTATTGTAATGTAAAAAATATCTATTCGACAAAATATTATGATTATTTATAAGCTATTATTGTATGTATCAAAGAACGTACACTTTCAATGTTAAATTAAGAATGTGCCTACAGAGTTTTCAAGATGCTACTAAAAACTAGAACAATATGCCGAATTTAGAAATCTAGAAAGACATAATATATTTGAAGCATATTAAAAACTGTCGTTACAATCATTGTTGAAACAAATCACTGTTAAAATCAAATAAAATTAGAATTCCTTTTTCTTTTACAATTTCAATTTATAATTATTTTTACGAAAAAAGTATAACTTATATAAAAAAAAAAGTAAAAAAGAAAGATCTATTATTCATTATAAATTATTTGTAGAACCGAATAATTAACATTATAATGAAGAAGTATTTCCAAATATAGCAAATAGAGAACTTTGTAGTTGAATTCTTAAAGCTCTAATGATGTGCTCTCAAACAGACTGTGACATCGATACTCATTGTTATGACCCATTTTTAACAGGACCTAAATAAGGATTATGGCGCTACATGTTACTATTCTTAAGGAATTCTTGCAAATTAATATATCAAATATTTATCATGGTACCATACATTTAGTTATTTACAAGTCTGTTTTTAAGAAAAAAAAAGAAACAAAAAAAAACAAGATTGACAAAAAAGTATTATTCGATAATCTTCCTATCATATAAATTTAAGAGCACATATTTATCGATTGAGGCACGATTTATATTAATTGAAAGTTATAAAAAGATGTTAGAATGAAATTAACACAATTAACCTCTAACAAAAAGTTAATGTGTTTCATGCTTCCAATTAAGAAAAACTGTAGTTTCTTCAATTGATTCATTGCTATCATGGTTTGTAATCCTCTTTAAATCGTGTATACAAATAAATATAATGATTTATGACATAAGTTCGTTTATAAATATGTTAGACCATTGAAACGCATGAAAAATATTGAAGTCATCTATGTTTTAATCATTTAAATACAATATAGATAGCAGACAAGATAATATATGAAAATGAAAAATTAAATATATATCGTTATCTAATATGTTCGTCAATTATGCATAGTGTTATAACAATTGTGATGATACTTTTAAGTTATTTTCTTTACAATTAATATAATTAATTCTCGAGCAAATACATTTCATACAATTCTTGATCTTTTTTAGACAAAAATCGTGGAGTGAAATTGATTTTTACAATTTCTGTGAAACCTTCTTCTAATGTTGGCGCTACATAATTTTTCCTGAAAAGAAAAAACAAATAGATATATAACAAGAATAATTTCACAAGTCTAATAAAAAAAACAAATACGATGTAGTAAACAGAAAAATTTAATTTTACTTACATATAAGAGTTTATGATAATGTCATTAATCTTAGCGTGATTAGAATCAATTAATTCACGGAACTAGAAATAATAAAGAAATGATATTAAAAGTTTATAGATACCAATTAGGAAATATAAAAACAAAAGTCTTATTTTACCCTATTATTATGTTTGGCATGTTCAGCACTTGTTGTCATTAGAAAGCATCTTATTGAAATATTATATTTTTTTGCTACTGTAATATATCTTTTGCGTGAGGCAGGATCTGGATTAGTATTGTCTATAACAACACGTTTTCCTTTATTCAAAGATTGTTCCATAGCAGATATACATTTTTGCCAACTTCCCAAAGTATCTCTGTTAATATAATCGTAGTCTGTTAAATAAAGTTTAGCAAAATGAGATTTTCCAGAGCCCGGACTACCAACCATGAGTATTATCTGTTGTATTATTTAAAAAACAGTTATTATTTTTATATATTTATAAATATTATATTCGTTTTATATTATATAATACATACTTCTTGTTGTTGCGAAATAATTTCAGCATCAGTGGGATTATCATCTTTTTTCAATGCTTTTGGATTAAATGTAGGTAAAACATATGGTGCAACTTTATGCTTGAGAAAATGTTCTTCTGGGGTTTGAAAATATAAGTCTACATTCTTAGCCATTAAACGATCTACTTTAGAATGATCCTTCTTTCTACCAGGTGCCCAATCTTTTGGTCGACCTGCCGCATCTCCAACATAAAAAGAATTAATTCTATCTACGCAGAGACCTCCATTTTTCTAAAAAAAAAAAGAAAATAATAATTATGTTATCATTATAACAATGATATTTTTTAAAATGTAGAAAATTCTTATATTGTACATACATCGTTGACGAATTTATTCCACATCCCTGGTGCTGGTTTTCTATATATATTTTTTCCCATAGAAATAAAGACCTATAATTGAAAATACTACATAAGTGAAAAAAAGAATTATATTATAGTATATAATATATATAATTAAATTTTTTAGAAATATAGAAATATTTACTTGAATAGGAACACCTAATTTTTGTACAACTTTCTCAATTTTGATTTTAAAATCTTCTATTTTCACTTTTCCTGTACCAAGAGCTCCTTGATTAGTGAAAATAACAATTTTGTAACCATCTTCATACAATTGTTTTAATTTTTTAGGTATTATAGGATATAGCAATTGCCAATCATGAATATCTTTTGGAAATACAAGACCAGATTTTGTCTTTATCAATGTACCATCCATGTCATATGCAGCTACCTGTAAAAAAAAATTTGGTATGTACTTAATTGTTTTCTTTTTTTTTTTTAATTAAAATCAATTATATTTTTTTGATCAAAAATATTACCAGTGTACAGTTTCGCACATTTGATGGAGTATATATCAGTAATTCTTTATTACTTTCCCACAATCCTGTTGTTTTCATTGTACTATTATCTACATCATTTTCCTTGGATGTTGAAGCAATAGCATTAGTTTCTTTATTATTTTCTTCATTTATCGAATAATTGTTTTCATTGTTAATTATTTTTTGTTCGGTAGCATTACTTTTATCTTCTATTTTGCGCATTTTGCACGAGTTCGTTGTATCTGCACTTAATGATTCATCTTCTGAATTATAAGATCGTTTTCTTGCCAATGTTTCATCGTTCTGTTCTTTCGGCGGCGGATTAAATTCTATTTGATATATATGTTTCCCATATAAAATTTCTAAGCTATCATTATGTTTAAGAATCAATCTATCATCTTTTTGAGTTTTGAAACCATTTATACCACAAGCTCTTGTACCAACTTGTTGAACTGTTACTATATGTTGCACATAATCCGCACATAGTCTAACTGAAAAAAATTAATAAACAGTAATTTTTAAATTAAAATTAAATTAAAAATTGTGTTGGAATTAGAATTTAAAAAATATCAAACTATATACGAATTGATTTATACTATATATACAATGAATTAAATAGGAAATAATTTAAAAATTAAAATACGTTAATAATATATATTAAACCTTGTTTCCTTGAACATTTTATATCAGTAATATTAGTTCCTTCAGAACGTCCTATAAATACTACAGAAGAATCGGGTAGATAAACATTTAACAAAGTATCGCTGTTACTTATTAAATAACAACTCTTTACTCGTTCACTCATTCCAATATAATTAAAATTCCTGTAATATAAAATTCTATATAATACTATAAAACGATTCTTTTCTTTTTTTTATATATATAAATGAATTGTTGTATGTAAATTTGTTCTACATTTATTAATATTTTATACAGAGATATAACAAATAAATAAATAAATAAATAATATATATATATTACTTGTTTTTAATAATAAAATCTATAAATTTGTAATTGTTACATTCGTTGTTTTCGCAATCCAAAAAACCGTAATAGAATTATTTCCAATAATGCATGCATCATGCAATCATTTTTTCTATACCATCAAGTATGTATCTTTGAATCATTTCAAATAATTTTTATTTCTACTTCATCGTTATAAGTTTAATACAAATTATTTATAAAAAAACATTAAAATCGAAAATAAATATAAAGCGCGATTTTCAAGATTACTTTTAATCATTGACTAATTGTAATAGAGATTGGCAATAACTTTATCGCTTTTTTATTTCTAGCATAATGCTCTCTTATTAAATGCTTCACTGTCATGTGATTGGTCAATCTCTGTTGATATGCTATTCGCTTGGCCACTACACGTTCTATGATTGGTCAGCTGTGTCAGAATGCTGTTCTGGCGCGTCTATTTCCAACATTGGTAAGATTGCCTTGAATGTTTATGTGATACATGATTGAAGTCTAACTACGGCCGTTACGGATTTGTTGTTCGGTCACTATATATTTTGTGTATTTATATTAATTTTTAAGTAAAAACTAGTCCGTTTTAACAATGAGCGCGGAAGAAGAGGTTTTACGAATTCAAAAGAAATTAAACAAAATGTCAAGTGGTGACGGGACGGTGAGTAAGTGAGTAAAATTAACCTAGTTGCATATCGCTTGAACATGTTCAAAGTATTAGATCAAAGGGGGCTAGCATATCAGGAATAAAAGTTTTAATCTTGTAAGATTTGTTAATTAAATATATCATTTCAGTATAAAAAATAAATTTAACATATGTTTATCTACAAATAAACAATTGTGTTTTGATTCATACAGCATAATAAAGTTATAGTGCATGTTTAAAGTGTAATATCGTAAGTACATGATAACTGGATTTTTTCAAATATTGGAAAAGTCATTTTGAATGTCTGAAATTGGTTATTTAATGGTATATAAATTATATGTGATATTCTGGAGAGATATAAAACAATAAGTATTATAAATTACTATAATTGCAAATATTTTAGTTACTTTTGAGTGTTTTTCTTCCTTCTTTTTTTCAGGGTCAAGAGCAAGCATTGGAGTTACTTAAAATTTTACAAAAACTTCCTGTTGATTTGGAACTCTTAACAAAAACAAGAATTGGCATGACTGTAAATGCTTTAAGAAAATCAAGTAGAGACGATGAAGTAATTTCATTATCAAAAACACTTATTAAAAACTGGAAAAAATTTTTATCCGGTAAGCAAATTACATTTAATTGTAGAAAAAAATATATAGATGAAAAAATGATTACATTTTGCATGTTTTATTTCATTAATTCCATTTCAGGATCTAATAAAGATAAAGATTCTACTACTTCGAGTAGTTCAAAAAAAAGAGAAGAAAAGTCAGAAAAAAATAAAGACGAGGCAGATCAGAAGAAAGACAAGGATATGGTGGATGGAAATGACGTAAAAGTAAAAGAAGAAAAGCCTAATAAAGATCTTCAAAGAAAACAAGCTTCATTTCCAGCTCCTACTACAACAGATGCTGTAAGACTAAAATGTAGAGAATTGTTAGCTGCTGCATTGAGAGTGGACGGTAAAACTGTTGATGGTTGTGCTAGTCCAGAAGAATTAGCGGAAGAATTAGAAGAAGCAATATATGCAGAATTTAAGAATACTGATAATAGATATAAAAATAGGGTAAATATATAATATAAAAAATGACAATAAAATAAACCATCTATCAATCGCTAATATCTTATACGCTATGTTGTATGTTATTTAACAGGTTCGCAGCAGAGTTGCAAATTTACGTGACGTAAAAAATCCTAATTTAAAGACGAATTTTATTGTTGGTGCTATTACACCAGCACGATTAGCTGTTATGACTGCGGAGGAAATGGCAAGCGACGAGATAAAACAATTACGGGAACAATTCAA
Organism: Mischocyttarus mexicanus; assembly: GCA_023678845.1. Classification (NCBI taxonomy): domain Eukaryota; kingdom Metazoa; phylum Arthropoda; class Insecta; order Hymenoptera; family Vespidae; genus Mischocyttarus; species Mischocyttarus mexicanus. The sequence goes on along the minus strand of JACGTP010000003.1, from coordinate 4,752,433 downwards.
AAAGGAAGCAATTAATGATGCTCAGCTTGCTACTGTACAAGGCACTAAAACTGATTTACTTAAATGTGGTAAATGCAAAAAACGTAATTGTACCTATAATCAAGTACAAACACGGTCAGCTGATGAACCTATGACTACTTTTGTACTATGCAACGAATGTGGAAATCGATGGAAATTCTGTTAATTGTTTTTATCGATTTCATTTCTTTATCATTGTCACACATGAAAAATGTAATTGGGTCGAATTGTATCTACAAAAAATTGTTTTGTTTGACATATACCAATAAGATGTCATTAAAAAATATATAAACATGAATCTTGGAATGTACATTGACTATCTTAGTAACTGCATCTTCATTAAGTTCAAATGTTTTCTCTAATGTATATACTAAGAACAGAATGTATTTAATCAGTGTACTTTATAGCACGTAAATTAAGACTGTCTCATTAATTTTTTTTCTCATTATTATGAATTGAGTAATATAGAAATTTTAAAAGGAATTAAAATTATTCATTCCCCCTAATTGGATGGATCTTTTTATTATAACTTATAATATAAGTTACAACATATGTTTTTTATATTATTTATTTTTCAACATATATTTTTCCATGGACATGTTTAGTATTTTGAATAGATACAGATGTTTAATATGTGTTAGTAAAATTATAGCATACATACGCATTTAGTTACACAGATAATTTGCTGCACCATCTAGCGTGTAGGTATAAAATGATTAACCTATTTAAATACAATATTTCTGACTGCGCAGAAGCATCATAGTCATGCGATAAGAAAATAACTTGAAGGACTTGTAGGACAACATTATTCTAACCTTATTTAAATTAACAGTAATTGGCATGTGATTGTGGATGATGGACGAAGTCAACAACGATGAATTAATATTTGCATCTCCGTTGATATTATTACAAAGCAAAATTGATTTAAATACTTTAAAATATGAAAATACTTGAATGCAAAATAATCGAATAGAATTTAAACGTCATGAAGATATTGGATAACGTTTATTGTCACAAACAATACCATTCAATATTAATATATAATGCTTTCAAAGATATTCTCACTCAAACTATAATATTGCCTTACTTTGATATTGTTTTGGTGCATGCATAAACAAATTAATTTATTCATAGTAATATATTTTTTATAATCAGAAAAATGTGTGAAAACATACACGTTAAAGAACAATGGCAACTTCTACAGAACCTCAGATTTACTGTAGAAGGGTTACTTATTGATGGTATAGCAAATGTATGGAATGTTTATGGTGGTTTAAATAGATTACACAATGCAATGGAACAAATCTTCAAACATGGCTTTCGCGTATTTAATTCTAATGTAAGTAAAAGATGTAACATAAATTTGTGTTCAAAAAACAAAATATATCATGTTCATTAGTACATTATTAATTGATAACTTAAATGCTTATTTTTAAGTAAATTATAGTAATGTTAATAATTGAAATTTATAGGCTGAGCCAGATTGTTGGATTTTCATTCAAGGATTAAATTGGCTTCAACCGTCGTTAGTATCATCACCCGTAATGTCTGAAAATGAAGATTACTTTTCTAATTTACCAACTAAAATCATTTCTCGGAAAGATATGTTATGGTTGTACAAAAGGTTAGGATATGAATAGATATAGTTTCTGGTAATTAAGAAATAATAACTACATCTGTTTACAGTTTAGAAAATCACAGCTTATCTCACAAACTATCTTGGCTTTTATCCGATAAGGAACATTTACTTTCTTGTCTCGAACCATGGGCTTTCCTATGTCAAGAAAAGTTGGCTGAAGCTACTTTGATATGTTTAAGAGCAGTAGAAAGGAATCAACCAATACTTTTAACAGAGATCGATCCATGTTTAGTAAGTTTTTATCTAACTTAAATGTAGAATTAGTTTTGCATATATAATCGTTTGTAATATATATAAGTTGTATTTAATTTGAATCTTAAACAGTTTCAACCAAACTGGATTTCGTCTAATTTAAGCCCGAAAAGACATAAACGTTCCTCATCTTATCCTGCGAACTTTTGTTCTACGACTGTGGGTATACTCAGAGAAAGAAAACTACATGTTCAAACAAGTGGTCAGTTATCGTACATGAATAGAAATATTAAAAGCATAGAGTCTCAACATAATCAAGATGACGTTGATAAAAACAATATGAATACGAAGGATAAAGTTTATGACATTTCTTTGAAAACTTGGAGTAGTCTTCCGATGTTAGATGACTCTCATAATAGTTCTTCTGAAACTTCAATAAATGTTTTAAACTCTACCAAAAATCCATGCATACACAAAACTGTTAAGATTCAAACACCTTCCGTTGAATTGTCAAAAATAATTCACATTAATTACTCGGATGTTAAACAATCAACAAATTCGTCAAACGAAAAAGTAACAACTAAACCAAAGACTCCTACAAGAAAAATGAGAAATAAAATAAAAATGGCGCAAGAAAATAAAAGAATGTTAAATACTCCTAATGGAAGTTCCAGTACTTTAAATTATGAAGATTCGATAAGAGGGGTCGTTGAAGAACATTGTATTTCGTCAGAAAGTATAGATGAAGTAAATTTAAGGAAACATGAAATGAATGGTATCAGAATAAATCGGAAATATAAAAAAATAAGTAATGCATTTTTACCAAGGTCTGCACCAGAGATTTCTAGTTCGTGGTCAGTTGAAATAGAAGGACAAAAGGATATTAGAACGTCAAAGAAAAGTTTTATGGAAGATGGTGGGAGTAGTGTTCAGCCGATGGCTACAGGATTTTTTCCAAGGCCTATAGAAGGACAAAGCTTGACAAGTTTTTTATCTTCTGCACAATTTTCTAAAGCTAATGCTGAATTAGATAGGGAAAATGCACATTTTAGTATTTGCGAAGCTATGATAGCTACTATCGAACAAATCAAGTGTAACAGGCAATGGTGTCTTGCAGATGAAACTGTTGAAGATAGCGATGAAAAAATGAATAATCTTAAACAAAGAATAAGAATTAGACCACGCCGACGTCAAGAAGAACGATGTAGAGGAAGAATATGGAATCGTGATTTATTCAGTGATGGAAAGACTGATACAACTGATCAAAGTGCGAGTCCTTTATCAACTTCTTCTAATACTACATCTGATAGTATTTCAACGGATGATGTAGAAGATATAGAAGTAGATAATGCGAATATGGATAAATTGAACAATTCTGGAATATCTGCATCTATGGCTTCGTTATTTTCTGATGCTGATTTACATCAATTTAAGCAAGGTTTAGAATTGTCGCAAAATGAAAGTATTATGTCTGCAGAAGGTGTAGCATTGTCGCTTATTAGTAGATTTAGTGAGAAGCAGTTACCGCGAGCAAGTGAATTGCAATGGCTTGTTTCTGAAAAAGATGCACCGCAACGATTATTACCTCTACCAAAAAGTTGGCCTGTTAGTCCAGATGAAGTTGAAAAGGAGGATTCAATTCAATTACGTGGAACTGTAGAATGGGCTCCACCTAGACCACAGATCATATTTACTCCACATCCTCCACCTGTGTAAGCATTTAAAATTATATTTTAAAATAATATAATTATTAGATCTGTTATAATAATCTCATCAATGTATTTTCACAGGAGAAAAACTTTAATAGCTATACAGAATTATAGATGTGCAGGTTGTGGTATGAAAGTTGCAGTTAAATATGCTAATAAGTTTCGATATTGCGAATACTTGGGTAAATATTTTTGTACTGGCTGTCATACGAATCAAGTAGCCCTAATACCAGGAAAAATATTATCTAAATGGGATTTTAATAGGTATTCCAAAATATTTATTTCAATGTATTGTATCTAAAATATGTTAAATTCATTTATGTGTTATTTTAAGGTATTCGGTGTCTAATTTTTCATACAGATTATTAGACCAAATGATGCTTGATCCATTGTTTCAAATTCAGGATTTAAATGTTTCATTGTACAGACGTATAAAACAGTTAGAAAGAACAAGAATACTTCGTACGAAGTTATTTTTCCTCAAAGATTTTGTGTATGCTTGCCGATTTGGAGCAAAGTATGTTTTCTTATTTGTGATTTGAAATGACATTTGTAATTATTTGATGGTACATCATTTTTAATATGTACTCTTTAATCTTTTAACAGCGTTCAAGATATTTTAAAGAAAGAGTCAAATTATATTATAAATGATCCACATATATACTCTATACAAGATCTGATGTACGTTAAGCTTGGAATATTACCCATGCAGTTACAAGAATTGATCGAAGTGTGCAATGCTCATGTTACCGCCTGTGAAGTATGAAATATACTTTTTCAACATTATTCGTAGATATATGTGCTTGCATGTATTCACAGTTACTTTATTTTATATTGTATTTTATTATTATTATTCAAATATAATTTTGTATAATTTGTTTCAGTTATGTCAAGCAAGAGGATTTGTATGCGAATTGTGTTACTCCAAAGACGTGATATTTCCATGGGAACTGTCTAAAATTATTCGATGTGAAATTTGTGGAGCTTGTTTCCATAATGAATGTAAATCAACGTCTAATAAACTAGAATGTAAACGTTGCGATCGTTTGCAAGCTAGAAGAGAATTGAGACAGGAAGCACTTTGACAAAAGGTAAGAATTTCTTCTGTTATAGAAACACCAATTAAATTAGAATGTAAACGGTAATAGAGATTTTGGAAAGTTTTTTAAATTATATGTAAGTTAAAAGTGTTTTTATTGTTTATAATTAATTTATATATATATTCTTCATCTCTGTTTTATTCTCTCTATAGTCATAACGACAATGTTTAGTATTTCCAAATCTCAGTATCAGCATGTATAAACATTTTATGGTTCCTTTTAATTATTAGCCATTCATTTAGTCTTAATATAATGCGAAGAAAAGTTAATGATGTGAGGTACTTGAATATAATTAATATCAATATTATAAAAACTATTCATACCTATATCTAATACTATAACATACATTATATGGTTAGCGTTTAGAATGTATCTTAATTTCGATAGAACAGTTTTATTTTTCAATTATTATTTTAATAATAATTTAGGTTTCATTATATACTGGTGAATAAAACACACGTTCTACGTTAAGAAAACATTTTAAATGCGTACCATTAGGTATGGTAAGACTGACAAAATTGTGATATACAATACTAATTTTCTCAATTCTATAATTTTTATTTTTAAATAAATACATTGTGTGTGTGTATATATATATATTTCCTTATACATATATATATAAGGAAAGATGTATCTTTTTACTAGCAATTGTTACCACGATACACAAAAAAAAAAGAAATGTTATAAAAGTTATTGGAGAAAATGTTTAAGAGTAATAAATAATTTAAAATATAAAGTTAATATAGAAGAAAAAGCATTTCCAGTAAAATATTATATACAAGTTAATTAAAAGGCTATATTTTGTAGATAATATATACAGAGATATAAATATGATAAAACTTGTATTTAGTTACTTAGTATCATAAGATATGCTTATAGTTTAAAAATAATCAGTAATACTAATTGTGCATGACAGAAGAAATAATAATAATAATAATAATAATAGTAATAATAGTAACAATAGCAACAACATAGATGAACCTATTTTTATCTCAAGAGTATGTTATCAAATATTTATTAAAATTGTTAGAATAAAAATCATTTATAAAGAAAAAACTACTTTATTATACATTGTTTGTAACTTACTTGATACATAATCGATATAATTTAAAATTTATCATGTATTTATTAAGGATTTAGTAATAATGAATTAAAAGCATGACATTACAAAATTAAAATTAAAATTAAAATTGAAAAAGCATTTAAACGAACATTATGTACGGCTCATTATAATATTTTCAATTTCACTTAACATAATGTTTGTCAAACTTTATAATAAACTCAATAAAATAACAAAATCACATGGTTTTATTATTTATAATGGTCGACATACAAACTTATACAATCATAGACACTTACATATATTCTATAGTTATAAAATATATATATTTACACCACCTAAATTTTCAATAAATCTTATCACGACAGCATATTATTAAATCTTTCAATTAAGCTTTAACATTCAAAAATTTGTTTCCAATTTATGAAGGATATGTATACATTAGTTGCAAATGATCAATATGTACAATTGTATATATGCGTGAATTTGTGACACATTTAAAATATCATTAATAGCTACTACACAATATAAATTGAATTTTGTTAATATACAAGTTATATTGTTATATAAAAAGAAATTTTGCAATATGTCCAATTATTATTTGAAAATTTGCGATGTTTCTTTACGAAATGTTTTATATCACAGGTGGAAGTAATTTTTTTTACTTATATATATATATATATAAGTATATATATATATACATATACATATACATATATATAAGAAATTTGATTGTAAGTGTAACTACAATTTTCAATTTATATAATAATTAATTATGTTTTGTGATGCTTTGTAATACTTCATTATTTTGTTACAAAAACTTAGCCTCATAATAGTATACATATAACAACTTCATTTGAATACAAAAATTGATTAATTGGAAAAAAAATTTATATTTAATATGACACACGATATATTATATATTTTAATATAAATAAAATAAGAGTAGAAGAATATAATAATTTATTTCATCATTTTATATATATATGTATATATATATATATATATTGTTGTAAAAAAATTTGATCGAATATTTTGTTGAACATTACAACGAACGTACTAATATTTGTTTTCTTTTTTTTCTTGTATGAAATTTGTAAAAGTAAAAGCAAGCTATAAGTTTTTTTTCTTATCTATAATATCAGGTAAAGGAAAAAGTTAAAAAACGTGGGCAAAACGCCACGAACTTTCTTCTTTACCTAATATTTGTCAAATTCAGTCATATATTAAAATACAATGGAATCATGAGGGCATATTCGGTATGAACACTGAAAAATTTGATAAATATTCGTCCACATCAACATTCTATATCAGTTTATGTCTAAGATGTAATAAATGCATAACAATGCGCCACACGAATATACTTTAAGGACGATACAGAATTTTGTTTAATGTAACATCACGCACGGACGTAAGTTTCTATAAAATCTATTCGTAAGCTTATAAGAATTCAATGACTCGTTACAATATAGAGTATACAATGCTGTAAAGAACAAAAAAAAACCAGAGAAAAAGAAAAAAAAATAATAATAAATGAAAATCTCAATCTTTTTATATTTTAAAACACTTTATGCCAATTATTGCCTAAAAGTACAAAAGTGTGGCGTTAAAATAAATTTTTTTTTGTTAACAAAATATTATAAAATAAATTGTGGTATAGAGCGATAAGAAAATATTAATGTGTATAAATAATAATAATAATAATACTAATACTAATACTAATAATAATAATAATAATAAAATAAAAAAAAAAAGATAAATGCATAACAAAATTATTTGTATTGACTTTTAGAAGGTAATTTTTATGCGAAGCGTTAATTGAGCTTCTACGTCATTTGATAGAGGCCATTTTTTACATTTTGTAATAGTTATTAAAATTACATCAAAATATTATCTTGTTTTTCTATTACTTATATAAACTCTGTTCAATCATTTATCATGACCTGAGCATTAATGATTGTGATATTATTATGATCAAATTTTAGTTTATGCATAGATCAACTAATAACAATCAAATTTATGTCTTGGAATAATTATAGGAATATCTATCTACATTTTTAATTGTTATTAAAAGTATTTAAATATCTAGAGTATCTTTCAATGGCAGTTTTGCTACTTCGAAGAATATCCTAAAAAAGAGCAAATAAATTTTAGTTTAATTAATAAATTTCCAATTTCTTAGGAAGGACAAATAGTTCGATAGTATATTTTATAATAATTATAATATTCATAATATTAAGTGTTTACTTACTTATGACTGTATTTATTGCGAATTGTTACTAATGCTTCTTTATGTTTTCTGTGTAATCCTTCATTTAAAACGAAGACAATATTTCGTATTTCATCAACTTTATAACCACTGTAATATTCTAAAGTTGGAGTCCATCCGCCTAAATCTTTCATTTGAAGTGCAAGAAGAAGAGCAGATGCTGCCAGTTTACTATCACTAAACCTAATGGTCGAATAATCCATCAATGAATATTCCAAGATATATCGAGCCAGAGTCAATGTTGGCATTGATACTTTTCCACACTATATATGTATATGTGTATAAATAAAATTGTATTAATATTTTATTTTATTATTATTATAACATAATCTTATAATAATAAAATAAATAAAATACATACCCTAGCGTATCGCCTAAGAAATCTATAAGAAAGAGGTATACCTAAATCAAAATCTACTACTTTTAAAACACTTATTTCCATTTTAATAAGATCTTTTTGTTCATAAGCGCCGTCACATATATATAAGAAATCATCAACCATTGGGGGTATCCTTTCCTAATTACAAAAACATATATATATATATAAAGATTATATTTTCGAGTATCGAGTAAAATATTATAATTATATATATTTCAAAACAATGTATATAAAGAGAAATATTAATGAATTTAACTTACGTCGTATTTACTGGCTATAAAAAGACTGGAAGCGCCTAAAAGTTGTAAAGTATCCGTACCGACTGTTACTTTTGTTAAATAAAGGTCAACTAATTTCACAGCCAAATATAAGGTTTCGTGATTGAGTTCAAATGATTCTTGCACTTCAACCATCCAATCTACTAAAAGGGATCGCATCCAACGTGAAAGACATACTTGTTTTTCCATATAATCACCAATAGGAAATAAACATTCACGACTTTTTAAATAATTAAAAATATCCATAGCATACTGTGATATTTGAAATGGATCTAACCAATTTTCTAAATCAAAATCCCATTCTACATCTTTCGGTAGTATCCTTTCAGGTGTATGGTCAACATTTTTCTTAGTAACAATACACGTTGATTCTACTATTTTATCTTCCCTAGTATCGTCAACTTCAGGTTTTTCATTTATTTCATTTTTTACGTCTTTCTCACTTATTTCAGCCTAAATGTACATTTATTTTAAATTTATATGTAGTTATACAGCTATTAATGCTATATAGAGCATGATATTAAATTAATTTATATTATATATGTATGAAAGAGTTATATAATTAATATCAACAAAAACTTACCTTCTTATTTACTCTCTCAGATTTTTGAATACTAGTTTCTGATTCTTCCAATGCACTCATATACAACGAGCTATCCTCAGATTTTACTGATTCTAAGCTAGGCCTAATGGGTTCTATTTTATTATTTACTTTTTTATTTTCTTTTTCATGATTCATTGCTTTCACACGTTGTACTGGCTTTAACTTAGTTACTGCTACATCATCCTTTGGAGATATTTTCTCTGTTACTACCTTATTTGCATTAATTGGAACATGTGGTTTCGTTTTAATAGGAATTTTTTTAACTACTTTCTTTGGTTCTGGTTGTTGTGTTCCTAATTGCTTTCCAATAGCCTAAAAATAAAATAAAAAAATTAAAAAGAATAATAAGAAAAATTAGCATTTAAAAAGGAAAAAAACTTATGTTAAATATAAACGTAACGATATTTACATTGGTAATATTTCCTAATGCAGATCTTTTAACAGCTTTATCTTTCAACGGTGATGCATCTGCTTTTCTTTTAACCCGATTATCTTTGTTTATAATTGGTTGTTTTAGGGAAGAATTGTTGACTATTATATTTTGGCTTCTAGTTGAAATACCTTTTTTTAATGATATAATAGAACCATTTGATTTGGCTTGTCCAAGTGCTGGTTTGCGTGGAACCATTTTTGTTATTAGAATGTATAATTAAGAAATTTGTTTATTGATATCTACAAAAAAAAGAATCGAAAGTTGTGTTAAAATTTAGATTTAATATAAACATATAATTATATACATATATATATAAAATACACGCAAATTTTTTTCAAGTAACTTCCACATTTGCAACAAGATTGAAAAAAACCAAAGTCTGATAAATTATCAAACAAATATCGTCGATCGTGATTTCATATATTCTTTTTCTTAAAAGTAAACTCCAAAAAAACTGCAGATACAATAATAAACGAGATCAAAAAACGCGGGAATACGGAAATGATTATATTTGTGATAGAGATGATAGGATATTAATACATTGTATTAAATTTATAGTTCATAGACAATGCATATTTTATTCGAGTATTTTATAAATGAAGTAGAATTTAGAATTTAGAAATTCGTAAAACTTTTAGTTTATTACAGGAGTCACCATTGCGTGTACAGAAAACATTCGACGATTAGAATATTGAATGGATATTGTTACTTTTAGGTTATAATATTAAAATCAAAGATACACAGATAAATGTTACCTGAGAAAATAAGTATTTGTATATATAATGTTTGAAAATGTATGAACTTTCACATTTATATAATTTCCATGCGATCAGAACGTTACTAAACTGTTCAATCGTTCTATAAAGCAACTGTAGTTGACGCTGCTCCAAAACAATTTAAAATATCACAGTTGATACGTTTATATCTCGATTGGACAATCTTAATTTAAGAGGGCCAATAAAAATGGGAGCTTAATGATCGACCTGCCATCTATAAGAAAGTGTGAGTTTTTAATGTTTTCGAATTTTTTTAGGGGAAATTTTATCTAGGGTTATTTGAATTTAACACTTTCTTTAAATTTCGTTAAACGCGTTAATCTAGTTTTCGACGTGTTTATTTAAACGAGTTTTTGATAATTATAATTTTTTCTTATTAAGAATATAAAAAAAGGTTATTAGTAAATTAAATACAATATAATTATATATGCAATGTAATTATTTATATCATAGTTTTGTAAATCGCACGCAAAATAATATTCGAATAACATTATTTTAATATTTTGTTTTTTTGTATTGTGAGTGAAATTAAACTGTTCAAAGACATTTTTAACAAAATGAATCAGACTATGTAAAAACTATTTATTAATCAAAAATTTGGAAAGAGTAACAATTCAAAATTGTCGTATTAATTTCTTCATGATATAATATTTATAGTTCGTAATCGAATATAGTATTTTTGAATGTAGATTTGTCTCTTATCTGATTTCAGTTTAGTGACCTTGCTGTAATAAATTACAAGTAACAAATAATAAAAAAAAAATTGGTAGATATCAAGTATAAATTTGATATTCTATTGGAAACATATACATTATTTAAAATAATTCGATACATTCAGTATGTAACGATATAAGCAAATGAATAACGAGATTCGCTAACGTGTTGTTTTTATTCACATTTTTTTCGTTACGATTTAATTACTCTGATTATTCACCTTTGATCTCAGATTTATCTAACATCATTAAAGTTACCGACCGCGTATAGAAATCATTTTGATTCGAAACGTAAGGATTATATCAGTTAAGTTCTTTAACCTAAAAATGATTAATGTCGATAATTGTAATAAAAGTATGTTAGATATTAATGTGTTTATATATACATACGTGAAATTTAATTTTATCTCGTTACATAGAAGAACGCCGTAAGTGTGTGAGAGATAAGAAAAGAGCATGTAATTGTTTGTTATTGTTTTCTCGACACTATTGTTGTGTTACACATTTTGTTATGGTTCATAACACGTGTTGAATATCAACGACAATATGGGAGAACGATTTTTAGTTAGTTATATTAAAATTGATAATTGTTTTGCGTATGTCTCGGATATTTGGCTACGTAAGCAAGGAACAAAGGTCAGTGTTTTATTTTTTGTCTTATGCTACATCATCATATGTAATTTCTGTGAATTGCAATACATTTGGAACGATATTACCGATTCATATACTATTATCATATAATTTTTTTCTTTCTCACTAGATGGCAGGATTAACTGTTTCAATATATTTTTTTTATCTTATCTATCGTACCAATGTCGATAATTTTTCTCTTTCGAATTAATTATTTTTTTTTTATATTAAAAATACTTTTTATGATTTTTACAAAATTATTATCGTTTAATTTAACTATTGTTATTATTTATCGCAGAATAACGTAATTACGGTATTGCACAAAGATGCGACCTACTTTTTATCATGTAGTTCGAGACAAATTACCGACAGAGCGTTATGTCTTTCTGCACCATTTGCGAGATCTTTAAATATAGAGGAAGGCGATGAAGTTTTTATATCTTTCGTAAATGATGTGTCATCTTTGACGAGTATAACAGTCGTTCCACGAACTGATGAAGATCGTGAGATATTGGTAAATTTTAATCGACGATTATTAACCCTTAATAATTATATAATTAACATTATTTACCAATATATATGTACGATCGCAGAATATTATCACTCTTCTATAATCCTATTATAGGAACTTCAAGTCGATAAAATTCAATCGACTTTGTTAAATAAAATTCAAATAGTTGCGCAAAATCAGCCTATAGTAATTTGGGTCTCGAAATTTTCAACTATAGTTGTAACTACAGGCACGTGATTTTTTTTTTACATTTATTATAATTAATTATATCTCATTGGGATTATTTTTCTTATTTTATATCTTTGAAATCGATTACAGAAATGCTCGAACCGAATTTTCCTTGTGGAAAATTGGAACAATTTACGGAAGTTCACGTGATTAATAAAATTCGAAATACCGTAAAAAATCAAATAGAATCAGACGATGAATCTACCAACGTCAGTAGATTAAATTTGTTTAAGAGATTAACAAAATTAATACCAATTTTTCCGGAGATTGGAAATAATGAGAAAAATGTGCTCGAGAAAAATCATGCGTTGTTACAAAATTATCGACGAAAACAAAATCCATCGGTTGTTTATCGAGTACATTTCTTCCCTGAATTAGACTTGTTTGATGGTAACAATCCAGTCGACGTTATTTTGAGATCACCATATAACGTTTTTGTATCACGACTTCACTTACCGAAAGAAGTACAATATACGAATGATGATATAATTTATAAAATGAAAAAAGTACCGGAAGAACAAGTAAACGTTAAAACAGAAAGTACAAACTTTTTGAAAAATATAGAATCATCAATTCCGAGTTTATCTTCGGAATTAACGGTGAAAGTTTTCATATTGGAGAACCTATTGGACAAATTTCCAGATGTTATAGATAAAATTCATTTTAAGCTAGATTACGTTCACAGTAATATTTATATTTCTGAGAGCGTAAGAATTGGATTGCGTTTAAGGATGGGTGCAAAAGTTGTTTTATCGCCGATCGAAGTTAAGAAAAATTCAATTCCCTTGACCATTGAAATTTATCCTACGATTCAAACAACGTCCTTACAAAATATCAAAGATTTTTTTGAAAGATACTCTAGTAACCAAAAGGTTTTATTAAATTCTTGTGCACCTATTAAACTTAACAATGGTAATCGATGCATCGTTAAATTCTTACCAGAAAAATTTACACATGCTTTTCTCGATAAAGATTTGATTAAAAATATTACAATTCATCTTAAATCAAAATTATCTTCGGATGATTTGTTAACATTGGAATATGAAATAGATGATGACTCTAAAGAAAAAATTTCCATGAGGTATATATTTAATATACGATTTATCCATGATTTATATACAAAATATAATGTTAGCGTATCATATATTACAGATATTTAGAAAATATTCTATCGGAATGTCAAATCACTCTCGATCTCAGTTTACGATTAATTGCACCAGCGGATCTCAAGTACAATAGAGAAAATATTTTAATATGTGGTGAGGTTGGTTCAGGAAAGTCAACTTTATGTAAAATATTAATTAAAAGATTGCAAAAGTCACCGTATTTTGTATATACTCATGTAATCGATTGTATATCGTTCAAAGGTATTAACTTTTTTTATTACAAGTATTACAAACAATTATAATTTTTTTTCAATAATGATAACTAAATTATTTAAATATGAGGTGAATATAAATTCTCTGTTCGCATTTAGGAAAAAAAGTAGAAATGTTACAGAAGAACATATATGCTGCAATATCTCAATGTATTTATCATCAACCATCAATACTGTTTTTGGAAAATATCGAAAGCATTACTATGATATCATCGAACAACGAAGAGAATAACACTCCTGACTCCGTAAATGCATTTAGGTATTTTTTAAACGCTAGATATATTAAAACTTAATTGTGCTGGTAATTATGACAATGGCATAAATCAACGAAATTTATTTTTATCTCGTATTACAATTATATAATTTACATCATTATAATAATATAAAAATCATAAAATAAATATTTTGTCAATTTTATTTTATTTAGACCACTGTCATAATTACTCAATTGTATTGAAACAAACATGTATGTATTATTATATTATCACGAAAAATATGTTAGGATTACTGACATGATCATCAACACCGTAACGCAATGTCAAGAATCGCATTACATTTCGATCATAGCTACTTGCGTTAACGTGAATAAAATTGGTAAAAAAATGCGACCATCCAAAGGATCACATTTTTTTCGAACGATTCTCTCAATGCCAAATCTCGAAAAGGTAAATCAATTTCGTATTTGCATAGATATTTTTTTTTTTAAAGAAAACATTGTACAATCATTCCGCGTATGGAAATTAGTGTAATCGATCTATAGTATATACGCTCGTTAATTTGTCTCACCTCAGCCGGATAGAATCGATATTTTGCAATTAATGCTCGAGGACAAGTTGTACGTGCCTGGCAACGTGAATTGGGATTACTATGGTAACAAGACGGAGGGATGGACGGTACAAGATCTCGTTGATCTGGCAGATAAGGCGACGTTTACAGCTTGGAAACGTTATGGTAACAAATATCAAACGTTTATGTGGATTAAGTTAAAAACAAAAATCAACAACAGATATTATATAATTTGATTGTTTTCAATTAGTAAAAGAAGATATCAAACCACCGATAGTTATCACAGATGATGATATTTCAAATATTTTGAAAAATTACAAACCATTGTCTTTGCAAGGTGTTCAATTGTATAAAGGATCTGATCAAACTTGGTCAGATATCGGAGGATTAGTTGAAGTTAAGAAATCCTTGACGGAAATTTTACATTGGCCATTAAAGTATCCTGAAATATTTAAAAATGCTCCGATCAAACTTCAAAGTGGAGTCTTGTTGTATGGTATGCCAGGTACAGGAAAAACTTTATTAGGCAAAGCTATAGCTAATGAATGCGGGGTTAATTTAATTAGTGTTAAGGTACGGAAATCTTTATTATGCGATTGTGTTTATAAATATATGAATTTTAGTTTTTTTTTATCATTCTCGTTTATATTAGGGCCCTGAATTGTTGTCAAAGTACATCGGTGTCAGCGAAGAATCTGTAAGAAAAGTTTTCGAAAGGTACGGTTGTACGATGTGTTATAATGAAATAAAAATTAAAAGATTAATTAGATTTTGTTGTATATTATGAAATAAAATATTTGTAGAGCTCTCCGCGCTAAACCATGCGTTCTTTTCTTCGATGAATTCGACAGTCTTGCACCAAGGTAAATTATTCGAAATCCAATGATTCATTCGAAGTATTAAATTGATGATTAACATTTTCTACAGGCGTGGGCACGATAGTACAGGTGTAACGGATAGAGTAGTGAATCAATTGTTGACCCAGCTTGATGGTATAGAAGACAGGGAAGGGGTTGCTGTAGTGGCAGCCACGTCTAGACCAGATTTATTGGATCCAGCTCTTTTAAGACCTGGTCGTTTGGATAAATCGTTATATTGTCCATTACCAAATGAGGTATATAGGGATATTCAAACATTTATCAATTACATATCAACATTGTTTTAATATCGATTTCTTTACGTTTATTTTATTAGGTGGAAAGAAAAGAGATATTGCATGTTCTTTGCCAATCTCAGAACATAAACTCCATGGAATTAAATTTGAAAGAAATCGCACGTATCTCGGCTGAATTAACTGGTGCCGACTTGAACGCTATAATAACCCAAGCTAAATTGGCTGCGTTTGAAGACGCTGTGAAAATCATACCGGTAAATAATACAAATATAATATTTTAATGTTAATACAATAATTTCATTTTCATTTTCAAACGATATTAAATTTAATTTGTAAAATCGTTGTATTCCGTGAAAATAAGACATTTAGTTAACGATCCTTCTCAAGTCATTTCGCTAATAATGAAAAGCATTTTCTCTTGAATGAAGAGAGATTCACGGATAATCATTTGTAGGGAACTTCCGAAGTAAGATAGTGCGTAATGACGATAATATCATTAGGTCTGTGTCTTACATAGACGCATATATACACATATAAGATATAAACGAAGGACGCATCTACTATATCGCACCACCATCACTATCATCATCACTAACATTGGTGCCACCATCGTTGTTAGTTGTAGAGAGGTATTGCGATATAACCTAGGAGAAACGTAGAGAGCAAGGTTTATTAGTACACGCTATGAGAGAGAGGGAGAGAGAGAGTGAATGAGTGAGTGAGTGAGTGAGTGAGTGAGTGAGTGAGTGAGTGAGTGAGTGAGAGAATACAGATCCCTCGATCTCGCTCCACTTCATCTTGGCCTACGCCTCGCTGAACGTTGAGGGGGTTATTATCTTATGCGTTATAATGATACACGTCTTAGAGAGACAGAGAGAGAGTCATGCGTTATCCTGTCCTCTCTGGAAGATCGAAAAGCAGTCAAATTATTTCATAGATTGTTGGAATACTTCGATTTAAACAATGAATCGTGGTGGTTGGTTTTGATTATTGATGTAATATATCTTTAATGTAATATGTCTCGTTAGATCTTTAAAAAATAAATATTTCCAAAAGTTTTAGAAAATATATTTAATAAATATGTATATATTAGGTTGCGGAAAAAGAAATCCATTATTTTAAAGTTTATTTCAAGCTTAAAAAAATGAATTTCTTTTCCTTCAAATTAATATATACGTTTCGTACGAAATTGTAAATGCAAATAACAAAAAATGAATCGAAAATGAATGAATAGACATAAAGGAGAATGAGTTTGTAATATTTTGGAAGGAAGACGTTTTCATAGGACACGTTCTTCCGTGTGAGAGGAAATTATTAATTAACTTCCTTCGTTGAAAACAAAGTTACGAAGGTACTTACCTACCGGAAGAACACGGTTATCCAAACTGTTCGTCTAATTAGCGAGGGAGTTTCCTAAACGCGTCACGATTGGAGAGTAGCCTTGCACACCGATAAGGTTTATAATGCGTGTTCAGTTAGGTCTACGTAAGTAATTAAGAAAGTCAAACGAAATAAACATAGATTGTACATATAAGATTTGATTAAGACCTATAGTATTCGAAGTTTGTTGAAAAACGTATTACAATTATCAATATTTCTAATGAATCTCATATTTTTGTTTTTAAACGATAGGAGGAGAAAATTCAACCCTCGGATATAAAAGTAACTCAAGAACATTTACTCGAGTCTTCTAAGTCAATTCAACCGTCTCTTTCCTCAAAAGAAATAAACAAATATCTAAGAATGTAAGTTACTATAATACAGAAAATACAATATTTTTTTGTAATATTAACAAACACTTAAAAATGATTATTTCAGTTATAGAAGATTCTCGCAGAAAGATACTTTCGTCGAGGATGTATTGAAGAATCAAAAAGCAACATTAGCGTGATGCAAGGTAACTCAATTATTTTTTAATCTTTAATAATGTGCCAATAAAACTTGTTCAAGTTAAAAAAAAACTAATGTTGTAATGTATTTCAATATTATATCCAATCCAATATAGCACGAAAAAAACAATTTATCAAAATTAATAATCTATAGGAATAAAATCAGATAGAGATCCTCAAGGTATCTCGTTTAAAATTCGTAATGGATATAAATGTCTAATATTATTATAACGACAAACGGTTGGACTGATTTTTGAGTAGTTCGGTAGATATATCGAGGGCTCGTATTTTCCTCGTTTTAACCGAGTAGAGGTATACATATAAGCATAATCCGGATGGCTGGGTTTCTCGCGGAGAAGGCGGAGCCTTCCTCTTCCTTTTCCTCCTTCCATATCCTATGTTGCTCAACCCTCTCTCTAGAAGACTACGTTAAACGGCAGGTAGTAGTAACGCGAAACGGGTTGGAGTAGTATAGCGGCTCGGCCAACTTTTCCTATTAATAATCAGTATAATAATTAGTATTTTCACGCGCGACTTAGCAGGAAACACGGAAAGGACGTAGGAGAAACAGAGAGAGTGAGATGGTTGGGTGTAGGAGGTTAGAAGGAATGGGGGACAGGAGCTGGGAGGTGTGGGTGGGAACGAGTTAGCGCGAGCCTAGTCGCGCGCGCTTGAACTTCGGGGAAATCTTGATTTTAAGTTCGGGCGAAGGAGGCAGCATATTTCACTGACGCTAATGTCCCGCCAGATAAACTACAATATTAGCTGCCTTCGCCGCTCGTGATTTAATTTAACTTTAGCCCGGCGCGACATCCGCCTCTGGCTTTCGGTTCTTGCCACCTTCTCTCTCACTCTCTCTCTCTCTTTCTCTCTATCTTTCATACACAAATACATATTCTCTCTTGCTCTTGTATTATAGATCTAGTTCTCTACTCTTGGTCGAGATGAGTAAAGCAGCTAAGTAAAGCTTCTACGATATCGTTAGAAGCTTTGAAAACTGTTCCTCCAATCCTCGTCCTTACGAGCCTACACATAAGATTTTGCGATTATAACGGACGCACGAGTAATGTTGATTTCTTATATCTAAACGAAAGATAACCGTGAAGTGATGTTAATTGTCGGTTCTATTTGGATAGTCTATCAATTCGGATATATCTACTTTTCTTTTCATTGTAAATATCTTTATGATTATTGAAATAACTGGAATAGTTTGATTAACGGGGTAAAACGTTTAGATAAAATCATCGGACTTCATAACTCTTTATTATTTTTCTATTTTTTTTCTTTTTCTTTTCTTTCAGTCTATTGTATCCTTTCGAATAGGAGAAAATCGATTGTGTTACAAACGATGGATGGACAATAAGTAGGAAAAAGGATAATAACGTAAAGAATACATTCCCGTAAATGCGTAAATTCACTTTTCCGATATTTCTATCGAACAACTATAACTACTACTACTACTATTACTACTACTACTACTACTACTATTACTACTACTACTACTACTACTTCTAGGAGAGGGAAAAATGTGGAAAGGTTGAAACGCAGTTGGTGCTAACTCGCCTACGTTCGCGTATTTATCTAGGTCTCCGGTAATCGAATTATCGTTCTCTTACCGCTGCTTTCTTTTCATTCGATTCAACCATCGCGAAGAGAGGAATCGTTCGATACTTTTGTCGAGGGTTTTGCTGCGGGGAAGGTAAGAAGGTGTCGATGAGACTTCTCTTTTCGAATGCAATTTATCATGGAAAGCCCCCCTTTCGGACCTTAAAGGTCCTATACTTTTTCCTAGTACTATACTACTACGGTTTCTTCGTATTTGTGTACGCCGACTAGCGAGGTCGAGGTCATCCCTTATGGTTTTTCTATTTCAACTTTTTTTCTTTCTAGAAATTCCTTTTTCTTTCTATTTCTTTTAGATAATAAAAATTCCGGCTTATCGCCAAAAAAAGTTTATCTTCCACGTTTCCGTTATTTTCCTTCTTTTTTTATTTTATTTCTTAAGTTCAATATTTTACTATTGTAACTATTTTACTATTTTCTCTCATATTTCTTTTTCCTTGTAAAATATTGTAATCTTTACAACAAAATATTTTAGATATTTATTCTATATATAAATATGATATATATATCTGTCTATATAAGTTATATATATATACTCAGGTATAAGATATACTTGACCAATTGGCGTTTTCTTTGAGTCAAACCGATAAATATTCGTTTTATTACAATCTTCAAGAGAATCATTACGATTTGTCTAATAAGAACATTAGGTATATTTAATTAACGATGTTCGGTGTTAATATCATGCAAATGTATTTCTCATTAGAAATCAAACATAATAGAAATAATAAATGATTCTCTAGATATTAATTAAAAAATTATTAAAAGAAAAGATAGTATTTATACAATACAATTAACCCAATGAACTTGTAACTCCTATCTTTGATAAAAAAAGTATAACACATTAGAATCAATTTTCTACTTTGACAAAAGAAGATTTAGATCTTTAGCGAGATTTCTAATTTTTTGCAAACGGACGATAGGTTAAATTTGTTCCCGTATTTTTTCACGTGGTACCAACATGACTAACCAAAGTAAACGACCTGGACAAATCGATGAATCTGTAGCATCGAAGTTTTCCGCGTTCGCGGAGAGTTGGGTGGGGGCTGGGGTTGGGGTTGGGATGTGAATGTGGGTGTGGGAAGTATGAAGGGAGGAGAGAAAGGAAAACCCTGTTTGCGAGACGTTCAATGTGACGTTTCAATCTGCCATTCTATCATTGACAATTTTGCGCAAACGGGATCGCGGTGCAAGCTCGTCGAGGCGTGCTTTCGGCTCACATTGGCGTTAAATAAGAGTAACTCAGCCGCACCGGGACGCTTCGACATAATTGCCTGTGAAATCACTAGATGATGGATTTTCGAGCTTCCTTGTTTCTCTACCTCCCACCTCTATTCACCCCTTAAACCTCTCTCTCTCTCTCTCTCTCTTCCTTTTCCTGTCTTACTCTTTTTTAACCCTCTGACATTACAAGTCCTACCTCTTGTTTCTTTTATCCTTTTTCTTTCTTTATCGAAGGATGCCACGATGCGATAGTAGATCCAATAAACTAACGTAATTCTATTGGCAACGTCGTCATCGTTGAAGTTATCTGTCGGTGAAAATTCAACGAAAATCGTATGGTCGACGAGCCGATTAATACCGACGAGATAATGAAAATATAATATATTTTATATATATATATATTTTTTTTTTTTTTATTAGTAAAAGGAATAGTTTGGAAGATAAAGAAATTTATTTCGTTGACCGATGTTATTTGCGAAACGATAAATGAATGTTTGTTTTTAGATTCACTTTCTAGTCACTTTTTGTTAAACAAACAAAAAGATAAAGGAAGGAATGGGAGACCTAATAAAAGGCCGATCGTTTCGAGGATAAAACGATTTCCTTTGAAGGATAAAAAAAAGGACTTCACACTTTCTGTCTCTTTCTTTCTCTCTCTCTCTTTCTCTCTTTCTCTCTCTCTATGTGTGTGTGGTTTTTTTACTCGTCTCCTGTTTCCGTTTTCTTCCATCGTTTTCTTAGCTGGAAAACGTGCATATCCAAATGCAAACCTTTTGGAGATAAAGAGAAACTAAAACGCGCGTACCCGGTAACAGCCCGGGCGAACTACTTAGCATAAAAATGGCCAATTATCAAGCTAACAAGCCGACCAGGCGTCGGGAATAAGGCAAGCGCCTTGGCTAACTCTGTTAGAGGCAAGCTCTTGAAGGAGATTAGTTAGCGTAAATGCCGCCGGTTGACGCATTTTTATTCCTGATTACCGTTTCTCCTCTAGCTAATCCCATTACCCGACATTCGAAAACTTGACTCTCCCTCTCTCTCTCTCTCTTTCTCTCTTATTCGGTAAAACGCCTAGACTCTTTTTTTGCTCAGCTTCAACGAGACGCGTCGACAAAACGCCAAGCGGACGATGAAGGAAAGAAAGAAAGAAAGAAAGAATGAAAGAATGAGTGGAGAGAAGAAGAAGAAGAAGAAGAAGAAGAAGAAGAAGAAAATGAAGATGAAGATGAAGATGACGAGAAAGAGAGGAAAAGTGTCAATTGGCCCGTGCATTCGTAGGAATCGCGACAATGCGTCCATGATTTTCACCCAAACTGAATGCCGTCCTAATTCTTCGGAGAATAATCGAGCATCCTGAAGTTTGTTTGCTCTTTCTCCTTATTTACAAGCTTCCCGTTTTTCTCCCGTGGCTTCGTCAGACTTTTTTTCAAGAAAAAGAACAAAAAATAAATACAAATAAACATAAGTATACATATGTGTTTTTATTATTATATTATTCATTATTATTATATATATTCATATTATTCATATTATTCATATTATTATATTATTCATTTTATATTTTTATTTATAATTATTACAAAAGAAAAAAAAGATCATAAACAATATTAAATATGTATACTTATTGTTGATATAAATTGAATTTGAGAAATATGGAACAAAAAGGTTGGGTAGATTGGTCGTTCGAATGAACGTTGATCTCGTCTTGATAGTTATCCCTTTTGAGAAGCTACACGAGAAACAGACAGAGGGAGAGAGAGAAGAAGTGGGGGGTTGAAGGAAGGAAGGAAGGAAGGAAGGAGAGGGTTGGCTCGTCGGTGATGGTGTCCCTCCCGCAATATTTACGGGGCGTCGAAGCGTGGGTAACGCTGTTTGCCGCAATTTCTTGTTTCCATTAGGTTGGCCGGCCTGCGGGGTAAATTCCACCCTAGCGAATTGTCGTAGTAGTCGTTGTCGTCGTCATCGTCGTTGTCGTCGTCGTTGTCGTCATCGTTGTCGTTGTCGTTGTTGTTGCGGGCTAGGGTTGCACAACTTGGTGGGCAACCCCCTTCGAACCCGCTCGCGAACACTTGCCAGAACGTTAGCGAGCTCGAGCCGCGGGTCAGAGGGGACACGTTGGGAAATGGTGCACACACAAACTTGCCTTCTCTCTCTCTCTCTCTCTCTCTCTCTAACACACACACACACACGCACACATACATTTTCGACAGTCTACTCGATCAAATGACGCGCGTCAGCGCCCACAATAACGGTCTCTTCACGCTTCGGTCCTATCCTATCTCGGCTTAGGCTCTATTCTCTATCGTCTACTACCGATCTCTTCTCTGTGTGTGTGTAAGAGAGAGAGAGAGAGAGAGAAAGAGGGACAGAAAGATAAATGAAATGATTGGACATCGACGGTCAATCTTCGATGTTACGAGAGAGAAATTATCTAAACTTTTGTGATTTTTTCACCTTTTCAATAAATAATCATATTTTCGGATAAAATGATTAACTGTTTCAATATTTAATCGTTTGAAATGAACAAGATAATCTATGTTATTCTATTGGGTTGTTCGATAGATAATACCATTAGTTCGTTTTAACTAAACCTCTATATTTTGACAATACAGATAAAAATATCTCAAACTTGATGATTTAGAATCTTTTAGTGTTTCGATATAATACTTTGAGTAGTTATTTTTTTGTGACTATCGCATCAGAAATAGAAAATCGTAGTCAGTATTTTCGTTATATGTTGCTTCTTCTTTCTTTTTTTTATTTCTATTACTGTAAAGGTAATAATGCGATGCAAGCTAAAAACAGAATTATACGTTTAGTCTACGGTTAGGAGAATATATGCGAGAATTCAAGTGTTCAAATTAATTTATCGGAACTTCTTTCAAGTAATTTCCAAATTTGAAAGATGCATCACGTTTAGGTAATACCGTTGAAGAGGTTTACAGTAAAATAAAGGCACTGGTGGGGGATGCATCATAATCGATGCATAATAATACGAGAAATTAACTGTATTAAATTTGATAGATTCACGATTATATAAAACGATTTGGATATTTTAAATATAAATAAAAATTGTATAATACTTATCATAAGAAAAAAGAAAACGAAATGACTTTTTCTTCGAACAACTTAATAGATATAAAAATTAATAATAAGTATGTTATAATAATATTCCTTGATAGTCGGTCTAATTAAATCTATTAATGGCGAGGATCAAAATGGATTTAACGATATAAGTTAGTATTACATGAAATGCAACGTATTTTCATAAGCAAAGAAGAAGCCTCCGTTTCATTCGTTTTCATACTGCTCGTTCTATCTCGGATGTGGTCCAACTCACGAATACTATTCGGAGGCAGACGTGCGGATAAGCTCTTCAAAGGTTTATCGTTCCTATCTTCAAAGGCACGGACATTCCCCCGTTGACGATTTTGCGGCCCCTTGCAGTTCGTTTCCCTTCCTTGTCTGTAGACTTTTACGCATTTCCATCTATCCTGGAACAATTTCACTTGCTGGTCATCAAAAAGATATTCATATTCGTATCACATATGAATTTCTATCTTTGAAATAGTCTAACTTATATCCGAACAGATTTTGATCATATAACCAAATGTTGAATTTTCTTTTTTTTTTTTAAAGAAAGTATTATAAGAGAAGATATAATGATTTATTTCACAGAAAAAAAATAATATATACAATGGTTAAATTGAATGTTAATTATTTGTATTACTCGATAAGAATTTTATTTTCATTCTTAATAAAAATAATCAAGTTCAACCAATAATTCAAATACGTAATCATTCGATACAGAGACATAGGATATATTTCAATATTTTTTCTTCTTCAAGATTCCATTTACCTTCCTTTTTATCGTAGTTGTAAAATTTGAAGACGGAGGACGCACTAAATGAACGAACGAACGAACGAACGAACGAACGAACGCTGGCTAATGCGACTGACGATGGGCATAATTTCTGTTTTTAAATCTCGAGCTGCACTCACGGCCAGTAATTGAATCTTCCGTCGAGATTACTTTAGCTTTCGCTAAGTTGCCGTACTAGCAGAGAGAGAGAGAGAGAGAGAGAGAGAGAAGAGAGGGAAAGGGAAAGGAAAAGGACGAGAGGAAGAGGTAGTGTACCTCAGTAGCTCAGCAGCCAAGGAAGCTACCGCAGAGTTCAGCCTACGGGTTATTTAAGATGGATTATTATTCTCCGAGGTCGAGGAGTAGGGCATCAGCGAAAATGAAAATGCTCTCGTTTACAGGGAGATTAATTGACGGGAATCATCTTAACCATAGCCGACCATTCCTCCTTCTTCTACTCTATTTCTTAATGGTTATCCTCGTTCAACCTTGTTGTTCCTTCTTATCATTATTATTCTTGTATGTATCTTATTCTAGTTTTATTATCTTCATCTTTATTTTCATTATAATAATAACAACTAATGGTAAAATCATTTTTCGATATAACGATTGGAAAACTTACGAAATAAAAATTCTTTTCTTTTTTCGCTTATCCTTTCGTTTCTGTTTAAAATAAATAAAGAGAAAAAAAAAAGAATAAGTTTTATATTCTTAGAAGAAATCACTTGCTCGTAATTTGTACGAAGTTTAGAAGCATATGTGTATGCATTTGTAACAACCTAAAAGCTTTGCAAAGTATACCAATATGAGTGTGGTAAAAGGGGGGGTGGTAAGGTTTTGTCGTCGGTAGCCGTGAAATCTCGTCTCGCGACAAATCCTTCCTTTGTTGGCTCTGGAAATAGAAAGAGGAGAAAGAGAGAGAGAGAGAAAGAGAACCTAAGAGATAGATGGGGAAAAAGAAGAAAATGGAAGAGAGAAAAAGAGCGTTACGTTATATTTTGACTCGGTTACACACGTTCATCGGTGCATGGATTTTTCTGAGCCTGCATTTTCGGAGAGAAATAATTTGTATATATATGTATATATATATATCTATTT
>JACGTP010000003.1:4698175-4721449 GCA_023678845.1 Mischocyttarus mexicanus | reverse complement strand
TAATAATAATAATAATAATAATAAAAATAGTAATAATAATAATAATAGTAATAATAATAATATAATAATAATAATATAATAATAATAATAATAATAATAATAATAATAGTAATAATAAAATACAAAAGAATTTGATTGCACGATTTTTGTAACAATTATTTTTTCGTTTCATCAAGAAAACTATATAAGAAATATAACTTTAATGATATATTATTTTTTGATTAACAAAATTAATGAATCAACTTGAAAAAGTTTTTATTTAACGCCAGGCACAGCCTTTGATTATTTCCTACAAATTTATATTAAAAAGGATCATGCGGAATACGCTAATCGCGCGACTTACGTTAGAAAAAGAAAAAATACAAAAAAAGAACAAAGTCAAACATAGTTTTAATAATAAATTTGAGGAAATAAATATTTTGCCCCGTAAAGTCTTTCCTTCTTTCTTTTTATTATTATTATTATTATTATTATTATATTTTTTTTCTTTCTCCTTCGCAAGCACCAGCAATTCTATAGATATCTACCTATACGAAATAAAAATCTATAAAATATACACAAAATGTCGGGGAATAATAATAGCCAGACGGACAACGATACACTCCGTTCGGTTTCGAACAACAAGAAAATTCGATTTGACGTAATTACATACGCAACGGGTGATTCGCAAATACCCTTCCTCGTGATCGATATTCCCGTGAAGCGCACGCGGAAACGTTTACGAAGATACATACGTTCATACATACATACATACTCGTGCATCGTACATACAAACATACATACATACATTCATCTGTACATACATACATATATACATACATACGTTTTCGCTGAATAATTTCGCGGGTTGTATCGATGCGTTTCGTCGTCGCGAAAGCGCCACCGCAACAAAATAGCCGTGAACGCGTACAGCACATACGTGTCGGGTCCGTTCTCGCATCTACGTTAGCATTCAAAACGTTTGGCTTATTTCGCATGGCCGCATCCCAAAGAAGAGATTTGCCTCCGCTGGAAGAGGTTTTTTTCTCCTCCATCCTATCCTACCCTACCCCTTCCCTTCTCTTCCTCCTCTTCCTCCCTCTCACCCTTTTCCATCTTTCTATCTTCTCTCTCTCTTTCTCTCTTTCGAATTCGCATACAACTCCTCCTCCTACCTTCTCTCTCTCTCTTTCTCCCTTTCTGTTTCTGTTTTTCGTGGGTTGGCAAAGACACGCCCGATTCACATACATGTGATGTAATATGTGGTATGAGAGGGTTGGCTTGGTTGTCTCATCAAAATCGGTTGTCGTCGTCGTCGTCGTCTTCGTCGTCGTAGTCTCTTCTGGTATTTTCAACGTGCACTAACATCTCGCAGAAAAAGGGAGGAGTATAACGTTTCTCTTTGTGGGATTTTCGTAATGCCGTGTTATCGATTTCGACTATCGTAACTCGCTAGCTGATGTTTAAAAAAAGAAGAAAATGTTATTCGCGTAAATTTCTAACTGGCGTGTAGATCGGAGGAATAACGTTGCGTCCCCTCCATCACTCCTTTTTCTTCTTTTTATATCTTTGTTTGTTAGGATTGTCTTAATTAAGGTTTTCTTCTTTCGCCCGGAGATATTATTTGCCTTTAATTCACTACGTGTTTATCATAACTTTAGAAAGTAATTTTATTAATTATTTATTATCAAGACCATGTTAGAATAATTTCGGTCATTATTTTACTTGGATGATAAAGATCGTTAATGATAATCGACAATTATGATTTTTTCTTTTTATTATTATTATTAAAGCTTAGAGAAACACGTAAGAGAAATGAAGTTACACGGTAATCACTGTTTTTAAATAAAAATCAATGTCAATTCGTTATAACGTAAAAGTAAAAAAAGAAAAATGTAGCTCGAATGAATTATTTCTATCACGTTTCAATAAATGCACTTTACTTCGTCGGATTAATTTAATGATACTTCATCGAGAAGATTTTCATTGTGCTGCACCTACGTGCAAACCAGTCCTACCGGTTGTCCTTGATACGACAGAATTTCTTTGATGTTCTTCCTGAAAGTGAATATCGTTCTCCTTGATGCTAGCCGATGGTAAATTAGTGACACTAGTTTGTGGGATCGGCGAAAGCATCGGTGGGATTCTCCACCAATCGGTTGTTGTTGGCCAACAACCACCGGTTGGTAGAAGGTTCCCCCGGAAATTAAAATCCGGGAGAACCGGCAGCGGCCTTCATATGACGTGACTTCGATTAGACGACAAATTATTCGTGCTCGATGATGTTAAATTTTGTACGGAAAATACGCTTTCAACTTTGGTCACGGTACTAGTGGTAGTTGCGGATGTCGTACTGGATGCTCTTTCAGGTCTATCTGTCGGGGATGAGGACGAAGACGAAGAGAAACGATCTCTCGATCTTTCTTCTTGATGCCTTTCCAAGGTCGAGCTTAATCCTTCGTCCTCGAGCTTTCTATAACGAGATTCCTCCATGGTAGAAACGTCTCGTTCGATTGGAAAAGTTTCGTCCTCGTGTTTACCAGGACTTGAAAAAGATCTCTCTTCCAACTTCGTTGGCAAATAAGTCCTTTTAGGATCCTTAGATGGGCTAGGACAACCACAATTAGCTTGGAGACACGTAGTTGTTGGTAATCCTGGCCAGGATACCGCTTGGTGACTCGAATAAAACGTCCCACTACCGTATAAAGCTTGGAACGCCAAATCCGCAGCCAATTTATTACCGTTCAATTCGTCACCCAACTTGTGTTGAATCGGATATAAATGATACGGAAACGGTGGAAAGAAACGTGGTATCTTCAAATCGTCATGAGCCATTAGAGGATGATGATGCGAAGGTGGTGCCAATGGTGGTAATAGACCACGGGGTATATTACCAAGTGTATCACCGGGCGACATCAACGGTGATATAGAAAAACCAAATTTGTTTTCTTTCTTCACTAAATTTTTCGGTTTCCTTCGTGGCCGATATTTGTAATCTGGATGTTCCTTCATGTGCAGAGCTCTGGAACAAATATTGTTATTTTTTTTTTTTTTAATCTAACTAGAATAAAGATATTTTGATTTCATTTACTTTCGTCACAAATATTTCAGATTATATAAGATTTATCTTAAATCAAGATTACAAAGTCACAGTTAAAGGAGTATTAATAAGTATCATCAATTATTTTAGGGATGATTATAATCTACGATAAAAGCTGTTTTAAATACCATACTATTTCTAATCTAATCGATTATATCGAATTATTTTTCACGTCAATGAATGAATATATTTGAATGAAAATTTTTTAACGAATCATCAATTGAAAATATTTTTTTTTCCGTTTCTTTCTATCTTCTTCTGTAGACTTGTTATCCATATAAAAAGGGACGTATTATCGTTATACCAAGACGCGATAGGGCTGACACGAGTATTTGTAGTAAATATCTTGTACACACACCCTGTGTGCTTGCATCAACGTGGAAGGCCTTCTTCGTATCTCCATCACATAATACTCCATTATGTACCCAACCGGCGCACAAACGCAGTCCTTATTTATGCTCCGTTCCGTGGAGATAAAAGAAAGCAAAGGAGAGATAGGTGTTCGTACCGAAAGGGCTTCATTCTACTTTTTCTTTTTCTTTTTCTTTTTTTTATTCATACTTTTTTTCGCGGCTGCTACGCGTGGAATTTTGCCGGAAAGAAGGTTGAGGACAATGGAGGAAAAGCTATGGGAAAAAACAACAGAGAAAGAGAGAGAAAGAGAGAGATAGAAAAATTTGCTTTCTCTTTCCCTCTTTTCATCTCTTTCTTCTTTGTTTAAAAAAATAATAATCCTTTAACAAAAAAATATAACTAACACAATTCGATCAATTCATCGATAGTATATGTGATCGTCATATAGATTTTTTTGTTACCTCGAATAATTCTTCCCTTTTTCTCTCTTCAATCCTCACCCCACACCTCACCCCACTTCATTGTTTTATCCTACATATTGGAAACAAAACAAAATTTTCCGTTCGAACGAGTAAATTTGAAATTTCAAAGTTCGCCCGTTGCTTTACCGGCGCGAATTGCGTGAGAGAATGACAGAGGAGGAGAAGAGAGGTGAGGTGGACGGTGGGAGAGAGAGGTGGCGGGAATAATAATTCCGGGACAATGTGTCCCGGCAGATAGCACAAAGCGTAAATCAGCATAAACATCGGTAAAGCCGCGCCGACAATAATTCAGCATAAATGCATAAACATCGGGGCGTAATCTTTACAATTCTACGGCAATTCTACGGGTAGCCGCGCGCTCGCTGCCACCCCCTAACACCCCCCTTTTCACCACTCACCCCCAACCATCTCCTCTTCTTCCTCTTTTGCACTCCATCGGCATTGGGACTTTCAACGACGATAAACAACGATTTATATCATTTTGTACGACATAAGCTTTTCACCCTGCGGTTCCTGCCGCAACAAGAAACAATATCAATTAGTCCCGATTGTTATACGGAAAACTCGTACGAGCTCGCTCGATTACCTTAACGAATCTCATTTAGTTCTGGCTAAATCGTAACCAACGTTCTGATTATTTTCATTCTTTTCCAATAATGAACGGTGAGATCACGATTGTATTCGATAGAAAATTCTTAACAGTGTTCTATCTGTATGACAACTCGTATTATGCGAAGCAAAAGGAGAAAGAGGAGGAAGAAGAAAAATAAGAAAAAGTAGATATCTTTAAAGAAAGAAAGAGATAGTAATAGCTTAAACGGCTAGATGCATACACATATAAACGTATCTACATACACACATACGCTTATATATATATATGTAGGTATAAGATCCTTTTTGGTAGCGTAAAGAGAAGCGTTGAGAAGAACCGAATCGCGGGACTAGGTACTGAAATAAGGGGTGGGGTAGAGAAAGAGACGGTGAATCGTTGGACGGGCAACAGCAGCGTGGAGGTTGGCAGGAGGAAGAAAGAGTAGGAAGAGGTGGAGGAGGAGGAGGAAGAGGGTGGAGAAAGCGTGACGCGAGAAGGTGAACGCGGGACGAGGAGAGCAAATCCTTTTAAATCCACACAATTGCGACAATGGGGCTTTATTTGTTATCTCGGGGGCCACATTGTGAGTCGCCGTGAACGAACGGACAGATTACGTCGGGCCAGTGACAGCACGGCTCCACGGGAAGCAGGAGCTACCACCACTACCACCACCACCGTCACCATCACCACCATCACCATCACCATCACCATCACCACCATCACCATCACCACCATCACCATCACCACTACCACTACCACTACCAACAACCAACCAGCCATATCGAGAAGCGGCTCCAAGAGAACGACTTTATCGTAGCCCTTCTTCTCTTCTTTATTTTACGACGTCGACGACGACCACCACCACTACCACCATCATCATCACCACGAACTTCTTCACCACTACTACCATCATCAAACACTACCACCTCTACGAATATCGTCCTCTTCTTCTTTTTCCTCCTCCACGGCATCCGCCAGAAAAGCGGATTCACCCTTACGCGTTCCACTCCAAATTTCACGTAGCATCCGCGATGTTTATCCTTTTTTTTTTTCTCCTTTCTTTTCTTTTCCCTATGTATCCTCTTTGTTCCTTCCCCCCCCCCCCTCCACGGAGGATTTTTCTCTATTCGCGTTATCAGAAGTTACAATATAATTAATATTAATTATTCTAACGCGGATAAATTTTTGGAGTGTCTATTAGAGAGATCGAAATACTTTCTCGTAGTTTTATTTTTTCTCACCGTAACGTCAAACTTCCCAATTTCAATTTTGACGAAATTCATCCGTGAAATTCCATCCGAGAATCAATCGTACGGAAATCTATAGTGGATATTCGTCGATATACTTACCCGGTGGTTCCTCGAAATTTCGTTTTTCTTCTTTCCTTTTCCTCCTCTTCTTTCTCTTTCCCTTCATCTTTGGATATCGCGGGAAAAATGAAATGTAGATTCGCGGAAAGGATCGGAGCACGAGATAAGGCCGATCAATAGGAAACGATCCACGTTTTCCATTGAAGAATACGCAGCGGACTTTTATAATTCCTCTTTTCATTTTATCAGACCCATAACCGCCAGCCAACGAGAAAAGCGAATTCGACGCTTACACTCCCCCTTTAGAAATTCTCGCTAGCTTATCCCTACCCGCGGATTCACGAAATAAACGAACACTTGCGATTGAAGGCGAATCGACAAAGTACTTACTCTATACGAATAAAAAGAAATAGAGAAAGAGAGAGAAAGAAAGGGTAGATGAAAATTATTATTATTCCATTATTTATTTTACGAGTTTTTTTTCTCCCTGCTCTCGTATGGAATAAGAGTAGAAATTCTTCTTTATATCCTATCTTAGAATTATCCAATATTTTCTTAGCATTAACTAACTTTGTTTTCAGGGATTAAACCAAAGTTTTAATGTTTGTTTTAGGTAAGAAAAATAATCTTTCGATTTGAAAAATATAATACGTTACTCGTATTTTTCACATTCAATATGTTAAGAAAATTAGTTTAATGTAATTTAAATTTACCCACGCAAGAGATGATCATCATCATTAGAATAATTTAAGATTCGTATTACGTGAACTTGAAATCATTTAATCGACAATTTGTAATATCTCCATTAATAACTAAATAAAACTCATAACAGTGATTAAATATTCAGGGCCGTTAATAAAGAGCTAAGAGCATTCCTTTCTCTATTTCTTTTTAGCTTCCCTTTTCTTTCTCTTCTCCTCGTTTCTACTCTGTAAATACCACCCTATTATTCTCTTGGTTCAACCCCCTAGCTTAACGTAGCACGCCCTTAGCTTTAGCAACAATGTACTGTATTATGAACTACGAGCCTGTTTCATCCCCCCTTTTTTCCTAGGTTTTTCAACCCCATGGCATTTGCAGATACGCCTCAATGCGATCATTTCGCTGAAGTGTTCCCAATGTCTAAAGAGCAATTAGGTTCGGTGGAAAGAAGAAAAAAAAAGAAGCTCTGTAGTTGATTTGACAACGATACCTAATCTTTTATTAATCGTTTTCGTTGGTTTGATCGAGCGAAAATCGATCAAATATTTATTCAAATTGGACAATTGAATGGATTTGATTTTCAAATGGTGGTTAGGGGGGAAAAAGGGGGCTTGCAGTGAATTCTTTAGATTTTCTCATCGATCGGTTTGAAATTCTACGGTATTTTTTTGTGCGCGCGTACCTTAACAGCTTTTGAAATTTTTTATTATAAAGAAATGGTTGGAATATTTTTGTGCGATTAGCCAAAAAAAAAAAAAGGACACAATATGGAATAATAAGATAATAAATTTTAATTGCAAATAATTGTTTTTGTTCATTTAACACTTACCTTAATCTTTTAGCCTCGTCGATGAAGGGTCGTTTTTCACTTTCGCTTAGCAGCTTCCATTCTGCACCGAGTCGTTTGGAGATTTCTGAATTGTGCATTTTCGGATTTTCCTGTGCCATTTTTCTGCGTTGTCCACGGGACCATACCATGAACGCATTCATCGGCCTTTTAATATGCTCGTTGTGTAAAGTTTTCGACGACATTCCGACGGTGATGTTTCTCCTCTTCCTTTATGAATTCCCGCGTAACTCGGAATCGCAGTAATAGCGCGTTAAAAAACCTTTTTAACAACAACTTCGTATCAATGCTATACACATTCTATCACGATTAATATTTTCTCGGTATTGAAAATAAAACAAAAAATAAACTTCAATAACACATACACCTTCTCTCTACTCGTTCTTTTTTCTCTTTTTTTTTTTCTTTTTTTTTGTAAATATAAATCAAATTAAAAGTTTATGGAAATTTTTAAACGCATCCATATCAATTATTATATTATATCTTCCTGTATATATTTCCACTATCATGTTCGAATCATAAAACCGACGAACGTTTTTTTTTTTCTCTCGTAAAAATATATAAGAAAAGAAAAAAGAAAAATAATAATAATCTTTTTCAACGATAACAACAATTGTCTCTTATTGTTTCGGTTATTATATAAATTATCACTTCACGTAATATGTCGAAAGTATCTTCTGGAGATTGATTTTCAGGACGATTAAAGACAACAAAAAATCAAAAGAAGGATAAGATAAAGAAGAATATGAAGATGGGAAGGATAGGTAAATTAGGAAACTCGAAACGGTCGGGAGACAATCGCGGATCGTAGCGAGAGAGCGTGGCAAGGACTGTGGCAGGATCGGTGAGAGAGTAGGTTGACGGTGGTGAGAGGAGTCCGGGGCGAATCCGCGGGATCCGCTGAACGTCGAGTGGCCCGACTCCCGTGGGACGTGGGAAAAGTTCGTTCCGACGGCCAACCAGACGAGTCCTTCTGCTCCCACCATCGTGCAAGGCTAATGGACACCCACGATTGGCTCCTTCGTTGACATGGCGAATCGAGGATACCAGCTCATGCAACAGGTGGACCAGGAACGTTTTATCTCTCTCTTTCTCTCTTATTATACTATCTGTCTGTTTCAGTCTATCTCTTTCTCGTTTTCTCTTCACGAACAACACACATACAGACGACCATAGTCACGTATATTCTTTTAGAACATGATCCTGACGTTTTTCCTTCTCTTTCTTTTATCTATCCACATTCTTTCTAACACATTTTAGCAACCTGCTCGATGGATGTACATATCATTGTTCGCGTGCTTTTATCCTACCAAGTTTCTACTAAAGATTATCATACCTAACCACGATCACTTTTCAAACATTTCTTTCACTTTCTACCATCGGATCACTGATTTACAACAATACTAATTATTTGTTTTACACTTTCCAGTATATATATATAACACATCCTGTTATTCATTTTATATATTTTTAAATTATTCCTAAGCTATTAAATAACGTTCCTTAGTTATCTTTAGATTTTTTAAAGCTATTTTTTTTTCTCTCTCTTATTTTAGTCATAAGTACAATTCGAGTTAAGAAACGGTTCGTGTAATAAATGTTATCAGAGAGCCTGGCGCTGTCTCTTGCCGTAAAGATTGAGATTGCTCAAGGAAAAGAGGAGAGGAAGGAAAAGAGATGGTAGGAGGGGTCGGGGGTAGGGTGGGGCTTGAGAGGGGTCTCTCTCTCTCTCTCTCTTTTTCTCTGCTGTTGAGGCTGAAGACATTTCGAGTGATAAGGCGATAAAGAGAGTATAGATATATAAAAAAGGGGAGACAAGAGAGGGACCGTTCTCTTGCAAGAGGTAACGTTCAACCCTCTTTCCCTCCCTACCCCTTCATTTCTCTAAGAGAAACCATCTACTATAAAGCACTGTCCGTAGTCAGCAGCAAATTTCCGGAAAGTGCGAATACATTCATCCCCCCAAGGCAAATAATAATCTTTGCTTGGCTTTCCCAGAGTTAACTAGCTAATAATCTTTCTTATTCTGATAGGAACAATTTTGTGCAAATATTTCTTTGTATTTTTGTCTTCTTTTCTTTTGTCTAACGAATAGAATTATATCTTTGTGAGGTGGTTGATTAGAAAACAAATATATATATATATATATTAAGAAAGATTATTTGTTTGAAATGAGAATTTAACGAAGTATATATATTGTTGAGAAAAAATAAAGTTCATTGAATAGTAATTGTAAGAAGCCCCCTCTTCATCTAATACATACCCCATAACGACCAATAATAATCACCGAAACACAACGGTAAGCTTGGTTATTTCTAACAGAAGAACCTTTATCGTTCCCTCGTTAAGTATTTCCCGCTTGATCGAACTCGGGGCGCGTGTATCGTGAATTTTATCGTTCAACGCGCGAAATAAGAAAAAGAAAAAAAAGAGGGAGAGGGAAACCCCGGGGGTTGATCTCTCACCGATACGCTTCTATCCCGCACAATGTATAACTAACTAAAAGTGTATACGATCGGTTTCAATTAGTTTCTCCGCTTGTAGTTCTCTCTCTCTCTCTTTAGGGTCTGTGAAAAAAAAAGAAAAGAAAGGAAATAGAAAAATAATATAAAAGAAAATCTTTTCTCGAGTAAGGGGTGTCGTTATCTAGGATGGATCTAAATTCTCGTGTTGACAGATAAGATCTTTTTACGGGTGAGATAATACGTTGAAAAATGTGATATAATATGTGCGTGAGTGCGTGAGAGTGCGTGTACGTATGTTAGGGTTACGTCAGTCGACAGAGAAAGAGAAAAAGATAAAAAAAAGGAGAGAGTAAGTGTCAGAGGGGTGGGTGTAAGTGATTTTCCAAAATCGTTTGGGACTCTTTTGGAATCCAATTGATGCGTGAAGCTGAGAAGGAACAAGTAGAATATCTATCTATATAGATATATTATGTGTGTATATTTCTATCTTTCTCTATCTCGTTCATCTCAGGATTATCGGCTATCTTCCTCTCTTTGGCAATGGGGTGGCCACACGACCGCTGATTATACCATTCATCGTGCAGCATGCTGCTTCGAAAGAGGGTTGTCGGCGGATCTGCAAACGCCGTACCGTGATCGTTCTCCTTCTCTCTCTCTCTCTTATGCTAGTCCCTGTTACGCCCTTGAATGCTCGCTCATCAATGAAACAATCCGGCTTCCTTGTCTCATCATTCGGCTTCTTGCTTTCGAAATATCGTCTTGCAAACGTGTTCTCTTCAAAATCTAAAGAAATTATTACAACACGTATCATCACCATCTTCTCTTTCTTCTTCTTTTTCTTTTAATTTTTCTTTCCTTCTGGTCATTTGTTATGGAGAGAACAACGAGTATAAATTTAATTATAACAATATGAAAGGAACTGTCATACTTATCTTCGAATAAGACGATACAACTTTTTAGTATCTCTTTTATTATTTGTTTTATTTCTCGCTCGATGTAAAAATTGTCTTTGAACAAAAATTGAAAAAAATGGAAAGAGACAGGTAGGGTGGGAGGTGTGAGGATACTAAGCCAGGGGTTGTGCTGCAGTTCGTGCACACAATGAAGAAAACAATGGCGTTTGACAATGGACGAGGCATCATCGTTGCGATTGCTGAAGCGACACAACAACGGTAGCTTCGACTACGCGACTGGGCCGGTGCTTGAGAGTAGAAAGAGAAATAGAGTGAGAGAAAGAGAGACAAACAGACAGAGAGAGAGAGAGAGAGAGAGAGAAAGAGAGAGAGAGAGAGAGAAAGAGAGAGAGAGAGGATGACTAGTTGGTAGAGAAGGCAGCCCGTCGAAAAGCTCACTGATTACTCCATTGTCGGCTCGGTTGTTTCAGTTAATCGCGACGCTCTACGTCGTTTTGTTGTCCTTTTATCGCCCAGTCCTGGCGAGCATTCTTCGTTCACACCCAGAGCTTGTCTAGCCAGCCTCATCATTGCAACTACGCACACATACACACACACATACACACACACACACACATACATATATATCATTTGATAAAATCAAAATTTTTTTGATATCTACATGAAAAGAAAATTTATGCTGTGATAGGTTTGAAAGTTTGAAATTTCGATGGAAAATAAGTTAAATCGATAAGATAAATTGTTTCTACGCTAGGGTTGAACACTTGAGTTTCACAAGTTCCGTATATATATGTATATTTATATTCATTCATACTTTCATTGAAAAATTCAAATAAAACGTTAACCGATTCATTCCATCGACGTCCTAACTTATCTCCATTTCTTTCCTATTTTTTTGTTCAAAGGTTACATTTTTTTATTGACTTATTTTTTAAACGAGTAGTACAGTTAGATACTTTTATCGATTATTATTTAGATAGGAGTAAAAAAACGAAGTATATAAAAGTGTGTATTCGTGCGTCATCAATATTTATATTATTCTAAAGCACAGATAAATAGAGAAGAGGGACCTTATAAACGCAAATAGAGTCCAAATATATATATACACGTATACACGTTCATACTTATTTTTAGATGTTTACATTTTATTCAACGATATCTATATACATACGTGGTTTAAATGATAATCAGGAATGAATGGAAATATGTTAGAGAAAGAGGAGGGTTTTTTTTGATGATACCTATAATAAGAATATTATTCGGTTTTATGATATCTGAGAAAGAGGAGAATCGAATTCTACTTTGTTTGATCGCACATACATCGTAGGACACACACGATATTTCGGTATTCAGCGTACGCGGTCGCTCGTAGCGTGCATGCCGCCGTAGCCGTATCAAAATAGAACAGGCTACAATAAGTTATTCGGCTGAACAAAATCGAGGTAAGGGTAGTATTTTATAGAGTCCCGTTCGAGTTACATACGATGAATACGTTGCGCGTAGGAGGGCACCACCGGTGGTGGACGCGTGTGACTGGAATATATCATAAATGTATCTATGAGGGGCTGCCAAGGGGTGGGTTTGTGAAAAGAGAGAGAGAGGGAGAAAGAGAGTGAGAGAGAGAAAGGGGGGGGGGTGGGGTTGGAGGTTCCAAGGATCAACCACTCTCGTACGAGCGACACGCACGTACACATTGAATCGCGTTATTTCATCGCACGATTCTTACTCAACCTATTATTCTTTTCTATACCTTCCTATATTGTTACTTTTATTTTTAATTATTAATTACTTTTGGGTATTTTTTTTGGCAAACGTTAGTCTGCGTAATGATATAAATATATATAAATATATATCTACATTATATGTAAATATATCATTATTGAATTAATAAATAAATTAATTGTGATAATAATGTTATTTCACATGAATCAAAAAATTTGGTTGGTACCTGTATGAAAGGAAAATTTATTCGAGGATAGGTTTGAAAGTTTAGAATCTTATCGGAAAATAAATTTGATCAATAAGAAAAATTGTTTGTACGTTAGGGCTGAAAACTTGTCAACCGGTTCGTATTAATTTTGAATACACAAAATGTCGGCTAAAGTAAATGAAATGAAATGATTCGTTGAATGCTTTTATTTGTTAGTAGGATCGAGATATCAATATACATATATATAATACATATATATACATCTACACACTTTTCATCGAAGATGAATAAAAGAATCAAAGTTTAAAAGCGGAGATGGTAAAGAAGAATAAGAATAAGAAGCATCACGTGAGTGCTTATTAGTTCGATGGTTTTGTTCGAGTTGATAGATAACCTCGGAGAATGTGTACCTGCGAAACGACGTATACCTTCTCTTCTTTCCTCTTATTCTCAAAGATTATCAATCATAATCGGAAAATAATTATCCAAGTTGAGGGTCCGTGCTAGCGTATCATCCATGATGATGGCATATACAAGCTTTCTGATGCGACGAACGAATGAACGAATGAACGAACGAACGAACGAACATGTTGTATGGATGGTACGTCACGTGAATCGATGCTAATTGTGAGGAATGGTCTCTTCGTTGGTGGACCGGTACCGATCGCTGCTGATTCGACAGGCGATATGTATTCGACTCGAACAAGAACATGCGTATATATATATACATATAAATATATATGTTGCTATGACTTTCCTCGAGAGAGATCATCATCCAATGATCTTACTTCTTATCCTATCTACTATTGTGTCATTTAGATAACCGAACATTAAACAATATCAACCTTAATGTCGCATATCTTTGATCATTTACTTTAATTTATTTACTAATCCATCGTATATATTAACTTACTATTTTCTAATTGAATAAATGTTTTACTCCTTATTATAATGTGAGTCAGTTAAAATATGTTAGAAAAATACGAGAGTAGATTTAATAGTTTTGTAACTTGAACGAAATAGAAAACAGAAAGTTTTTTGATGAATAAAAAGATAAATTGTTTTTATGTTAGACTCAAAACTTTTTCAATCCATTCGCATAAAATACGTCGAATCTAAAATATTAAAATATCTCAAATTAAGAACTATGACTTAGATCATTATCATAATCATTGGATTATACTTCGTTTCAGCTAAATTAATATAAAATTATAATAATTAAATGCAAAATGATAGATATAATAATATTATATAATGAAGTTATAAAGTCTTACAACAACAACAAATAGATTAATTTTTATGAGAATGTCCATGAAAAGTAGATAAAATAAATCTAATCGTTTATATAGTATTCTATCTATCGTTAAAAAGAACAAAATAATACAGTCTATGAGAGTAAGAAAAACGATAGAGAAAAGTAATGTGTAGGTGTGAAAATAAAGAGGAGTGGAACGATTAAACGTCCACGTCAGGGTAAGGTATCTCTTTCGTGAAGGGTCTCTCTTTTCTTCGATGTTTCCTACACACACACACATACATACACATACATACGAATAGGAAGGGTGGTTTGCGCGATCCTGCACGCGACTGGCAAAAGATATCCTTCGTACGGCAATAGCGGACAATGCACGACTGTCGACATTATGGGGGAACATTGTCGTCGACTCGATATGAGTCCTCTTGCCTCGGGTGTACAAATGGCAATATCGGACTCTTGCCCTTCGACCTTTTCTCTTCGACTGTCTCTTACGAGAAACGACCTTCCGTTTGTTTCGCGACAAAAAAAAAAAAGAACCCGTTTCAAAACTTCCTCGATTGGGGTAGACCTTTTTAGTCTCGATCATTGTTTTAACCTATTCAAGGTTTGATATACATTTCCTTTCTTTTTATTTCATATCCTTTCAATATCAAAATATATGATAATCAATTATTTTTTTTTAAATTTCTCCACAACACACACGCGAATATAAATTTAATGTAAAATTAAAAATAAAACATTTCTACAAATAGAAATTATTTTTAATACAAAAATATATCTAAACAATCATTTAGAATTCTTATTCTATTTGTATATAACAAATTTATTTCATAAAAAATATATAAATTGTTTCAACTATCGATTGGAAGTATCTTTGCAAAATATTCATCGATTTTGTATCAACGTAGCAGGTAGTTCGAAAGGTACGCGTACGGAAAAGGGTTAAAGAAAAAAAAAGAAAAGTTAGAAAAAGGATGGAAAAAAAGAAAATATAAAGAATAAAAAGTTGCGGTAAAAAAAAGTCGTAGCGCTCGTTTACGCCGATTGTTCGGCCGAAAGAATAATTTTATCGCTTTCACTTTTGTCGACGAGGCCCACGCACGATCATTGTCTCTCTTGAAAATCTTTCGAAGCTCCGTGAATAAGCCCTTTATCAACGCGGCTCCATATACGTATGTATAAATGGATATCTGTGACTGGTTTGCCGTGACAACGAGCCTTTTTCCAATTATCGATTTGATCGGCCCTTCCCGTTTGACCCGCGAGAGTGTACCGAGATACACAATACCACCCCTTTCTCTTTCTCCTATTTCTATCATTTTTATTTATTTCTGTATATTTTATATTCTTTTTTTTATTCAAAAAAAAAGAGAAACAAAAGCTGAATCGTACAAAAACAAAAAAAAATATTTCATCGATAAAACGCGAGATCTATTGAAACGATATTTCATTTCGAAACAAAAAAAAGTTCAACTCTTTAATTACGATAACAAAATATACTTGCACACACCTGGCGTGTAAAAAAATTTTCGACCCCCTTTTTCAAATCATTTCTTTCGTTCTCAATTCACCTTTTTTCTCTTTTGACGAGATTGAAAACTTTGTAACCGATTATCATCGTATTGCCGACATTATAAGTGAAATTTAATTCTGTAATTCATTGTTGGGGGTATACCTGTTTCGCATTAGCGTGTATGGAATTTTCAATTAGGATCATACTAATCGTTTATAACTGACTAGCAGCTAACGTATCTCGTAATAGATATATAGATACTATATGAATACGTGTATGAGTATGTACTTTAAAGTCACGGTTGGATCGTTAAGCTCTCGAAAGAAGCCGTGCTATGCTGCTTGCTGCATTTAGTACACATACATATATACATACATACTTATAAGCATACATACATTATACAGATATAAGTATAGGCATGTACGCATTCATATACAACGATAACTCACCACCTTCTCTTACTTTTTTTCTATCTTTTTTTTCTCATTTTATCTCTTTCTTTTTTCATCGTACTGTCTTCTTTCTTTATCCTACTCGGTTTCGTTCTCGCACCTAATCGATTTGCGGAAGCGTCGATAAGCGAAGCGTTATCGTTCTCTCAGTCTATCTGTGGGAAAGATAAACGAGTTGAACAGCTTGTCTTTTCCTTCTTCTTGTCAAAAGAAACTGTTAAACTTAAAGAAGCAGAGCCGTGTTAATGTAAACAGAAAATATTATTATCTTTCTTTCGATACGACCAAAGTCAAATTTCTTCCTTTTTTTTTTTATATAAATATATTTCTGTTTACTTAGCGTTAGGAGAAGCTCTCGTAACTCGAAAATTCATTTATATTTGAACAATAATACGACGAGTCATCTTCTTTTCCAATCATATTTTTCTCTTTCTTTTTTAATTCTTATAATCAATATCAACTATATATAAATAAATATATGTGTGTATTAATATTTAGAAAATTACTTTTCTATTTTATTCGAAAAAAAAATAAAACCTCGTCTCCTTGAGTTGAATTTAATTATTTTGTAATTAAATGTGCGTGTGTAAGAACGGTTGACGCGACGAAGTATAAACGAATGCCTACGACAGTTCCATTTCCGTTATCCACGGAAGACCTCGAGTTACGATAATAGCGTGCGAGCTTTAATGCAAGAAGTAAGTAGGTATCTTTATTATAATCTTAGATCTATGGTATTAGTAAATGCGCGTAGAAATATCACAAAGATTTTCATATTTATTCTTAAAATAATTCATTTAAAGAAAACTGAAGATTCATTTTTGTACATAACGTAACGCAACATAAACACTTATACCAATATTGAAATGAAATTAATTAATTTCATCGTTGATTGATTCGTTTAGATATTTTTATAATTTCCTTCCAAAGTCTAATAATAATAATAATAATAATAATAATACTTTTGAAATTGAATATGGTAGGCGGGTGAGGTATAAAATGGTCGAATACGTTCCTAATCCGATTTGAGAGAAACTGAAGGAGAGTATGAAAGGGAGAAGACTGTAGAGAAGAAAAGCAAGAAAGTGAGAGAGAGAGAGTTATTGAGAAAGAGAGAGAGAAAGAGAGAGAAAGAGAAAGCCTGATATGAGGAGAAAGATAAAGTCTCTGTATATCGAAGTCGAGAAACTGGCAAAGTATAAATGTCTCGTACGGTATGGCTACGTCTCAACACGGAAATGAAGCAAATCGACAGATAGGCCGTGTAGGTACATTAGAGTCACTATCTAACACTCAGACATTTAGGAATTACCAGAGAGTCGTTTACATCATGTCTATGTGTTTTCCTCTTCTCGCAAGATTCATCCTCACCTTTATTACTTTCTTCTTCTTCTTTTTATTCTTTTCAACATGAAAGAATGATGCATTTGTAAAGAAATATCACATAGATATATGTTAGTCATTTTAAATAATTTTTTGTTCAATGTTACAAAATAATTTAATAAAGATAACGAAGATAGTTAAAGAAAAAAGTTCTTACAAGAAAATATTTGCGGATAGAATGGAAAGGATAAAGAAAAAGAAACGATTAATCGATTTGTAGGAATGAAACGAGATAGACTACCCTTATCGCGGGGTAGGTTACAATGATAATCGAAAGGGAAGTAAAAAAGAAAAAAAAAAAGAAAAGAAAAGAAAAAAAAGGGACACGCGAAATCCTATGGAGAAGTAGTACGAGTGGAGGCACTCGATGACAACGTACACGAAAACGAAGAGACCGAAGAAGCTCTTCTTCCCTTTTGTGCTTTTGTGGCTAATGCGATCCAATTCGGATCCTGGGTAGCTTCATACGCCGCTATCAGAATCCTTAAATCCTGTTTGCGTTCATTGTCCAGCTACTGACTGGCTTTTCGTCCTTTCAAAACATTGCCGACCCTTTTACTAGAAAAAACGAACAAGAGGGTTCATTTCTATATATCCGACCAATCGACGAGTGAATCCGCATACTTGAAACAGTATCATCCACGAGAGTAATATAAGTTTCTTTCTATTAGCCAAAATAAAATCTCCTCTTCCTTTTTATTTTTCACGAACAATAATTTGACAAATATTTATCATTTTACGATAACTTATCGACAAGAATTTATTTTATCCTTTGGAAGGAATCTATTTTATCAACATATCGTACGATATTATCTACGGAGGATTAATATCCAATGATTACATCGATAATGGATAATAGAAATTTTCCCTTTTTTCCCCTATACAGCTCTGTTATTGTATTTGTTTAAAATTTTAATTCACGTTTCGAGTTATTGTTTATTATTGTTCATTACTTAATTGATCGTTGAAATAATTTTACGTTAACGATAATCGTTGTATTAGAATTTTTACTATCTAATACTAATAGAGTCTTGTTATCGATCGAGTTTCTTACAAATCGAACAAAATATAATGCAGTTTACAGAGTAACGTCAATTACTTTATATACCCGAATGTACCATGATTAATTAGATCGTTTAAATAACGTTGTAATATTTTTCTATTAATTAATCCCTCAACTGAATAATATATTTTTGATTATTTTAAATCGATAATTAAACAATTAATTAATTAGTAGCCATTTAAACGTATGTTGTACGTATGC
Organism: Mischocyttarus mexicanus; assembly: GCA_023678845.1. Classification (NCBI taxonomy): domain Eukaryota; kingdom Metazoa; phylum Arthropoda; class Insecta; order Hymenoptera; family Vespidae; genus Mischocyttarus; species Mischocyttarus mexicanus. Next base: position 4,702,904 of record JACGTP010000003.1, on the reverse strand, counting down.
AATTTGTTGATTGATCGATGCTAAATTCGAAGTAATTAAAGTAATTAAAGTAAGAAAACGTATCGCGAAACGATAACGTAGACCAACTATGAATACAACGAAAATCGAATGATCTCTCTTCTCTCTCTCTCTCTCTTTCTCTTTTTCTCTCTCTCTCTCTTCCATATCTCTCTCACAATCAGTCTGAAAAATTTGGATGCAATACTATCGTGTCACTGTGTCGATGTGCTTAATTGGCTCGTTATATTAATTGAATTTTATTATCTTATGATGGGACAATGGTGCACCGTTGAACGAACCAGATTAAATGAACGGCGGGTACGCATTTTCCGCGCTTGATTACCAAAAAATGTTTTACAGATGTTCCTAGAGTTACGCTTGAAAAAACCCCTGCGTTGATTCAAGCGGCATAAATTCGTACAAAATGCTCGGAAAATATACTTTTTCTCGTATACGCGTTATCCATTCTATACCTCTCTCTGCACGATTTAAACAATATAAAAAACAAATCGTAAATAAAAAAAAATATTATATATTTCTACTTCACCTTTTAACGTACGCGAAACATACATGGACATAAAAAATATTCAACGTTATTTCCTTATAAAAAATTAATACACACTTTTATAGTTAATTTTATCTTATAAATATTTTGCTGATAAGTCGTCGATGGGAATGAATCGTAAAGTCAAAAGGTTAAGAAAAAAAAAGTTGTATTAAATAAAAATAAATGGTCTCTATATCTAAAATCTAGGAAGAATCGAGAAGAGGAAACTGTGAAAGAAAATCTACGGAAACGCATTCTTCGGCTCGCGTAGAGACTTTGCAATCTCTACGTAAAACGGGTCACCTTTTCGCTACATTTTGCGTCGAAATTGATTTATGCCAGTGACAGCTAACGCGTCCATTGTGTTCTCTCTCTCTCCCCAACCCCTCTTCCTCGTCTGTTATTGTCCATTCAAACAAATTGACCACCGTCGGGTCCGGCCAAGCATTGTCGGTCCATTGAACAATCGACGGAAAGAAAAAGGGAGAAAAATGACCTATGCGAGGGCATCCGTATCGGTCCCGCGAGCAGATGCAAAGAAAAATTTTTCTTTTAAAGCTTTTTTTGCCTTTTTTTTCTTACCTCCACTACCCCTCCCCCTTCTACTCCCTCGAATAATCATCGGAAAGATAATAATTTTTTCTTTCACAACTTTTTAAGAAACGTATCTTGACTTTGACAGAATTTAATTAAACCTTAAGAATAATTTTGTTATACTCGTTTATTTCTTCTTTTGATAAAACGAAATAATTCTATCGAGAGAATTGCAATGATGAGTATTATAAATTTTATTTTATTTTGAAGATATGATTTTTTCGTAACTTTCGATATATAAATGTGTATATATATATATTATTAAAAATATTATTTATATCTCTATATAAAACATTGAGGAATATCACGAAAGGATCGTAAATTCGTAAGGTTCGATCGAACCTGGTCTCGGGTATACGGGCCACCTACGTGACTCCGTGTCATTCGAGGAAGAACATATGGAAGCTTTTTCTGTGCTTTCGTCGAGAGTACCAAAGTGACCATACGCTTTACAAAATACCTTTGTCAAACGAACAATGGCAGAGTGGAAACATTTTATCGTGGACGTTAATGGTCTCCCGCGTGTTCGATACTCCAACGCGTATTCGACTTTCGAAGCACGTGCAAATCATTTTCATCTTTATCAAGAGTGAGAACAGAGAGATAGGTATAGTGATAAAGAGAAGTAATGATAGGTCGAACGGATGGTACGAAGCTGTTTATAGAAAACGATCGTTCATAAAACGTGACGATTTTCTTTTTATCAAGGAGAACAAGTTTGTTCATATTTTTATTTCTTTTTTTTTTTTGTTTCAATAAAATCTATTCACACATTCTGTCATCGACGTTTTTGTTACAAATTTATTTGTAAGTCTACGATACGTTATTTTCATATCATTGATATTTCGTTACGATTACTCTTCGTATTTATAAGAATGGTACATAAAAAAATATTTTCCATAGAAAAATCCATGACTTGTCCAACGTGTTCGTTCGTTCATTCGTTCATTCGTTCGTACGTTCGTACGTTCGTTCGTTCGTTCGTTCGTTCGTTTACAGTGCGTTCGTTTACCACGGATGAAAGAGTAACGTAATTACATTGAACTAATTAGCCGTTTATGTTGTTTAATTATTTCTAATTTGAGACGTAATTGCTCGCAAATGACGATGGGTGTGTAAATAATTCAACACCGAGAATCCTCGCACAATGAATGAGCGACGATGCGGTTATTTTTTTTCTTTGTTTTTTTTTTTGTTTCATTTTTTTTTTTTACGAATATTTTTACTCTTTTAAATATTTTTTTTGTTTTCGAGTTCTTTTTTTATTTTTTTTGTTTTTTTATACCTACCTCACGTACAACGATCCCTTCGAAGCAATTACGCGTTCCACGTTACTCCGTTCGGGCAAAATCGTCCGTTACGACGTTAATTATCGTTACGTTAAGGTAAATTGAATCGGTACGAGTTCCACCGGAAAAAGAGAGACAGAAAGAGAGAGAAAGAGAAAGAGAGAAAGAGTGAGTGAGAGTGAGAGAGAGTGAGAGATCTTTCCGTTTTTCTATGTCTATTCTAATTTATTTTTCTATTTGCAAAAAAGGAAACTAAAAGTATCTCGACGAGAATCGAACAATCTTCGAGGGATTACCGGTTAAAATGGATGTAATTTGAAAGACATGGTTCGGTACGTGAGAATAATCGTTCGATCACTGATAAATGACGTTTCCTTAAGTCCATTTGATTTGGTTTTTGTTAACCATCAAGAACAAATTTCAAATCGTTAGAGTTAACCTTCTCGAGACATTTATATATACTTATATACCTGACTCGTGATTAACAGTCAGACGTAATACGAAACGATAAGAAATAAGAACATTAATGTTTGATTTTTCTATCTATAATAAATCATTTATATAAAGGATTTCTTTTTTAAGCAAAAAATAAATTATAATAGAGAAAGAAGAAAAAAAGAGGAAGAGAGATGGCTAAGAGGGGGTTGAGAAAAATACTCAAATAATATACGCAAATAATATAATATACGGGAATGATTATCAGGGTTTCTGTACAATCCACGTTTCGTTTTCACAACTACTATTCTGGACTATACCGCCTATAATCACGATCCAGGTCGAGTCGTTGATACCAAAAGACAAAGAAAAAAGAAAAAAATAAAAAGGAAAAGGAAAAATAAAGAAAAAAAGAAAAAGAAAAGGAAAAAGAGAAAATAGGGAGAGGGTGGATGGATGGGCAGAGAGAGGTATCTTTATCCAGTAGAAGGAAAAGGGACTGACTCTTCTTCTTCTCCTCGTTGTCGTTGTCGTCGTCTCTTCGTTTGTCTTTCTCTTCTCTTTGCACGGCTCACCTTTAGCTTTCTTTCTCTTTCCCCCATTCTCTATTTCTTTCTCTCTTTATCTCACTGGCTCTGTTACCACCATCGGCTTCTGCTACTGCTACTGGTGCTGGTGCTTCTTCGGCTTTAGCGTCTCTTCCAGCGGCACTTCCTCCCTTTCTCAGCCACGAAGCCGCCGTCTTTTTCTTCCCGGGGGCTGGTGCCTTTATAAGACGACAAAAGAACATCGTGGCACAGTCAAGATGGCGGAGGGATAACCGAGAGAGGCACCAGTACCAGTAGTAGTAGTAGTAGTAGTAGTAGTAGTAGGAGCAGCAGCAGCAGCAGTAGCAGCAGCAGTAGTAGTAGTAGAACCACGAGCTGAACGCGAATATCAGAGAGAGCAAACGAAAAGTAGAGAAAAGTGAGAGAGAGAAAGAGAGAGAGAGAGATAGAATGGTGGATGCGACAGAAGCAACGGCGGAGCCTTTCCTCTCCCGGCCAGCCACCACCCCCTTCCAGCCCCACCTCTACCTCCTAACCCCCTCTCAGCCCCCCCAACTACCTCCACCTCCTTCTCCAGGCCACCCATCCACCCACACCATTGTTGCCACGAGCAGGAGAGACAAAATGAACCCGATTGTTAGTCCGGGAGGCATCATAATGAACGCCCATTCACGGGGAGACACCAAATGAGCTCCCGCGTCTTGTCCCGCGGCTTTGTCCACGATACTTTTAATTCTCTGCTCTCTCTTTGTCTTCGTCCGGAGACTCCTGGGCTCGACCTGCTGCTATTTTCTCTCTTTCTCTCTCTCTCTCTCTCTCTCTTTCCCTCTCTCTCTCTCTCTCTTGCTATCTTTTTTCTCTATTATCTCTTTCTCTCTCTCTCTCTCCTTCTCTCTTTCTCTTTCTGTGTTTTTGCTCTTTTTCTCCGACTCTTTTTTTCCATCATTTCACCCTTCTTCTTCGTTCGCCCTTCTTCTACTTTTCCCTTTTCTTCTTCTCCTTCTTCTTCTTCTTCTTCTTTTGCTGCTTGTTCTCTCGGCTGCTTATATATTTCGTGTTTCAGACCGCGCCTTTTATCTCCTCCTCTCCACCCTCCCACTCTTTCTCTCTCTCTCTCTCTCTTTCAAATCGACTTTATGCGATCCGTTGCCCACCCTCGCCTATCCGAGACCCGGTGCGTCTTTTCGTGTCGAAGCATTGCTGCTTCAATGAGGAAAAAAGGAAGAAGGAGTCTCCACGACCGAGAGAGTTCATATCGTGCGAATACATTGTACGCACCTATGCCAGAGAGAGAGAGAGAGAGAGAGAGAGAGAGA
>JACGTP010000003.1:4423618-4692586 GCA_023678845.1 Mischocyttarus mexicanus | reverse complement strand
TAAATCACGCGAGTTGGATGAAAAAAATATGTTATTACCTCGTTGTCGATACCTTGGAGGATTACCTTGGGACAATTATAATAAAGAAAATATATATAGAGGTAGGAAATAAATGAATCGTGTGAGATTTCTCGTAGGATATAACAAAAGTCTTATTCTTTCATTAACATTTGTTCGCAATTGAAAATCGTATCACGGTTGGTTTACGGGATGCGTGTCATTTACGTGCTGCCAACACCATTGTCGTTCATTTGTATTGATAAAGAAATAGTCTTGATATTTCTCCCTCGTTGAGATTATTCAGAGATTACACATAACGATATTGGCTATTTTTGTCTGTATTTTATTCTTCTTTTCATATTCGAAGTCAGTGCCTTGCATTTGTTTAGTTTCCTTTTGTTTCGTTCGAACGTTCAAGATTCAATGGGGAATTAATAAACAACAGTACACATCAATTTTTATGATACGGTATTGTTCAAACATTGGACAATGATTTCACTCACTTATATATACACGTGTATAAATTACAATTAAGTGTTGTAAGTATTACTTACATGTTTGTGTTTGTTTATTTTTACATTCATTTATACGGGTTACATCGTAATAACCTACGATACTCGTTAACTATTGATAAGGAAAAACATTAACATCGTTGTAATCATCTTCAAGTTCGATTCAAATAATAATCTTTTCGATTCGATGTGAAAGTTTGGATGTAAAAATAAAGAAAAGAAAAATATCAACTATCCCATGATTCAGTTAATAATTTCTACTTACACGGTATTATCTTGCCATTTTGTAGATTGTTATACGTCCACGACTCTCCCCTTTTTATATTTTTCATTATCGAAATAAAAATCGTTTTCTCCTTAGTGTTGGAGGAATGAAAGGATTGAGAAATAGAGATTCTTGTAGGAAAAGAAATATGTTGAAGAAGTAAACTTTTGCGAGCAACTTTTGGCGTATCGACTTGTTCTAAAAACAAAAATCACACATATACACTTTGCTTCCACTTTCTCTCTCTCTTTCTTTTTCTAGAGTTTACGGATTTTACTCTTATGGTACGTCATTCGTATCGGAATCCCTTAGGTTTGTTGCCATTATCATCGTACACGAGGGTATCCAGTTTTTGCTCGAGTACCATCCACCACTATCTTCTTCTTCGTAGTGTCGTTGTAGTATTCGATGCAAAATCCCCGATGAATTAAATGCACGGATTTATACGTGCGTGTGTGTGTCTGCTTATATTATACGTGTAAGAGAATCGAAATAAAGGAGGGAGAGGGAATAAACAGACAAACGAGAATCGACGAGATCGCGAAAACATCCAACTCTTAGATAGGAAGATTCTAAATCTCATAGGAAGATATTTATTTCGTAGTCTCTTGAACGAGACAAACTAACGAATGAAAGAGTTAAAGAAAGAGAGAAGGAAACGATTCTAAACTTTAATTCCTTCTTATCTGTTTTTTGTTCTTTCTTTGATTGATGGTATTTAGAAAATTGTCAAATGTAGTTACCTTTGACTTCGTCTTGTGTTGATCATTTTTTTAAACGAACTAATGAATAAAAAATTTGATGAAATGCAACGCAACCATCTTCTTGTTATTTTTTTTCCTTTTGATGCATAGTACCACAAATTAACAGTTATGTTGAAATAAAAAAGAAAATAATGACGGATATATCCATAGAAAATTATTTTTTATGATAGGAAGAAAAAAAGAAGAGATATGACAGGTTGGAATGAAAGAAATAGAAAGACAGATAAGCTCTCTCTCTCTCTCTCTCTTTCTCTCTTTCTCTATGTTTTTTTAATCCTCTTTTCAAAGACCAAGATTGATTTTTCATTCCCCCTTGGTTAAGAGGTGGGAGAAGTTGTAGGTGATTAGATCGATTCAAAACTACTTGAATCGATTGAGCAACCTCTTTGATCTCGGCACCTGCTTAGACCAACCCGCCGAATTCTTCGTTAAGAAAACGAACCTGAAGAAGAGATTCGTGCTGCCTCTTTCTCGATACAGATTCCCTCTCGTCATCCTCTCTTCATCCTTTCCTCTATCTTTATCGATCATTTTGCACTATCATGCCGCCTTATCCCAATCCTTTTTCGTATTCGCTCGAACGAGTAGCTATGCCCACTTTTAAAGCATATTCCTATGTCGTTGTGAATGTTGTAGTAGGTTTACACCAACTCAATGATGTTAATGATGATGATGATGATGATGATGATGACGACGACGAAGACTCGACATAGTCCATTGCATCCAATTATCAACGCGTGAGAAAGAATATCATTCAAATTTTCATCGTTTTACCAGTTACATTCGTTACGATAAACGTCTTACTCGAGATTAGGTTTGTAAAACGCGTTCAAGCACTTGTCAGCTTGACCCCAAATGAAAAATTATAAAGAAACACACTAGACTTTTCCTTTCTTTCCTTTTTTTTTTGTCAATTTTGTGTCGAGTCGAGAATCGTTATAACCAAAGCGTACTTATAATGGATCTTCTTTCTCAGTCTCTCTCTCTCTTTCTTTGTGAGTGTAATTTATCACCGCTCATAACAAGGAGCCGCAAGTTTGTACATATTTCACTCCCCCTACCCTATCAGTTTCCACCCTCCTCCTCCTCCTTCTCCTCTTCCTCCTTCTTTCTCTTTCTCTCTCTTTCGTTCTGTTTTCTTCGCCTTGGAGGACAGAACTCACCCCAAATGAAAGAGAGAAAGAGAGCACGCAAAGGATGAGGAGGGGTGAGACCGAAAGCAGAAGGGTAGGAAACGTAGGAGGGGTACATAGTAGAGACGTTATTATTTATATACGCCATTATATATCAGACCGAGTCGCGGGAATATTGTTCAAGACATCTCGCGCATACATTACCCCCTAGGAAAGAAAGAGAGAGAGAAAGAGAGAGAAAGAGAGTGAGAGTAGATGGGGAGTAATAGGGAGGAGGGGGACTTTTATTACCGCGACCACTTATTTGTTAACATAATATACACATTATAGCTGGCTCCACGCAGCACGCGCCATCCTACCATTCGACGTATATTCTCTTTTTCGTGTATAACCTTTGTATGTGTGTTTGTGTGTGTATGTATTTGTGTATGAGGAAATACAGATGTGCGTGTGTCTGACTACCGGGACACGGGGGTGGCTTTTAGACACGGTGGACGACTTTTCACGAATTCCATTCCCTCGTTTCGTTCTCCCAACACAAATCCAATCCGTCTAAACAGATACTTAAGAATTGTTTCCTTTTTATTACTTTTCTATATGTCATAATTATTATTATCTTATTTATGAGAAAGATTTATAGTAGAAAAAATATGATAATTAGAATAAATTTGAAGATAATTAATTGGATTTAAAATAACCGTGCTGCGCGTGATCATTCTTTGAAATGTTTGTTTTAAGATTAGTGGTAAAAGAAACTTTGAGTAAACGTTCACGAAAAGTAATTGAATTTTCGTCATCATCTTTTTAAGGAGTATCATAATTATTAGTATCTTATTTAGAAGAGATTTGTGAGAACGAGTAATTGGAATGAAGTTGAAGATAATTGATTGGATTTGAATGACCGGTGCTTTGAAATATTTTGTCTTATAATTACCGATGAGCGAAACTTTGAGCAAACGTTGACCAAAAGCAATTCAAACCTTGAGCACGCGAATGGACCCCTTTTGAAAAGTACCAACCAATACGTATATTTATATATTATACATATATATATATATAATATGTACTTAGATATATATATCTCTCTCTCTCTTTCCATGGAATGTAGGCGCGCACTTGAGATTCTTGGGTTGAAAGGCAAAGCCGTGCTGGTAAGCCGCTTTGTAGCCTTAACCGTGGCCGCTTAAGAGGGTGGAAGTATATTATGGGCAATATTACGGATGAATGCTAGCCAACGCGAGAAACAGCCACTTTGGGCGATAATCTTGTTACCCTGCCTTCCCCTTTTCTTTCCCTCTCTCTCTTTACTTTAGTTTTTTTTCTTTTTTTCCTCTCTTTTTTCTCATTTCATTCTCACCATCCCATTCAACTTGATTTTATTCTCATTTTATATTTCACACATGAAAACAATGATCCAATTTTATCTCCCCATGAATATAAAATTAAGAGAGAGAGAGAGAGAGAGAGAAAAGAGGACGGAAGTTAAAGAGAAATCATGAATCATTTTTTTGAAAGTTAAAAAAAGAAAAGGGGGATGTCTACTCGAATCGATTAACGTGCCAATACGATACGGCAATAACTTTAACATGAGATTCTCGTTTAAATCTCATCGAACCCTTTTTTCTTTTTGGCTAACAAAGTAGGAACGCGTGTAACGACGATCGAATTTGGCTTCTAAATTCAGTCCTGACCTATATACATAAATCTTACCCATGGGTTACGTAATAAGTGGTCCGTATAGACGAAGGTAAAGGATGTAAGATGAAAGAGAGAGAGAGAGTGAGAGACAAGGGGTGCTAGAATATAATATAACAGGACAAATAAATTTAGATCGTAAAGATGTCCGTAGTCTTGTAGAAAACGGGGTGAAAATGGGCCGGAACCGTTTGGCGATTTTTTTTTTCCAAGCTTCCGTCGGTGCTTTTCTTTTCTCTTCTCTTTTCCACCATGGTGCGACACGTCCTACGGCAAGTATTGTTTGCCACGATTTACGATATTTCCCTAGCTCATGCCCTCCCCGTTTGGAACGTTCAGCTTCCCGACAACTAGACGTCTCCATTCGCACGTGATACGGTTTGATGATGCATGGGATAAACAGAAAGGATACTAACCAAAAAAAGAAAAGAAGAGAAAGACTGAGATATGTGGAGACCGTTTGTGGATTATTATTTCTTATAATGGATGGAGATACTAAAATATCATAGGGGATTATAAATGTTTATCTTCACGATCTTTACGATATTCTACGAGACCTTTTTCTTTTTCTTTAAACTTTCTTTTTCCTTCTCTCAAAGATACGCCGGAATCCTTGGATTAAAATAAATACACGATTATTCTCTTCAATTATTGTATATAATCATTTCCAATTGAATTTTTTTGAAGAGTCTCCTTTAAATTAATATCTACAGCTTTTGAATGGGTTTGAAATTATTCTTTGGATTCATACGAATTTTTCATGGAATATTGCAGAAACGAGAGAGAGAGAGAGAGAGAGAGAGAAAGAGAGAGAAAGAATTTCAGAGCACTTACCCCTTAAGCAAGCGAATCGGTAAAAGGGTGCGCATCGAAATTGAGCCAATATTTATGTAACTAAATCGTATCGTTGTCTCGATGACGAAATTCTGTCCTCTTTAAATGTAAACAAATAAGAAACGTTACTTGTAAAATGGGGGAGAGGGAGATGGGGAGTTGAAAATCTATGAGTTTTAAATGTAAGTAAAAATATACGCTTCTAAAGATGAGGAACGTTATCAGCTGTGTAGCGTATAATTTTTCATTAAATATTTCACGTCAAATGAATTTTCCATGAAAATGAAAGCTTCTTATAAATCCTATTTGATAATGTAAAAGCCGCCTATACGTTAAGTTTATGTAGATCTCGGCGATCTGGCTAACTTGTTGCTCCGATTCGTAGAAGTGGAACTAGTGAGTTACTATATCTAAAATTCCCCCTTTTCTACCCCGAAACCCCCCGGAGTGTAAGGTAGTAGTAAAATATTCAGTGCTTTAGGAATAATTTACGTGACTCCTGGAATAACTTTGGATTCGTTTACATCGGCTTAACAGGTGTAACGAAAACCGGTGTAACGGGCTCTCTTACGTCTAAGCGGGAACTTGCCGACATTTTGTCGCTAGAGTAGCACCCAGTTACTATGGTTGGATGATGGGATTTAAACGTTCCGCTATTCGTGGTAAAACGATCTAATCTCAACTAAGATTCGTTAATCTTAACTTTATCGTTGTTAGAATAAATGTGTTACATTATTTACGATTTAAGTAGTATTTACTTTCGTTGATAGTTTATTAAATTAGTATTAACTTTAGTTGATAAAAAATTTTCTGTTATTTTTAATTGTTCCAGTAAGGTAACATTTTTTACACTAATTTGTTTTATTATCTATATGAAGTGTCATGCCTAAGGTAAACTTAAGAGTTTAAAGGAAAAATAGTTTTGTCACTTCGGAGGTGATTTCATAGTTAAAAGGTTTAATAGTACGATGATATAAAAAGTATAATATATTTTCTAAAAGAAATAGAAAAAATAATTTAAAAAATAATAGGATTATTTCAAAGTTTAGATACTATTTTAAACATTTAAAGGGGGCAAGAAAGAAAAATATTGGCGTTTTCGAAATAGAAAGAGAGAGAGAGAGAGAGAGACAGAAGAAAAAGAAAGTTAAGGAAAAAAGATGGGAACGATCAGTTGACGAAGATGGTGGAATGGCGGAACGGGGATGGGGTATCTCGGATGCGCTTGGAAAAGAGTGACTGTAGAAGTGGAGAACTGGAGAATGGTCGAGTAGAGGAACGGAAAGAAAGAAAGAAAGAAAGAAATAAAGAAATAAAGAAATAAAGAAATAAAGAAAGAAGGAAGGAAGGCTTGGTGAAATGAAGGGAGTGGAAAAGAATTTCGATGAAGGGTAGGAGGACCAAGAAGTAACGTTGGAGATGGACCCAGAAGCGAGACATAAATGGAGGGAGTTCGAGAAAGAAAATAAAGGAAACGAAAAGTGAGTAAGAGAGTAAAACGAGAGGGGATGAATGTTGAGAGAGACCGGTACGGATGAGACATTAGATTCAAGTTTTAACGACATTTTTCTTCCTTTCCAAGTTTTCTATCGAGAGATAAAAAAGAGAGAAAGAATGAGAAGAAAAAAAAAATGCAGCAAATATCGTGTGAATGTGCATCACGGTTGGTGTGCATTTGCACTTACTTCTCGGTGTTCGTAAAGTAAGTATGCACAGTTACGGCCGGAGGTGCTGAGAAACTCCCAGTTTTCCTCTCCTCTTCTTTTTCTTCTTTTTCTTCTTCTTCATTCACACTGTATCACCTGAAAAGAGAGAGAGAGAGAGAGAGAGAGAGAGAGAGAGAAGAAGAAAAAAAGTGTTACGAGATTACAGTAAGCACCGTGAACTTTTCCCCTCTTTGATCTCCGTCAAAGATTCGCGTCTTTTTCGTTGGAAAAAGATAGGGAAAGTTTGCCTGCTCGGATTTCACGAAAAATTTGTATAAAAGAAAAGGAGAAAAGAGGGAAGAAAAGAGAGAGAGAGAGAGAGAGAGAAAGAAATTATTGTTGCTCTGTCCGTTACAGAAAGCAAATTGTTTCTCATACTTTCTTCGTTTGATTCTTTATTTTTTTTTTATATTTTTATCTCTTTTTCTCTGTTACAATTCGTCGAAAGGACGATGACGACGACGACGACGACGACGACGACGACGAGAACGAGGAGCATATTGATGGAAGAGAAAAAAAGGGCGTCGCTATGAAAAGGACAAACGGTATAAGGGAGGACGACGTCGAGAATTTAATTTCGCCTTATTAATTTCCTAGGCGTAAAGGTTCTTCTAAAAAGATTTTTCACCTTTTTTCCTCTGGTCTTTTCTTTTTTTCTTCTTCTTCTTCTTTTTCCCATTTTTTTTTCTTTCTATCCTTTTTGATTTAAATCTTCCAATATTTCTTTTTTCTTTTTTTTTTTTTAAACGAATGACGCGTATCTTCGTTTTTACGAGTCCTGATCGAGACTACGTTAAATTTGCTACATAAATTTAATTAAAATAATTATTGTTGTTTTTCCCTAATTTGTATTTAATTCTTTACTTATTTATTCTTTTCTTTGCTTCTCCTTCTTCTTTTTCTTCATGACAAAACAAATGTTGAAAGAATTATTCTATAATTTACACACACGTAAAGATAAACAAGTGTCTCCTTTATCTTTTTACTCGTTTTCTTTTTCTCAACTGATCTCGTTGTTTTTCGTTAATCGGTCTGTTATATTTACCTTTTCTTACCTACGTGCATAAGAGTATACATATTTACATAAAACCATGTATATATATATATATACTTTTTTCTTTTATTTCACCAACAGCGAACGTTGTAAACAACGACGACGACGACGACGAGGAGACACGCACCTGTGATATTATTGTATTGGACATTCGCAAAGTGCAATGAACTTTCGAGTATTATATTCTCAGGTATGCAACAACGTTAGCTTCTCGTCTTCAACGGAAGACGTAAAGATGAAGTAAGGGGAGAGTTAAACATAACAAAAAATACATTGGAAAAAGAACAAAACTTGTGTCGTTTGAAAATAGAATGTGATAGAAATAGATAAATAGAAAGAGATATAGAGACAAACAGACAGTCAGACAGACAGGCAGTCAGACAAAGACAGCCAGATAGAGAGATAGAGAGAGATAAAGAGAGAGAGATAACGTCGAGAAGGATGAGAAGGAAAAAAAACAGCCACTGGAAAAAGTTTTCCACGAATAAAGAGAACGAGTCGCGGGCGGCACTTGTGTCAATTGCCGGCGCTGTTAGCTTAACGTTTCCATTGTTCGTGAAAAGGAGCATGGGTCGAGTGCTATTTGCTTTCAGATCAGGACGGGCGCACTTCTAATTTCACTGAATAGACTGTATATGTCCCTTCCAACCTCCTCGCACAGCCCCATAAACCCCACTATACCTCTTTCTCCTCTTTTACCCTCCTCTAACCTCCCACTCTTTCACCTTCTACCCCCTACACCGAGTCCAAAACCCAACCACTACTCTTCTTCTCGAATGCGAATGCACGCGTGAAAAGAGAGAGTGAGAGTATGTGTTTGAGAGAGAGAGAGAGAGAAAACGGGCACACTTTGTGTCATCGGTTGTGTTTTGTAGCGACGTTGAACGTGCTGCAAAACCACCTAATTGTGTCATTCTAGTGGCATTGTGTTCGTTGTAAAAAGGCAGCATCATCCATTGTTTTATCTCGAGTAGGTACACCATGCTATAATCCGATTCGTTTCTCTCGTTTAAGTTACGTGAAAGCGTGAAAAAACTTGTATTCTTTCTTTCTTTGCTGTGGTTTTCTTCTTTGTTGTCTTTGTTTTATGTATTTTTCATTTGTTTCTAAACAAATCGATATTAGTCCAGTCCATCTAGCCGATTTTGGAGCTAAAAATGGCTGTTGCTCCGACCTAAGCGCACAAAATTTTAAATGATCCGGAAAGTGGTCTACATTAAGATGTGCATTATGCGTATTCCGAGAAATGTGCTTTTTTCGCATTAAAAATCAAAATGTGAAAAAATTCGAAAAAAAATCGTGTTTTTCCGTAAATCGCGGCTTATATCTCGGAAACAAATAGTTTTTGGTAAAAAATTTACTCGGATTAATTTGTTCCTTATGAAATTCTCTTTAAAGTGAAAAAAGTGCGATATGCGAAATTGTTATAGTTTTCTTGCAAATGGCGGTCGCGTGAAAAGTCAAAATTTTGCAAACGCTGCTTTTTTACGTAATGTTTTTCAATAGTTAACAATTATATATTTTCATGAAATTTATGAACAAGTAACATTACTTTATTAACAATAAGTACGTGCAATTTTGTTTTTATAAGTATAATAGTTTTTGCAAGAAGCAAAAGTTAATTAAAAAAAGGTGCTTTCTTTATCAATCGCCACGTCAAAAGTAACAATCTTATACCGTTCCTGATTTGTTTATACATTGTAGGAGAACAAAAGAACAATATGTATATTTCATTTTTTAAAAATATTAATTAATACAGCTAGGGGAATTTTTTAAAGAAAACGATATTTTTCGCTCTGTAGATCGTGAGTGCCGTAGTCTCAAAGTCTGTATTCTACAACATAAACAGTATTATTGGTACAGCCATTTTGTTTATAGCGATCTATAGTGTTGATCATCCACTTTTACCCTGTTAATTATTAATAAAAAATTACTCTTTCTTAATATAGAAATTCATTGTCGAATTATAACTGACGGAGGAGAGATGAGTCGCGCACAAAAGCTCACGAACGAGCGCGGAGCGGGAGGGGTCGATCGCGACGGAACGAGACCCGCTCGCAGCGTATCCAACTTGATATCACGACTTCAAATTGGTAAAGCGATCTAAAAATTCAATATCTCGACTTCTATACTTCTTAAAAAAATAATTTTTTTTTTATTTTGATATACCGGAACGGCAAAAACGCAATTGCGACACCTGTTTGTACAATCTTTGCTACATTTCATATTTGACGCTCCATCTCATATTTGACGCTCCACGTTGCGTTTTTTTGCGATAACTTTAAAACAAACGATGCTAAGTTTTTTTCTTTGATTCCCATGCGTGCAGAAGACTTGTACCTTGTGGAAAATGTGCAATTTGCGGTCCATGTATTCGATTTTTTTTCGAATTTTTTCACATTTTGATTTTTAATGCAAAAGAAGCACATTTCTCGGAATACGCATAATGCACATCTTAATGTAGACCACTTTCCGGATCATTTAAAATTTTGTGCGCTTAGATCGAAGCAACAGCCTCTCAAAATGCTAGATGGACTGGACTATATTTGATAAAATAATTTAATATTTTTGGAAGGAATATCTTACAAAGTCTTCTTGATGATATTAAAAATTGATTTACTTTCTTTGCTGTTCTATGATCGTAGTATAATAATATTTTGATTCATAGAAGTTGGGGTTATTTTTACATTGCAATTATCATGGTTAGATATAAGGGAGTATTTAGTAAGTAAGTACTTACAATCTCGATCTACAGAAGGAACATAACAGGGATGGGATTCTTGAAAAGGGTTCTCTTCAATGTACCACTGAAGATGCGTGGAATACGCGATGAAGGGTGTCGCTGACACGTATGGAAGAGGAACGACTAAATTCCATCGCAAAGTTTCCGCGAGTTTACGTTAGTAAAGTGCTTCTCTTTCTCTCTCTCTCTCTATCTCTCTCTCTCTCTATTATCCATTCCCTATTTTCCCGACCTCAACTTATCCCTACATATCAAATTACATATCGTTGTGAGAACAAACATTTTTCATTTTTAAAATAAATAACAAATTTATTTATATTCTAAACCGATCCTAAAATTTTATTGTTCCACGAACAAAATGATCTATCTAGGAACCTTCAACTCATATTCTCCTGGAGATATTTTTTATTTTACATAATAATTTCCAACGATTGCGCCAACGTTCTTGCCTCGGAGGAAATAAAAACTAAACAGAAGTTACATTTTTTAAAATAATTTAATCGAAATAAATTTTAATTCTAAGAGGTATTATCATATTCTTTTAATACAAATTATAATTTATAGACTAACCGAAAATTTTTCTCGAAAAATATGAGATTTGTACTAGTAGAGGACATGATATGGGTAACTAATCAGTATCTATGTATGTTAGTTCTTACGCCACTTATCTACTTGACATTTAGATTAATGTACAAGAGTATAAGCAAATAATAGAAAAATGCAAAATTTGAATTTGTTCTTTTCACAAAAATGTATTATCAGATTAATGCGAGAACACTTTAAAGGTACTCGACAAATATTCCAAGTCTTATCTCAAAGTTCATTTCCCAAGTGAGAACTTTTTTCCTCGTCAGTATCACTTTTTAGTATTCTCACTTCTAACTCGAAATAGAGAAAATCTTCTTTCTCTCTTTCTCTCTCTCTCTCTCATTTTCATTCTCATTCTCTCTTTATCTCCCTTTTCTATGCTCGCCAAACCCTCTGCGTTAAATAGAAAACGTTCTTACGTCATTGCTGAGAGAACACAGTCGTGCGCGCGTGCGCATAAGAGCGCTCATGTGTTAGCGTACGACAAAAGGGTCGAAGGGACGCGACTATGAGATATGTATGAGTTTATATATCTATATATATAACTATCTATCTAACTCTCTTTCTTTCTCTGCTTCTCTAAGAGTCTTATTTGTCGTTCGTGCCTGAACAAATACTGCTCTTGCCACATGCCATGTATACTATACACCATGCACGCTTGGTTACGTACAAAAAGCAAACATTTATTATCAATCGAATTAAAGAGCCTCTTCTCTTATTTTCTTTATCTCTTTCTCTCTTTCTCTCTCTGTCTCTTTCTCTGTCTCTTTCTCTCTTTCTTTCTTTGTATCTATGCCATTTTTGAATAATTATACAATCATCTCATGTTTTATATGATTTTAAATACGAAAGTATTATATACTCTTGTTAGCGTTGTGTAATACAACCGTGTAGGTATATTTGAAATTTCGTTATTTGAAATAGATATTTATGAGCATCTAATATTTATTATCATTCACACAATACCATTTGGTTGAATCTTAAATGCTACCGTTTTATTGTAATAAAAATTGTACAATATATTTTCTTTTTTAATATCTATTTAACCTTTTTTTTTTTGTTAGAAACGAATTAATTAAAGTGAAAAGCAAATGATAATGGTTAAATTATTTATTAGATATCAACAACGATTCATCGAGTTAGAATAAATTTGAGTAACAATGTATCTAGCAATGAAAATGGTTTGAAAATTTCGTTAACATAAATATTTAAATTAAATATTATAATTGAATTTATGTTAAAGATATATTGTCATTTTTCTGTCTCCTTGCAATGAAATAATAACGAATGAATGAAATGATAAAAAAATAAGGATGATTAACTGATTTCTTAGTTAATAATTGTAATGATCTTTGATTTCCATTCGGAGGATGTAATTATTCACTTAGAAGGTTAGGAACTCGTTGAGAAGACGAACCATATTGCTCATCCACCCTTTTCCCTTCCCCTTTTCGTCGTCATCCATTAGAGAGTACTCGGTGGTGTGTTCACCCTCGCGCCACTCACCGCAAGAAGGTTAACAGCGATCCGAAGTTTCACGGATGGCAGAGCACCGCCAGTACGGATTACTATGATTCGAGTTATGATCCAAAGCTATGATTCGTGTTATCGTCGCGAGTCCTTCGTCTCTTAATGTCTCCAACGTTTCTACGCTAATGGGACCGAAAGTCACTCGCCGACACGTGCCAGAGGACAAGTACGGTTTTTTGTTGTTCTAGAAATTTTACCGAACTGCAAACGAGCATCCAACGTTTATAAATATCAAGAGGAACGTCATCCTTTTTATAGATTCTTTTTTTATTAAACATTTTTTGAATTTCTACAATTATGAGAATTTAATTCTAAATTTCTTAATTATTTGCGTAACGATTCTGCATGTACAAGAAAATTAGATTGGTGTATGTATATTCGTAAAATAATAAATATATTATTTGAAAGATAGTTTAAATGTTGAATTATAATTATAGACAAAAAAAATAGTTAAATAAATAAATATAAATATTTTAAATAATATATTTATAAAAATTCTTTTAGCCTTCGAATTGTTTTTGATTTTTAAAACATTGGATATTCGCAAGTATAAATGTCGAATATTTGAATTGGATAAAACTCGGCGTGTAAATAGAATGAAGTATAAAAAAAAAGGATAGGAAAGATATGCAGATAGAGAGATCTAGCGATAGATCGTTGGTAGTTTTCAAAACGATTACGATCCACACCCACGCGAGTAAAGGAACCCTGACAAGAAACACGGTGTGTCTAGTGTGCTCCATAATATCGCACGTGCTGCGCGCTAATCAGAATACGAATAAGCGTTATAAGCTATAGTAGGGAGGTTAGGCACGTGCATTCGACTCGAGAGATGCATTACGTACAATGGACGACGAAGAATGCGGAGCTGGGAGCCACCACCACCACCACCACCACCACCACCGCGTCTTTCTAGATCGTCCGAGATATGCACATCTAAAGGATCTAGAACGACTTCTATTTTTGTCTCGGGATAAGCTCCTCAACCTGGAATGTCTTTCTTCGACTATTCGATCAAAATTATTATTATTATTATTATTATTATTATTATTATTATTATTATTATTATTATCATAAAAGATTTATCAATTCTATTTTCTCCTATTTGTCGAGAAATAGAGAATTAAGTTAGATGGGTTAAGAAATTTTTGCACTATTTTACTTGTTTCTATTATTACCTTTATGAATCATAAATTACATTGCACCTTGAGATCCTTGTTTATTAATTTTTTAATTTTATATCAATGATTATTTTAACAAAACTTACTGGTAGACATTGTCAAGATGATCAATTTGTTATTAGAAAAAAAAAAGGATATAAAGAATAATTAGAATGAAAGAATATAAATTAAGTTAAGTTAAATATGTAAGTGGATATCGATGACGATTTTATTGGAAATTAGCTCATCATTGAAATTCTCTTTAGAAGCTATAGAAACAGTTCTAAGGATGTTCGTTCGCAAATTAGCATCTGTCTCTTCCTCTCTCTCTCTCTCTCTCTTTCTCTCTGTCTCTGTCTGTCTCTTATAGTCTACTCCGCCGTGCCTCTATTTCGCGTGCACGGTATATCATATGCCGGACANTTTGTTAATTTTATCTACTTTGTTTTTCTTCGAAGTTAGTCGATGCATCGAATTAAATGCATGCACGATGCGTAATTGAATGGATGTCTGAAAGAAAGAGTATATGTTACGTTTAATAAAATACAAAATGCATTATTTGATATAAAAATACTGAATGTGTGTGTTGTTTATTTAATAATTATTGAATAATGTTATTATATATTTTCAATGATATTCATTGCATCAAAGTATACTAACTTGTATTCAATATTTTCCTTGAAATGTTATTGAACGTAACATACGCATCTTCCTCTAAACAAATCCATTCAATTATAGTTGTATAAAAATATGTATTGCTGTCTGGGAATATTAAAGTCAGTTAAAAAAAACTATTGTTGTTTCCTTAACCGAAATATGGGGTTTAGCGATTCGAATAAAAAAGATTAAAGAAGAAAGATAGAAAAGTAGGAGATAAAAAGGGAGAGGGATAATAACCATCGTCCCTTTTCTCTACGTTTCTTACACTCTTTTTCGATAAGCATTGACGACTAGTACTGGATGAATGACAACAAAATAAAGAAAGAAAGCTTCAATCGATTGCGAGCAAAGGGTAAACCAGAATGTGTCACTGATCGGAACGGAATCATCGATGAAGTTTCTTCTTGCAACTAACGAGGGTGAAAGGGTCTTCAAACGGTTTTATAAAAGAGTTCCGAAAGAAAAAAGCCAGGTACCTAAACTATTAAAAAAAAAAAAAAAAAGAAACGTACCCGTTCGTTTGTCGATAATAAAAAAAAAGTTCGATCAAATAATAATAATAATAATAATAATTGGTCATTTAACGAGTAACTCGAGTACTAATAATAATAATAATAATAATAATAATAATAATAATGAGAAAAAATATTTACAAAAAAAAAAAGAAAAAGAAAATAAAAGAACATTTACGTTCGCTGGTATTACAATGAACCAATTAACACGTCGGAGTAGACGCGTGAGTGCTTCGAAGGCAAGTCGATGCTACGACCTCGGTGGAACTTCGTAGTAAACTGTTGAAGGGTTTACGGAGAACGGGCTGGTGGTAGGGGATAGGGCGGGGAAGAGGGGAAGGGATAAGCAAGCAAATGGTCGCGAACAAGTTGACACCTTTTGCTGGGTGAAACGTTCGCGCTTATATTTCTCTTTCTCTCTCTCTCTCTCTCTCTCTTTCTTTCTCTTGCTCGTTGTATAAACAATTCTCTACATGGCACAGTGCCGTCAAAATGTTCAAAGAGAAACTGCGCGCGCGAGTTCTCCCTTATAATTCGTGTGCGCGCACACGTTCTACGTGCCGGCAATAAACGAGCCTCCGAGCCGCGTTATTAGCTGTTAGCTGGAAGTTCAACTGAAACGCTGTGAAAAGGGTAAGAGAGAGAGAGAGAGAGAGAGAAGGTGCGAGTCTCCAAGAACAATGACAATTTTTCTACTTTTTTCCTCTTTCCTACGTCATCGTTCCAACTATTAGTCGTACACACTCGCAATTAGGTTTTTAAGGAATCGATCGGTCGTCTCTCTGTAGTATCACAAAAGCGAATAAAAAAAAAAAGGCTCGGATTCCGAGAACCGCTGATTGGATTTGAAAAATATAAGAGAAAATAATTCACAATTAGTAATTTTATTTTATCTTTGGACGATGTCGGAAATAAAAAGATCTTCCTTGAATGGAATCATGTGAAGTTTAGTATTTTTAAATTCGTTAGAACTCTAATGTCAGATGATACGTCATACATACACGTTGCGTAGGTTTGAATATTGTAAACTGATTTAAAACGATTAAACTCAAATGGATTTTTTTTTTAAATATCTACGATTTATGTAAAATTCTTTTGATATATTTTTCTTGTTTCGTTTTTCCATTTTTGCAATACTTACACTACTTTCACTTTTTCTTTTTATGTCGTAGAGAATCTAAACCGATGAACGTTATTAAATTGAAAATGTCGAAATGTGGAACGTTGCTGGAAAGATAGAAGAAACTAGAGAATGTGGTAAGAGTGAGAGAGAAAGAAATCTCGTTCAAGATGAGTCTTATGGTCTTTTGGAATGCCGTTGTACTATGCAGCAGGTTCTTGAAGACCCAACCGATTCGAGTTTATACAGTTAGATGTGTATATTAATAAAGAAAACAGTGTCAGCGTGACATTCGTCATCCTTATTTTAAAATTAAATGTTTCTTTTTTAAATTTAATCGTATCGACTTGGATCGCGTATATAATTAAAATTCGAATTAAATGATGAATGTGAAATATGAAATAATTAAGAAATCGTTTGGGTATTTTTTTTGAATCTTTTTGTTTTCAATATTATTAAAATCCAACCATGCGTTAATTATATTCTAATACGTTTTATATACACGCGCTGGCACGTGTCACCAGTAAACATTTCAATTCGAATTGAATACGATCGAAATATGAAATAATTAAAAAAATCTTTTACTTTTTGTTTTTTTAATATTTAAAATGCAACCATTCGTTATTTATTTATATATTCTCTAATGCACGTTTCTGTCGCGAGCACGTGTCAGCACGGTAAATAGAAAGCAGGTGTACGTTCGATTGATCACGTGTTGGACTCCGCGTTATTTACAGACGATAATTAAATAAAAAAAATACATTAAACGCGCTGACTCGTGTAATGGAAAACGAAGGAGAATTCTAAGTATTCCATTTCTCGATTGTAATAATTCAGGAAGAGCGCGACATAATGGGGTGGAGTTTGCCTAAAACCCCCCTCTCTTTCTCTCTTTCTCTCTCTCTCTCTATCGTTCTCACCCCCATCAAATGTTTGCGCAGCAACCAACCAGTGGAAGCAACCTTCCAGCGAGTGAGCAAGCAAGGATCGACTAGCATAAACAAGAGGAGACGCCGATCATCGTTGTTGTTGATTCCATTCCGAGTAGGTTTACCTGCTACTACTCTAAATAATTATTCAACAAATAAGCAAAACCTCGACCGAGATTAAACGATTAAAGACGATCATTTTCTTATAATTTTATTCAACTTTTTATTCTACTTTTCACCAATATATCCCTCAATAGAAAATTAATTATAAAATTAAGACATATGGCATATACGATTTTTAAAAACGGTATTCTGTAAAATTATGATTTTTCTATATCTCATTAATTAATTTTTTATAATACTCCCGTTCAACACTTCTACAAGCGGAGTTTTCTACAATATAAAAAAAATCTATCATTGTTAGAATTATTTTAAAACTACCTTGATCAATCGAGTATTGATTTGAAATCAAAATATTATATCTAGAAAAATTTCATGTAAATTTACGTTTGAACATATTTCTTCTAAACCAATTAATATATAATATTTCGCTTATTAGAAAATTTTTCTCTCTCTCTCTCTCTCTTTCGTAAAAAAAAGAAGAAAAAGAAGAAAAATAAAAATAAAATAAAATTAATAAATCGTGCCATTGAAGAGGGTTAATTACATTTTCCTTCCATCGTTGGTAATAAGAAGTCACGGGAATAATTGGAACGCGACGATCCTTTCTTGGAAACACTCGAGGTTACATGCATGCATCGATTTACAGTAGGCGCGATACGATTTCTCCGGATGCAATTTTGCCACTCGAGTTTTGAATGCGCCCACCGTGCGCACGTTTAAAGATTCTTCTTGCCTGTAGAAGAGAACCAAAGCTAAGGGAGAGAGAAAAAAAAGAAATAAAGAAAGAATAAAAGAAAGAAAGAAATAAAGGAAGGAGTGATCGAACAAGCAAACAAACATTCAAGCAAGCATGCAAGTAAGCAAGCAACCAACCAACCAACCAAGCAAGCAAGCATGCTTGCATGCAAGTTAGCGAGTCAATGTTGTTTCGAGAGACGAGGGCTATAAAACGGGACGACGAATCGTGGCACGTTGGGAAAACAATGATCGACGATTAATTATCCACGCTACTCGTTCTCCCTCTTGTCGCACGTTCATGTATACACACATTTACATACGTAGGTATATACCTACTAACATACGTAATACGTGTGTACCTTCCAGAGATGAGATCTCGCTTCGTACAACCACTCGATCAGCCCAACCAACGCCAATCGAGAAATACATTCGCAAGTGAACGCACGTGCTGGCATTATTAATTATTCCAATCGCATTTCTCAATTTATCCCTGTTATCCCTGATCGAGTTTAATCTTAGAAAACGCGTTAACCACGTTGCCAACGTAAACTTACACTGTTAAGTATTTACTTTGAAAATAATTAACTTTCCACGTTAGAACAAATTTCTCAGTTATTTACTGCTATTTTACATTTTATTTAATATAATAATTCATCGATATTAATTTATTTGTTATCTATGTATTGCGTTAAAGGATTATTGTATAACAATAAGAAAACAAATTAGGAACTTGAGAATAAATAGCAAGACAATTCATTGAAATTGTTGACCAAAAGAAACCAACTAGTAACTGACAAATGGTTACTCTAAATATATACATATATATACAAAACAAATTGGAATATTCCAAAACAGGTATTGCGTAAATGAAGTTACCACATGAGCTGGTAAAAAAATACTAATAGAAATTAAAAAAATATTATAATCTAATATTTGTACATACAACAAAATCTTTGGTACACAAATTAAATTTAATATTATATAATCATATAATAAAAATGAAATTAAAAAAAGAATATAAAATATATGTACAAGTAAATAAGATTAGTAGTGATAAGATGAATGAAAATTAGGTGAACCATAAATCCATTTCTCTCTAATCCTGTTCTAGAATATTTTAGATGGTAGGAACCGCGCACATTCCAAAGTCAGCGGGTACTAATGAAGTCGTCGGATGTTTATCGCGCTACATTGACCATGAGAATGAGACAGACGAATACCTAACTATAATATGGATAGGAAGAGATAGAGAGAGAAAGAGAGACAATGGTCGGGGAAAGATGATTTAGATTTCAGCTAAACGATCTGTCTAAGCTCTCATATATGACGGCTGAGTTCGACTCAAGTTCATCGTTGCTCACTCGGTATAATGGATTTAATGAGAAGCTAGCTGAGGGCCTGAAGAGTCCACGGGAGGGAGAAGAGGATGGGAAGTAGAGGAAGAGGAACATAGCATCAGTAGGAACGGCCTTCCGACTTTAGGACTTCTCCGTAGCACCAGTTGGGGTTGTTCCGAAGCCTCCGGCACCCTCTTCTCGTCCCTTTTCCTCCTAATGCGCATACTCTCTCTCTCTCTCTCTCTCAGATTCTCGCACACACTTGCTCTACGCTCGACAGCATAATGGCCCTTCAGAGATCAGAAACAATGGCGTGCCTCTCGAGAGGATAATGACGGTGAAAATTGTCAGTTTGTCGTGCCGAGAGGCGTGCATAAGTCGGTAATCACCGTTCTCGCGAACCCGTAATAGAAAGAAAGAGAGAGAAAGAGAGAGAGAGAGAGAGAAAGAGAGTGGGAGAGGGAGAAATAGGTGCCTTATTATCGTACGACTCGAAGGCGCTACCGTGTGCCTTCTTTTATCGGTACGAAAAGAGACAGACGGACAGGTCTTCCTCTTCTATTTTTTTTTCCTTTCCTTTTCTTTTATTCTCTTCATCATCTAACTGCTCGTTAGGTCTTTTCCGTAACGAAAGTCCAGCGTCACTGAATTCTCTTCTCTCTTTCTTTTTCTGTGTGTTTTTTCTTTTCTTTTCTTTCGTTCGTTAATCTTCACCCGTCCAAATCTTTCTCTCTTTTTTAATGGTCGCAAGAGAATTTATATTCGTGCCACGGTGAATAATATTAAATTAGTTCCTCGTAAAAACCGGCAACGCCGAGATCAAACTCGATTCCTTAAGATACAAAATGACGAATAACAAGAAGAAGAAGAAGAAGAAAAAATAAAAAGATAAAATAAGTTTTAAAAACCGATGTGAAATCATCTCGAATACAGGTGTTTCGTTTCGTGAATTGGAAGGTGCGAAGAATCGAATCTTTCGAATATCCAAATGTCTCTTTAGCAGCTGTCTTACTATTCCCTGTCAACGTTCTTAAAGCTTTCTTCTTTTCTACAACAATACGTTTGTATACCTCGGAAAATGTTCTTCCTTTCTTACTTTCTTTCTTTCTTTCTTTCATTCTTTCTTTTTTTCTTTCTTTCTTTCGTTTCTTTCCTATATTCCTTTTCTCATGTACGATATATATCTGCGCACAACATAAAATGCGTTTCAGATTTCGATGGGTATTGTATGTCAAAGCAAGGAGAGTTCCAGTTATTTTGACGGATAGCATACAACCCCAGGTCGATTGTCTTCGAAGACCAACTGAGGGAAAGCTGTCTAGAAAAGAAGAAGAAAAAAAAAGATTCTTTTCTTTAGCAAATAACACTAATCTTACATTTCCGGATTCAGTTTAGTTCAAATTTTATACGGTTGCACGCATTTAAACGAGGATATTCTTCAAAGAATATTTTAACCACCCGAAAATGAGATTCTATTGAAATATAAATTATTGATAATGGTTTGTTTAATTTCTACAACGAATGTTTATTTTTTGTTTTTTTTTTTTTATTATTTTGACGATTAAATCGTTTTAACATTTAAATAATAAAACAATTATTATTCCCACTTACTTGTTCGTTCCGATGAATATGCTTTTCGTTAGTTGATAAATCGAAAGTATAAATAAATTATTAAGGATAATCATCGGATTAAGTGATTACGAGATACACTTTCTTTCTAATTTTTCAGGATTAACGTTTATTTCTTATTTTATTACTTACAGTACAATATTTATAGATTACTTTTGCGGCTCGTAATGTAATACTCTAATAATCAGGAATGTTTATGATTTATCGTAACGATACAAATATAAAGGTTATACATCATACAGCAGGAAGGGTACTTAACCCTCTGACCGTCAAAGAAAATTTCCATTCCGATTATAACCAATTATAGGTGTTTTATAAACCGTCGCGGTGTGGGGGAGAGGGGGATAAGAATTTTACAAAAATAATCGCATACCGTAATAAAATTTTATGTAAATTATTACTAACTTACTTTTTTAGTTAATATTATTAACACATTGCGTACTGCACTCTGTTCGCACAACGAACTTTTCTACAGTTCGCATACTTTTACGTGCGCTTCAAAATAAATCTTTGTACAATGAATACAAGTATTCGCTATTTTGAAACTTCGACATATATTTATTTATTTCACTGACCATTTTTCATAAGAATTTGTAATGCTTCGTTGTTGTTCTGACAATATAACAAGTAAATCCATTTACTTTAAATTACTTTAGTCGTCGATACATCGACTTTATGAAATAAACATTAAAACGAGATATCTCGTAACTTCTCGGCGACAATGTTGTTTCGATTTGTTATATACGAGATATCTCGTTACCTGCACGCAATGTGTTAATATCCTGAAAAATAATAATCATTTAATATAATTGTTTTACAAAGAACGGAACACCGTACCAAAAGTTGGAACAGCGCGCGCAGTCTTTGGAATATTTTCTTTTTTTTTACGTCTTCATTATTTTTTTTTGTATCTTTTATATTTATCTTTTGTTTTTATATTTTTTTTCTTTTTTCTTTTTTTTTTATATTTTTAATTCAGCGGTACAATTAAGCGAAACAATAACACTTGTCTAAACTTATAACTTAATTTTTGTGCGCAACTAAGTTTCCAGGTTTCACACATGGATAACGCTAACGACACATGTAATCGACATACATGTCTAAAGTTGTTAGCTTTTTTTTTTTGTATAACTTGGACATCTATCAACAATAACCAATCATAATACCAACAAATATCGCAACGAAAAAATTATTGTTCTATCATCAAAGATTTTGAGTTTTGTACCAAATAAACACCACTTGCAGGAAAGTTTTTATTTTTTGCTTTAGCTTGAAAAAAATGCAGCTGAAGCACGTAGTTTTCTTGAAGAGGCCTACCACGAACATGTACCATCGGAAACTACCTGTGAAGATCGATTTAAACGCTTCAGAAGTGGTGATTTCAACACTAAGGTCAAGGAGCGTTCCGGAAGAGCAAAAACAATTAGGGACGCTGATCTGTAAGCGTTATTAAATTAACATGATACGCAAACACAAGATCAATTTGCACACGCATTAAACATGACCCGCCAAGGTATTTCCAAACGTTTAAATGTTAAGAGAAAAATTCAAAAAGAAGAAAAAAATTGGTGTAGTTCGAGTTAAGTGAGAATCAGCTAAACTCTACTTGGCTGATTTCGTAGAAGTGCAAAATTGGTTGATATTGTCAGAAAGATGGAAAAAAATGTGTAGCTAGCGAGGGACGATACATTGAATGAACCATTTTTTGTATATCTCTTGAAAACTTTTATTTTTCATTGATCAAAAAAACCCGGAAACGTAATTGCGCACCTGATAGTTGCCCGTTGTGTGTAGGTAGCTTCTTGTGACAAATGACAGTAATCACCCGTCATGTGTTGGGTATTGTTTTAGCAAAAGAATTAAAAAATATGTTGAAAATATTCATTTTTAATGAGGAAATTGATATAACTTTATTTCACTATTTAATTTATTGATAGTGAAATAAGATTTTGGGTTTTCCAGAAGTACTCGACCTAAAGTATAAACGTGTATATCTTTTTGGTTTGTTTTTGGTTACCTTTATACAATTAAATTTCAGAAGAAACGAGTAATTATTAATTAAAATAAAGTCCTTACCCCCTTTCGGTGGTTGCAGATTTGCCCTTGACCCTTGAGTAAGTCGAAGAACGATTCAATATTGTTAAACATAGGTTCTAACTAATTTTGCTGGAATATACTCTCCTTAAGTGATTTAATAATTAAGTTCATTCTTTGACAAGGAATCGAACCACGGATCTTTCGCTTGCAGGGCGAATCCTCTTCAAAAACTTAACTATCCAGGGCCACGATCGATCTCCTCCTCTCAATTCTTCTTCTTCTTCAAGTACCATCTTCATTTCGGAGGTTGGCTATCATCATTGCTATTCTGAGTTTGGAAGTTGCTGCTTTAAATAGGTCAGATGACTTGACTTTAAACCATTATTGCAAGTTCTTAAAGTCAAGATATTTTTCTTCTTCCAATAGATCCTTTTTTTTCATTATTTTTCCTTGGATTATGAGTTGTAAAATCTTTTACCTTGGGTCTCTCATGACAGGATATTGAGCTAAAAGGAAACGATGTAGAGAAAAAAAAAATATTTTTTTGTCCAAATTTTTGTGTATTTTCTTTGTTAGGTCGAGTAATTTTGGAACTACTTTCTATCAATTTGTTTTACTATCCAATTCTCCAATTGTCGATTTTATTATAATAATTTGAAATACAAGTGATAAAGAAGAAGTCCCATGGACAAACTAATACTATATTATTATCAACTAATCAACTAATCAACGATAAACTTTGATTTAATCAATTATATCCCCACTGTCATTCGCACGTAGATTCAACTAGCAACTTTGACGCTCAGAGGGTTAAAAGGGTGATTTCGCCTAACTTTCGACAATTTTTTTTTTTTTCTTTTTTTTTCCTTTTTTTCTTTTTTTTTTATCCACGTATATTATTCTCTCCTATCCTCCTATCTCTCTTAAAATTTAATCGCATTCGATGAGGCGAAAAGATACACGTGGTATCAAAATAATGCAATTAGTTCTAACATAGGATAATTTTTTCATTCTTTTTCTATCATTTTTTCGTAGGATTCGTGAAAAATAAAAATATTGAACGATTGGATTAACCAAACACCCAAGATCTTTTCGCCCTTTCGGATAATTGCTCTATCCCATTAAACTATCCAGGGCACCATTTGAATGAACTTTTTCACGAATACCTAAATTACATTTGGCATGGAGGCTTAGAATGCCACATTTTATTTATCGGATATTTTAATCAATCTAAAAAACTGGCGATGATACGTGTAAATATATCACGATTAGAAACGAATTTGTTTCAAATTGCAGTCCCTGTACAGAATAATGAAAAAAACCAAACAAAAATCATTAAAAAAAAAAAATAAATTAAAATTACAAAATATTCAATCTAATTTTAGTTTAATGGAAGTTTTACTTTGCGTCGATCAAATAATTATAATTGTAGTCGACATGTGCAATAAAATGAAGAAGAGGAGAAAGAAAAGAAAAGCTCAAAAACTATATAATATCTTAGAAGAAAAAGTCGATGAAGATCCCATCTAAGGGTAAAAAAAAGAGTGAACATTCACGAACGTCATTTTGCCGACACGTGACAAATTCTACTCTTTTTTTGTTAAACTATTTACATGAGGGAATTATTTACAATTCATTTATCTTCGCGGTTCGAACATACTTTTGTATATATGTGTCGTAATTGACACTTGTCAAACTCGTCAGCCCCTCTATCTCAATGACCGCTCGAACCACTTGACTTTTTCTTATTTTTTTTTTTTTTACTTTTCTTTATTTATTTATTTATATACCTATTTTTTTTAGCAAATCTTCGTCGCCAGACGAATATGAATATTCAAAGAATATTCAAATATTTACGTTCTCTTTCTCATTTTCTTTTTTTCTTCTCTTTCTCTGTCTCTCTCTCTCTCTTTTTTTTCTCTCTCTCTCTCTTTCTCGCTTTCTCTCTCTTTCTCTCTCTATCTTTTCTAATTAAATACAGAAACGACAGCGATTCGTTGGTTTGTTATTTTCATATTTTTTTACTTTTCCCCGTACTTTATAACCACGAATCCGCAAATAAAAAGAAAGAAATGCAAATTTTAAACCATAATAAATATTGTATTTTATAAATACAATAGTATTTAATAAATAATATTATCCAAAAATAATAATACACTCTTTTAATATATTAAGAAATCTGGAAATGTAAGAGGACTTGTGTTCGGGACGATTTAAGGAAATAATTCATCTATTTTAATAATTTAAGTTATATACTTTGGAAAATGATAAATCCCATCACATTATTGATTGTCATAGACTTTAGGAGGTCAAATAAATGAAAAAATCAACGGAAATACTAAATAAATAAATAAAAGGAAGGAAAAAGAAACTCCCCCCGAAGATAAAATTTAATAAGCAACGCAGATAACAAGAAATTGTGGCCTTGAAAGAAAAAACAGAATTGATAACAATAAGACTTTAACGGACACGTGGTGGAAAAGTCGTACACATATAATGATTCACGGTTACTTTCTTTTCATTGTGAATCATGTTACCCTGATTCGAGCTAATAACTCGTTGTATTCAGGTTGAGTGCTCTTCAAAAATAGATTAGAGCTATGCTCTATCGGGTCAGAAGATGACCGTTAATGGACGACGGAAAGGTTCGTTTCCTGGTGCTGGTGTTGTTGGATAGGTACTGTATTGACCCATCTGTGGTCCTAGAAGACCACTTGCTTGTACTGGACCAGGATAATAAGTTGATATACTGGCACCAGGACTTGCTGCTGATGACGTTGACGTCGAGCTACCGCTAGAAGATCCTTGTTCCGTCCTCTCGTGTTGTTTGTTAATATCTGGGGAGTCTGCAGCTGGCGACCTTGTTGAACCACCCCCACCACCCCCACCACCACCACCACTACCACCACCACCACCACCAGTTACGCTACCAGGACTGGATTCTTCGTAAAGTTTGTTTGGTTCGAAATTTGGTCNAAAAAAAAAAAGAAAAAAAAAGAACACGAAAGAAATTCTTTCGACGAACTTTTCAAATTATTCATAGTATTATTAATCATCATGCAAGTAATAAGATCGTAGTAAAAAAAATACATTTTTTATTTATTAGCGCAATTATTGTTCTTAATCATTTGTCTTGATAAAAATTTCTATTTCTTCGTGTACGAGGAGGAACAGTGTTTATTAAGAATGGGAGGGTTCCTTTTGTGGATGAAAAAACAGAGATGGACGGAGTGAGAGAGTGAGAGAAATAAACGAGTACGGTAGGACGTTATTGTGTGTTTGTTTTTTCTATTTTTTTTTTTAAAGGCGACACCGTGGCCGACGAAGAGCGATGGCGACGAATGCAAGATAATTAAGTCTTCCTTAGTTGCCGTGAAGGTAAAGGGAAGAAAGAGAAAAAGAGATAGAATAGAAGAAAAAAGAAACAAATAAAGAAACGTCCTCCTCCATCTTCTCCACGAGTTTGGACTCTGAAGACGACTATGACGACTATGACGACGAAGACCAAGACCAAGAAGAAGAAGAAGAAGAAGGAGAAGAAGGAGAAGAAGGAGAAGAAGAAACGTTGATAGCAAGCAGTCACCTTGGAATTCTTCGAACGTGCTCGACGCGGCTTCGCCAATAATAGCCGTTTGTATCGCGCGGCAAACGCGTCTTTCCAGACGCTTTGGCCATTCAGACGTTGAATGCAGAAATAACTAGCTATCTGTTTGTCTCCCGTAGCCAGCTGCGGAAATTCATACACAGACCACGGTCTCCGGTTTCTGTTTGCGAAGCCACCCTGGGGCCTCTTTGTTACCGCGCGAATGAAACGTACCTACACTCTCTTCCACCTCCTCCTCTTCCACCACCACCACCACCACTTCATCCTCATCCTCATCTTCATCCTCCTCCACCACCATCACTATTTTCTATTCGACCTCTCCCCTTCTTCCTAGATATCTCACCAATCTTTTTCTGCAACAATCCGTCTATCCAACTTCTACTATCCTTGCCGAAGCACGTCTATGCATATTTTCTAACGAGTTAATATTTCCTTTTTTTTCTGTATTTTTATTTTTATTTTTATTTTATTTTTCCTTAGACGATCCAACGAAAAAGTTTCTTTTCGATAATAACCTCTCTCCGTCGCCTTGGATTAAACGAGCTATTCCAACGACGTGTATCTCTCTCTCTCTTTCTCTCTGTCTCTTTTTCTAACTTTCGTCTATCCTTCTTTTTATCTCTTCCTCGTTTATTTCTTTTTTCCTTTTTTATACTACCTCTCTCTCATCGCCAATTAGTATCACGACACGATTCTTTCCGGTTATCCTCGAGTCCGATACAAGAAACGCGTATACCAGTCGTTTGTCGTCTCTTTCATTCCCTAATTTAAAAATACGATATTTATGTTTTCTTATTTTAATGCGATTAAAGTGTCCGAATGGATTTATTAAATTAACATTTCTATGGTCGCGTATATTTTCAATTTGAAACGCGTTGAACAATTTTGTAAGATTATTATTAATCGAACAAGAAGAAAAAGAAAATTACATCCTTTCGTTTATAAAGTTTAGATAAAATATTCTTCTTCTTCTTCTTCTTCTTCTTAGTTTAGAACATTGTCCTATTTTTTTTTCAACTACTGTTCCTGCGAGGAGAAGGTCCAGCTATCATACCATCGTTTTAGTGGTCTTCCCGGTAGTCTGCTCGTGTTTGGTTTTTGCAGAGATTGGATGTTGTAATTTCTTTTTATGTCATCGTTGCGCTGGTGGTCAAACAGTGTTTTACCTGTAATGGTTCGTAGGGTTTTCATTTCCGTGTTCCTCAGCAGTTTCTTGGTAGTAGCAGTTTCGGTTCTTGTTTCGATACCATTTGATATAATTGGTCTTACGCAAGTTTTGTAGATACGAGTCTTGCAGTTGATGCTCATATGTTTGTTTCGCCAGATTATGTCTCTTAGGCAGCCAGATACCATTGCTGCTTTTTTTGTTTATGCCCTTACTTCCTCTATGAAGTTTTTTTCTGCTGGTAATTTCGACTCCTAGGTAGTGGAATTTCATTACTTACTCGATGTTGTGTCCATTAACACATTGAATGCCAGGCCAATTTTACAGGGATTGTCCATGGCGCCACGATTGTCATTTGTTTAAATTATATATATTTCTATCAATCTGGGCGCGCCGGTCACCGGTGACCCCCATAGCAGTCAACTCATTAACTGCTAGTTTGCATCGACGTAGCTCTTTTGATATTACGAGCGATTTCGTCTTCTGTACGGAGATGTTTAGATTGAATATTTTTCCTGTCGTTTCAAATTTGTACAGTATTTTTTGCAAGTTATCTTAGATAAAATATTTGACTTGTCAATAAAATAGACTATTTGGCAAAAGAAAAAAGAAACCATTTCTACGATATGAAAACGAATCGTTAGTCGTAAAAATGCTATGGCAATATTTTCCTTCACGAGATAGGG
Source organism: Mischocyttarus mexicanus (assembly GCA_023678845.1). Classification (NCBI taxonomy): domain Eukaryota; kingdom Metazoa; phylum Arthropoda; class Insecta; order Hymenoptera; family Vespidae; genus Mischocyttarus; species Mischocyttarus mexicanus. The sequence goes on along the minus strand of JACGTP010000003.1, from coordinate 4,664,062 downwards.
GAGAAGAGAACCAGCTAGTGGGTGGTCTTCTTCTTTTTGTGGGTATCGCGATAATAGGTGTTTGTGCGAATGTCGTGCACCCTTATAAAGGGATCACGACAAATCGACTTGCCAATGTCACTCCTGCTGAATCGTTTCCATTCACTAATTGTCCTTACTTTTGTATCCAGTTGAAGTACGAAGAATCGAAAGATATCGTTCCTTTCGATTCACTCCTATTGTCCAAACGTGTCCGTCAATTTTTACTTTTTTTTTATATATATGTGTCAAAACATAATAAAATAAACATTTAGAAATACAATAGATGTATGATCCTATTTTCAACTTCCAGAATTATTTTATCTAGAATTATTTAAAAAATTAATATATATATAAGGAAAATTAATATATGTATATAAATTAATATGTGTATATATTAATTTTTCTTTAAAATTGAAATATAAAAATGATAATATAAAAATGATTGGTAGCCGAAGATTTGATTATTTTACTGTATATTTATTTTTTTTTATCCACTGCATAGTTGCAAATATTTCATAAGAAAAATTATAATACGAAAAATCAATTACGAAATGTTGACTAACTGAAAAGTATTATCTATTCTAATTCTAATTCTTCTTCTTATTTAGTTTATTACATCTATCTTTCTAAAATGTACCAAATGAAGAAGCATGAAACCCGAATTTTCACTATAATTAGTCTAGAGATCAGTTTAGAGACCGCTTTTGCAGCTCTATCTTGGCTAACAATGGTGTTCATGATTGGTCAATTAAATATTTTAATGGTATTCTTCCTAATTTGATTAAATCATAATCTAAACGTAGAAACAACTGAAATTAGAGTAATACTTATTATTAGAACGTTCGTGGGTCTTCGAACGAAGTTGTGTAATTTGAAAAGCAAACGAAACGCTTCGTCTTTTATTCGAGGCTTCTTTGTTGGGTCTAGGAGCGTATTTTAGGTTTTACCTCCGATAGGTTGCTGTCCTTTTTGGAAAACACTCCCTTTTTACCCAGGCTTAAAAACTTTCCCTCTTCACAGAGAAACACAATTACGTCTTTATTTAAATTTTTCTTCGATTATTAAAAGAAATAAAAAAAATTACTAATAAATATATAAGCAGCAAGTGAAAATAATTTTGAATAAAATAATCTTTATCATTAAACAACTGAAACAACCTATACCGAAATTGGTATACAAGTAGCCCTCCTACAACACGGCATCCTCTAATGTGATTTCGCTTTAACACGGTTAGAAAATTGCAAAAACTGTTTTACAGCACTGAATTTCTACAGCCGCGACGAGGAATGCCGTATTAAAGATACAGTGTAACCCTCCTTTTTGTACTGGCTTTGGATCTCATACAACACGGAACTTTCTAAGAACCTATCTACCGTGTTAGAGGAGGTTAATAATTTTTTTTTATCTGCAAGTTAAAACTTAAACTATCACAAACCTATCACAATTTGTTGATTTATCTTTAGAATCTCTAAGCATTTTAATAATACGAATACTTTATTGCCAATTGGTTCGGCCTATTTTGGAATATGACAGTATTATTTGGTCTCCGTTTAACATTACCTATAGTTATGATATTGACGAAGTTCAAGATAAATTTTGAAGACTTGCTGCCAAACATTTATCCTATATTTCTTTCAACTGTCATAACTATGATTCTATTTTTTACTATATATTGAATTATTGTATATTGAACCTCATCACACCTCTTATGGGTACTACGATTCTTTAAATAGATTATGGTTCTGAATGTTAATCTTTACTGTCATCATTTTGATATCTTCTTTAAATCAATTGTTACTATTAGAAATATTCTTTAACGTAATTCTGTAACGTTATAATCTTTATTTTGTATCATGCACTGATCTCTTATAATTGTATTTTCTTTTATTCTTTGTACTAATGTGTTTATCTCGTAAAATGAAAAAGAATTAAAATAAAATTATATTATCATATTATTTTGTACCTTCCTTCCACTTTCCATTTTAAGAATTATTAACAACAGGTTAATGAAACGCTTAACACACAGAACTTTTATCAGAAAACTAACCGAACTTTTAACTGTTTAGCGAAATAAAAAACTTGTTTGACTTATGGTGGTTCAATATAAACATAATTCTTAGTTATCTGCATCGGAAGTTATTTATGATTTCAATTTAAGATTTTATTGAATTTAATTAGTTTGCACCTAAATGTACAATTCTGAGTATTGCACAATTCAAATAATTAATACAAATCATTTAATATGAACAATGAATTTTTAACGTTTAACGATCACATGTTACACATCACATGTAAACAAAGGTATTATAGCGGGTTATATGTTTTACGGAAAGTGACAAGATTCATACAGCTTGATTACATTAATAATTAAGCATCAGCAACGACAGAATAAAAGTCTATTGTGATCAATATTTTTGTTCTTTTCTTTTTTTCTTGAATTTTATTCACTCTGTTACAATTATAATCTATCAAAGAAAGCAATCCACTATAATACAATAATCATGTTTCGTCTGTATAAAACAGAAAAAGTAATGAAAAAAGGATATAAAAGAAAAAAAAAATTAAAAAGCAAAGTAATGATAAAACATAAAATAAAAAAAGTTTGAATATATCGTTAATGAGCACCGGAAGTGTCTGTTCTTTCATCCTTTTTTTATAACTTCTATTGCGGTTGAATGATTTATAGCATTTCTACTTTTTTGGCAAGAGCTGTTGTTTAAAATTTAATTTATATAAAGGACATCTATGCAATTGGTTTTTACATACAATTACAGGTATGTATTGGTTTATTGAAATAAAAATTTTCAGTCTTGTTTTTGAATACGGAAACTTAAGAAATTAAAATATCTTCTAAAATTTTTATAGGATTCTAATTAATACTGACATTAACTTTTTTCTTGATACGTCGAAGAATTATATTTGTTTGATTTATTTTGATAATCCTTTAAGCGCCTTAATATATCACATAAAACGTATGTTGTAATCTAATTGCACGGAGAATGGGTTACACTTATATATATTATAAACTTTCTTCCTAGAAATTTAATAATAAGCTAACTGTTGAAAATATTCTCATCATTTTTGTATAAGAATATATATGGGTTATTAGCTACTTCCCGATATTTGTTCTCATGCCTTTCGAAAACACTATCTACTATTCTGATGCAAAGTTTCTTACTTTTATTTTTTAAGCGTTTGAGTACCAGAAGTCTATAAAAAAAAAACCAATAAGCCAATAGCCAAAAGCAGTGCAATAGAAGCTTTCTCAATATGATGCGAACAGATCCACGCGTCGCTTTCGCGCTTTTCAGATTTCATGTTGAAGCGTATTTTCATGGTGTACTCAAAATAATATACTTTTTATATAAAATAAACGCGAAAGTGGCGCGTGGTACTCAAACGGTTAATAACTCACCGATACATTCGATCTTTCTTTCTAACACACACACACACACACACTTTAAGCTAATAATATGCATATAAAAAAAACACTCGTAAGCCGCCTTTTAGCAACCAAGGTATCGGCTAGGCCGTATAATACATTTCGTCTTGATCTGCAATAGAACCAACAAATACGATATTCTAATTAAACACATTCACACTTCTAAGTTTTCATAATTGCGTTGTTTCATAATAGAGTCTCTCACTCTCTCTCTCTCTCTCTCTCTCTCTTTAATACCTACTTGTTTCTTTGTTTCACTAATAATTAATGAAAACAACTGTAGGAATCATTATAATATGATTATACTTATAGGTTAATTGAAGTCAATGTGCTAAAAAAAAACTAATGAAACTGAAAAAGAAAATTAGCTAAATTAAGAAAAACTAACTAAATTAAAAAACAAAACTACTTGAATTAAAAAAGAAAACTAACTAAAAAAAAAACTAACTAAAATTTAATTTCAATCAGGTACAAATCTTTCTAAATATATGTAATTCATGGTATTAAAAAATTCATATTTTAATATCTATATATGTCGCAGGAAAATTAAAAAAATGATTAAATCCTTAAAGTAAATGATCAATTCAGGAAAGATGTTAAATTAATAACTCTGTGGAATTTTTTTCCTCTGTAAACAATCTAAAGTACAATTTAAAACAAAAAAATGTGCTTGTAAAATTCATTTTTATTAAAATACGTTGTAGATTTATGACACATCTCGAATTAAAAAAATACTTTACTTTTTTTTACAGGTACATCTGAATGTAATTGTTACTTTAACATTCTTCCGTTAATTGATCATCTATCTTGGGAATTGGATCAAATTTCCATTTTCTGCGATATATAAATTAAACTACACTCAAAAAACTACACTTAAAAAACTACACTAAATTTAAACTTCCCAATACTTTTCGTATGGTAATTTGACATGCTTAGAACTGTAATGAAATGAAATATGACTAATCTAAAAAATGCTTTATCTGTAGTATAGATACCTTTCTCTATTTGTAATACTAAATAAATCAGTTTTTCTAGTAAATATGTCATTATTAAAATATCAAAATTTTGTTTACATATTTACTAAAATCATTCGCAACCTGTTGAAAGCCATGCGTGAAAAGCGTTAATTCAGTACAAATTGATTAGATAGAAACTACTTTCGTTAGTCTCGGGAAATCAACGATTAATTTTTCATTTACTTTATTATTTTATCTACCATAGCAAAAATTAAATTGGATACTTTGCAACTAGAGTGGATAGCATTACATTACGTTTGTTGATAATTATAAGAAGGATTATAGTTGTAATAACTAACTTGTGCAGGTGCACCAAGTCCAGATATTGCCGTTTGCTGAGCCGCTGCTGCTGCCGCAGCGGCCATACTTGCAGAAATTGAGCCGTATGCTGCTGGACTATAATAGGGTCCCATTCCAGCTTGTCCCATACTTCCTGCCATTCCTGTAACAGTAATCGTAGCTAACTTTTATCGATGACAATGATCATTCAAATGATATTTTTTTTTTCCTAAATTTTTGTCAAAATTATTCAAACAAACATTAGGACACTTTTCAATTCTTCTAATTTTCTGTAAGTCATGATAATATCGTCATAATAGAAAGAAAAAATAAATACGATAGAAGAAAAACGTTGTAAAAATTCTTATCTTTTTCAAAATACAAATTTTTAACCGTGATGCAACCCTGACGCAACTGAACAGGGTACCGCGTCGCGAAATATGCACTTTGTATATTGACCCGTTACACGGATCATCGCGAGAATGCCGACTATAGTCGGCACCCGTAACGAAAGGATTAAGCATCGAGTAAATTTCATCGATCTTGATCGATTAGGCTTATCTTTTTCGAGTCTAGTTTACCCCAACGGATTAGAACGAACAGATGTTCGATGAATCGAGCATGTAATACGCTTCGACGATCCCCTTTTACTTTGCACAGATTTGTTTGACATTCTCCTGGTATTCTACCATTGTTTTCATTCTTTACACCTTTTATCCTTCTCAGTCCCTACCCTTTTCTATTTCTCGATTACGTAATCTTTTAAATATTGGATTCTTTGTAATCTAATTGTTTGTTAAATCTTCCATTTAACAAGTTAGAAAGTTATACAAGATTTCGTTAAAATAATACAATAGAAATAAAAAAGCTGTTACTTTTGGCATGTTGAAGAAAAATAATTATAGATTCAAGTAATTTTTCGTTCAAATAAAAAATACATTCGATCGAAAATTGATCGGAGGGATCTTGGACGGCTGAAATTTCAGAACAGATCAACCCAACGAATCGAGTTTACTTACGAATCTTTGAAATATATTATAGGATTAATTAAATTACAATATTGTTGATTGAACAATAACGTAATGAATGAAATATAAATGTGAAAATAATTAATTAGAAAGAACAAGTTGGTATAAGGAGGGTACTGGTGGGGATAATATAAATCTGTCAAGGAGGGAATTATAATTTACGCGACAAAGCACCACTCATCATGCTTTCCTTAATGATATCAAGAAGGGCCGATGTTGGTGTTGGTTGTGATGATGGTGATGGTAATGTTGATGGTGGTACAAGCGAATAAGTCGAATAAGGGTCCCGTAGAAGAAAGAAAGAGCGAGAGAGAGAGAGAGAGAGAGAGGAAAAAGTATACCCGAAGAAAGGGTAAGGGGAATAAATCGTCGAATAATTCCCTTCGGCGCGTAAGGGCCCTATTTGTGCGCGACTTGTTCCGGAGTCGTGCTACGATTCATTGGTGGTAGCCACGCGAACGCATAAACATGTCCCAACGAATGCGTTATTTATCGAATTGTCTCAAGTTCCGTGCGAGTGTCCGGTGTACGAAGTTGTACAGAAACACAACCTGGGGACGTAAGAACTTCCTACTTTCACGTCGAACTTAACTTTCTTCTAAGATTTACGAGTTTATGTTCTTTTTTCTTAATGAGAAAAAAAAAACAAATATTCAAATATAATGAAATGATATTAAATAAATTTGTTTAAACAAAATAATTAAAGTGCAAATGTATCGTACAGTTTTTACGTTATTGTTATTTTTTTGATTCATTTTTAAAAAAAGAAAAAAATAAATCAGAAATAAATCAAACAAAAGTGTGAATCATGTCAATGGACCTGGAAATAAAATGGATGAACTTGTGACGTTATGATTTATACACACTTACAATTAATTATATATTACAAAATTAGTTGATTTAGTATAATGCTGTAATAATTACTAGCACTATATAAAATTGTTTTCTCCAATTCCATACGTTTATTGATAATAAAATATTAACGTTTAATTAAGATAATTGTGAATAAATTCTAAAAAACCACCCACCTATCGTTTAATATTAAAATATAAATGAAAATTTCTACGAGCATTATCGTAGTTAACGTGAAACATATTTCATTAACATTTATTGTACTGCCAGCATTAAGTTACTTTTTATAGTGAATTCTTGTAAAAGACGTTTACAAGCAGATCTTCTTGTCCCTTTGATGTAAATTTTAGTATTTAGATGCCTGAGTATATACAAAGTTAGTGGTATCGTCTTCCGTATCGGCTTTCTCGATACGGGGAACAACAAATATGGCTTAAGATGCGATAAAATCCTAAACTACGGCAATTATCGTCGATTCGAAGCTACGCTTTGCTTTCGTTAGACTGGGAAATAAGTAGTACGTGAAATAGAAAGTCTATACACGTGTGTTGTGTGCACGTATGTGTTTCTTTAGTAAGTTGAGAGAAGGGTTAAGTCCCCGGGAGCAGAAAGAACATCTCAGAAATTTCAACTTAAGCTGATAATTTATCCCAACCACCCACGCTCATCTCTTCACACGCGTGGCACCGTTTGCATTGGATATTCCCTACTGAAATGAAGAAGAAAGAAGATGGGGAAGAGAAGAGAAAGGTGGGAAGGTGGAAAGAGGATGAGAATGAATTTCTCGCGAAACAGAAAGAGAGAATGAAAGAGAGGATGAAAATAAGTGGAAGGAAAGAGAGAAACGAAGGTGGAAGGCTACGACCAATAAATCGTGGATTACCGATCACCCTTTTGCTTGTGGAAGTTCGCGTGGGCGGTTTGGGGATAAATTCCAGCCTTAAAAGTTCCCTTTCCCTCCTCATCTTCCTTCTTCCTTCCTTCCCATTACTATCGCCCATTGCCGGAATTAATAATTTTCTTCGGCTGTTCCGCGAATAATATGCAGCCGTATAACGTGCCACAGGAAGGGTGAAATTGTGAATGAACGAAACCGATCGACTACGAGTGGATTATTCTCATACAAACTAACCCCGTGTGTTCCCTGCTAAACATTTCCTTTTTCTTGTATTTTAATTTTATTAATAAAGCTTTTATATATCTTTCTTTTTTTTTCTTTTAGATAATAAAATCTAACTCGTTAGACAATATAATTACGAACGATATCTGTTTTTACTGCGACTGCATCTCACGTAATTTTTAATTATTGCTATTTGCGTTGATAAAAAGAAAAAAAAAAAGAAAAGAAGAAAATCTACCTCTTCTATTTTTTTCTCCTTTTTTTCTTCAATTCAAAATGATTGCTGCCATCAACGAATTGCAAATTTATTACCAGAGTTTAAATTCCTTTAAAACATGCTTCCCTATTTATCTCGCATCTGTTTCGCAAAAGAACTAAGACAATGTCGCAATCGTGTTTCGTAGTAATTGCGAGCATTACGAAGCGGTAAAGTGCAGTCTTTGAGTTATTATCGAAACAAGTGGAATTATTATTGCATACGTCAATTCGACTGATCCGTCGAGGTAAGATCGAATGAGGACGATCTTTAGAAATGTTCTTTTGTAAATAGATAATTGCATTGATCGACGTCTATTGGAATGTTCCAGCGAAATACGCTCGTATTTTTTGTATTATATTCATATATATATATATATAAATTTTTTTATTTTTTAATAATACGTTAATCGGATTAGGTACACATTTCGATTTCTGTCTGGAGGATTTAATTTTGAAAGAAAAAAGACAAAAAGAAAAAGAGAGAGAGAGTGAGAGTGAGAGAGATGGATAAATATTTCTATTCCTGTCCTAAGGATTGGAATTTGAGAATAAAAAAAAGAAATAAATAAAATAAAAAGAAGAAAAATCCAAGAGAAAAAGATGAAAAATAATTTAATTCCTCCCCTTCAAAGAATTCGATATTAAGAGCAAAAAATATGAGAATAAAAGAAATGGAAAATAACGTTTCCATTTTTTTTCCGAAAGATTCGATTTCTATGGAAAACAAGGAGAACATTAATAAATAAATAAAACAATAAATAAAATGTAAGAAAGGGAGATAAACAATGTTAGTTTTCTTGACGCAAATGCTTCGTCATAGATATGTGTTTACGCAAGTGTAGAATACGAGGAGCTCGTTCATTCGCTTACGATATTTGTCACGACGTCTGGACGGATGAAAGAGAAAAAGAGAGAGAGAGAGAGAATGAAAGAGAAGGAGAGAGAGAGAAAAAGAAACGGAAGTGCGCATCTTTGATGCCAGAAGAAGACCGGGACAATGAAGGAGCCATTACCGGATCGTTCGAGGAAGCGAAGGAAAAAATAAAAGAAAATAAAAAGAAGTCGAGGGAAAAAGAAGAGAAGAGAGAGAGAGTGAGAGAAGAAAAATGAAAGGGGAAAGGGGAAAGAGATAAAGGGGAAGGCGACTTTTCGAAACCGCCATTATGAGATTTCCGAGCGTGTTCTCCCCGAGGGCATCGGGACCACTCTGTGTGTGCTTTCTAAATAACAATACGCGATCGAAATACTATCTAACCCTCTAGAAAGAGAGAAAGACAGGGAAAGATTCGATAAGATAAGAATATCAAAGACTACCAACAACTATTCTTTTATTTCCCCCTTTTTCGATTAAGGTTGCGTTGATCGAATTTTCGAATTTTATTGAAAAATGTATTCTTGTCAAACGATTTGACAAATTATGTAAGACATTATTCTTCTATAGTATACAAAATTATTCTATTCGTATTGACAGAATTTAAAAAAATCATTAGTAAATTTACAGAACGTTATTTTTTATGCCATCCAAACACGACACCTTGTATCGTGTCGTAAAGATTTGAGGTAAATTAAAAACTTTTTGGACGCTCGATGATTGATAATTCGTTAAAAATCAAGTGAACAATTTTTTGTTTATAGTGTGAATTAATGATAATGAAATAAAAGATAGTATCCAAGATCAATGGAAATATGTTTTGTTCAAGATAAAAGGGTTTGTCTAGTGGAAAAATTTGGAGAAACCCTAGTTCTGAAGCTTGTTAAATAAACACAAACTGTGTTATTTACACATCGATTGTTATTGTGTATAAAACGTTAGTATTTTATTATATTTGATTAGTTTGATTGTTTACCAGCTCGTATGGCATCCATCGGGACACTTGGATAAGGTATACTGTAAGGATATCCTTCTTTCCTTAAAGTCTTTGGTTTTCTTCTTGGTCGATATTTATAATCCGGATATTCTTTCATATGTTGTGCCCGTAACCTTTTCGCTTGGTCGATGAATGGTCTTTTTGCATCTTCAGAAAGTAATTTCCATTCTGCACCTAAAATCAAAAGAAGACAAAAATATTATTAACCCCATTTAAATATTCTAACAATTTAATTATACGCTTTGATTATATGTTTAACTTAACTTATAAAAAATTTTTTTACCATTTATGGATTTGATTGCAATTGTTAAAGTATCTCTTAATACTTGATTAGGAATAATGCAGTTTTATTTATGCTAAAGAAAAAATAATACTTTATTTTAATTTATTCTATGGGATAAATATTATTTCTTTAGTTAATAAATGGAACATTAAGAGATAAGAGAGATTTATTGTATATCAGGACAATTAATAAGATCTTTAACAATTTTGCAAACAAATATAATATCATTCTTTTTCTCAATGTAAATAAATTCAGTTTTTTTACAAAATTTTTATATTATCAACGTAAAGAAGAAAATTAGAGTTATGAAAAATATGAGAAATATCATTAATCCTCTATAACCCTGTGTAACTTTCAGGTTACATAATAATATATCGACATTTTACCAAATAACTTCAGTTTTTTAATAAGATGACATTTTAATTATATAATCTCTCTGAGATAACCAATAACAATATTGATAACAAACAAAATAATTTAAAAAGAAATTTTTGTTTAATGTACACATATGGATTAAGAATTGTTGATTTCTCGTAGCATAAATTTGTTTAAATTTAAAACAAAAATTAGGCCCATAGAAAGGGTTAACAAAAAGAATGAAAAGAATAGGACCAAGATGAGAATCATATTGTTAATGAATTCTATTAATAATAGCTTATGAGAAAAATCATTGAAATTGATAACGATAAATTTGTTGAAAAGTCTTGTTTAATAAATGGAAGAAAGAAAAACAATACCTTCGTGGATGGATTATGGTTGTAATGAAAACAGTACAAAATTGTTCGAAAATCGTGATGAAAAGGTAAAAATGAGAGATAGAGATATAGAGATAGACAGAGTGTGTGTGTGAGAGAGAGAGAGAGAGAGAGAGAGGATGAGAGAAAGAGAATGATGACGATGACAACAACACGTACTTTGTAAACCTCCCACTGTTATAGTTACACGAATAACGCTTTGGATCAATGAATACAAAGGCCATTGGTGGATGTACTATATTTGTTAGTGGTTGAAGCGTCGCTTGCATCGCGATTCTGTCGGTGTCCTCCTAGTCGAGACTGCTGGACACGAGCGTTATGATTGAATTGATCGACGTGCGGATGTTGTGCATTGTTTAATGGCGCGTCGATTATTATCGACTACGTTTCGTCCTACCATTTTTACCTCCTCCCCTTCGCTACCCACCCACCTTTTCCTCTCTCGCCATTTACCCAAGCCACCAGAAACCCCTTCTCTACACCGATCCCATTTTCTATATTTCCCTCTATTTTCCATTTCGATGTGGTAGAAGACTGACCACCAACGAACACGGGAATCAAAGTTTCAAACCTACTCTCTCAAAAAACAAAACTTAAAAAATAAAAACACGAAAAAAAAGAAAAAAATATCACAACAAAAGATCGGAAATATTTAATCCGGATAAAAAATAATATCGTATTTTTGTTTCGGAATAATTTTAATAAAACAATTTTTTGAAATATTTTTCTTACTTAAGTGTATTTGAAATTAAGTTTGATTTAGTTTGATGATAAATTTGATTATGTAGGAATATTAAAGTCATGTTATAATTTTAAAATATAAAACAGAGAGATAGAGTGAGTGACAGAGAGAGAAATAGAGTGAGTGAGTGAGAGAGAGAGAGAGAGAGAGAGAGAGAAACGTGCGAAGAGAATCATGCTAACACGAAAGCAAAGCTTGCTGTGCTCGCGTAGCGAAACGCTTTTACGACCCTCGTAGCAGCGTCGTGTCGCGAAAGCTTTCTCTCTCGCCACCGACGAGAATTGTTTCACTGGGAATTAATTACCACTTGTTGTTGGTGCGCCGCCGGCATCGAGAACAAAGAACAGAACGAAACCCTGGGTGTATCCTGCGAAACGCTTTCTATCTAACCTATACACGTACATACGTTCATAGTTGTATAACCTGTCAGTTTCGAAGTCAGTATTGATATTAACGTATACGATCTCGTTTTGAGATCTCGTTGACAAGAACAATATGTTGTCGCTTTCATACTTTTGGAAAAAAAATTTCACACAAAATTCTATATGTATATATATTTCTTTATTCATTCATTCATTCATTCATTCATCTGTTTATACACGTTTAATAATACAGCATAAAAGACTATTCAAAGAAAGAATGTAAGTAATACTCATGTTGTGTTTCAAATTAACTATCTCTATCGAATTTCGTGAAATTATTTCTTTCTTAAATTCAATTCGTATCGAGAAAAACAACATTTGCAAAGACATTTATTTAAAATTTTGACTGCCATGTTGGTCATACATGACCGGCCACGGTTTCTCCAGTGACGCCATGGTAGTCATTGGTGAACGGAGCATTTCAACTACTTAAATTGTAAAAGTTGAATGAAAGTTTACACTTGGCGTATTTAAAACATTATTGCTAATTTAGAATATACTTTGAAATGAGAAGTACACCATTGAGCAATGAAAAATTTGTATTAGAATACCGAAAATAAAAGATTAATTTCTATGAAATCTCTTGCATCATAAAATACCATCATGGCGTCCTGAGAAAAACAAGTGAATTCGGCGTGGTAGCTAAAGTGTTAGATAATGATCCATTTATTATTATTATTATCAACAATTTGTTATTATTTAACGAAAAATAAAAAAATTGTTATTACATTACGGTAGAATCAGGTTCTTCAACGCCATTATAATATGAAACTTAAATAGTGATTGCATGAGAGGAGATCGATTTTCTCCTGGATAGCTCATTGGATCAGAGCATTTAGTAAGCGAAAAATCCGTGAGTCGAGTCCTAGTCCACTAAGTCCACTTTCCTTCCTTTTTCACGATTCCTACATAATATCACCATTAAAAAAGAGTATTCGATTTTTTGTTTTGAAGTAATAAATAAAATACTGTTTCAAAAAGAAATAAGAAACGAAATTATGCACCGTCGTAATAAATGTATTTATTTATCGGCTACGATATGTGATATCAAATAAATATATTCATTAATAATAATAATATATTTCTTTTCGATATATTCATGATTATTTTAGGGTTACGATCTGTTTACGACATTTCGTGTAATCTTTCAAAAATTTTTCTTTGTACGAACTCAGAATAAATATAAGAAAAGAAATTATATCTAACAACGATAGTAAAGTTTCTAGCGTGCACCTTGCAAGAGCGTGTTTGAAGAAAAAGTATCATGAAATTGTACGATTGTATTTAATATCCATACCTCAAGGTAGTTTCTATATCTCAAGGATACAATATCAACAGCAGTAATAACAATAACTACGACAACATGGTGATTGAGTACTTCGAAGTATGGTGAAATAAGGAACAGAGGGAAAAGGTAAGGAAAGAGAAAAAAAGGGTGGAAATGATAAAAGTTCTCGATACGAAAGATAGAGATGCACGCGTGCAAACTCTTCGTGCGAGAAAAAGTGGAAGAAATTACTGTGGATGGAAGGAACGAGAGCAAGAGAAAGAGAAATAGAGAGAGAGAAAGAGAGAGAGGGAGAAAAAAGGGAGAAAGGGAGAATGGATCGACGTTGTTCGCGAGACCTTTTTACTCTTTCTCTATCTATCTCTTTCTCTTTCTATTTTTCTCCTAGTCGTAGTTTGCTAGCAGTAGACTATGACAATGGGAAGAGAGTTTTGCTTTCTACATACATCGAGGTACATAGGAGACTAAACAATACGAATACGTGGTGACTTACAATGAATCGGAAAGAATGGTACAGAGAACGAAAAAATAGAAAGACAGAAAGAGAAAGAAAGAAAGAGAAAGAGAGAGAGACAATGAAAACAGAATTTTTGATTATCATCGTTCATGACGAATAATGGACGTTGACATCAACACTACGGTCAATCGTCATGCGTATCTTTTTCAGCTTCTTCTTGTTATTCGTGGAATTAGTCAAAAAGAAAAAAAAAAGGGGGATGATAGAAAAAAAAAATTGTTTGAAGAGAGTAGTTTTAATAATGCGTCTTGGGTAGAATCATCGAAATGTCAAGTGTACTTACTTAGTCTATTTATAGTATTATACTTTATCCAATCGATACGCGTTTTCTCGTTAGAAAGGCAGGTGGTAGAGCGACGAAGAAGGTGGGTAGGAGTTAGAGGGTAGTCAAGAGTGACGGGTAGGTGGAGGGTAAGCGAAGGGGGTGGCTCGGTGTATTTGTTTAGAACAAAAGCTTCCCAGCAGCAGTAGCAGCAGTAGCAGCAGCAGCAGCAGCAGCAGTAGTAGCAGCAGCAACAGCTACAGCAGTGCAAGTAGTAGTAGCACTGACGGTGTTAGTACTAGTAGGGTAACTCTCTCTTTCTCTTATTTCTTCTCTTCGTCGTTTTGAAAACGACGACGACTACGAAGACTACGACGACTACGACGACGACGATGGCGACGACGACGACTACGACGACTACGACGACGACTACGACGACTACGACGACGACGACGACGACGACGAGCTTAAAGCACAATGGCGCTTGCTTTTCAGTCCTTTCGCCGACGGACAATAGCGTTTATTTAACATCGTTTAAAAGTACAAAGCCTGTTAATTAATGGACGGGGGCGGAAAGACTGCCAGAGAAAGAGAAAGAAGGGAATGGAGACCTTCCAGAGGATAACGCGGCCATGCCGACAGACCGACTACTACCACTAATAGGTACCTAACTTCTCTTTTACCCTCTCTTTCTTTCTTTCTTTCTTTCTTTATTTCTTCCTTTTTCTTTCTTTCTTTCTTTCTCTTACCTTTCTCTTTCTCTCTTCTTTCTGTTTTCATTGTCAAAGCGGGGAAAAAGCTGCTGGTTTCGAGAGGAAAGTAATTCGCCGATGAGAGAGAAGAATCCTAGGTACATTCCTTTTCACGAAAATTCGTGACTCAACGACGAGATGAAGTTTCCTTTTTTTTCCCCCCTTTTTCTTTCTTTCTTTCTTTCTTTCTTTCTTTTCCTTCCCTTCTTCGTTCTTGTTGTTGATGTTGTCGTTTTGGTAAAAAAAAGAAAAATATAACGAGAAAAATATAAATAAAAAAAAAGGAACAAATAATAATGACGCAAATAGTACGCGATCGTAAATGTTAATTTGGTATCTTGAACTACGAAATATATATATATACCTATATTATATTTTCTCGAATGAAAACCCCGACTCCTAAATCCGACTACGGTTTTCCAACATTCGTGGTTATTTATTTTCAAATAATACGTAAGCTTATACTTATTTTGTTTTATCTACGATGTTGAAAAATAAATCTAAAGAGGTATTCCAATTGTATCGCAGAGAAAAAGATTTGGAAAAGCATCGAGAACCCGGTTGTTGTATCGCGAGTAACAACGCAAGTTTCTAGAAAGGAACACGCGAATCGATCGAACGGGAACAGTTTTCTCGTTCGAACGAAGTCGACGACGTGCTGTCGTCCGTGCCAATGAAACGTGGAAATTGGAAAACGTTTCCTATGCTTCCCGTCGTTCATCGTATGTGTAAGACCCTTTTTTCTTTTTTTACTTTTTTTTACTTGCTCGATCAGAACATTTCTAATTTTCTTTCCTTTTATCTTTACGTTTCGTTTCTTACGATAAAGAAAGAGTATGTGTGAGAGAGAGAGAGACAAAATGAATAAATAAAAAGAATCTTAGAACGCGTCAACGAGTCTTCATCATTAAATATCCGCGTATTTATTAACACCTTTTGATATTTGCATTCGCGGCAACGCTCAATTAAGACGTTACGTTGGACAATGAAAAACTCGAAGAAGGAAAATTGAAAATAATGGCGAAACGAGATGCTAAATGAGAGACACACAATAAGAATAAATTGTATGCCTTCGTGCTTCCTTGCGTTTCCCTTTTTTCAAAGCTGCTTCTCCATCTCCACCACCTCCTCCTCCTCCTCCTCCTCCACCTTCTTCTCCTTCTCTTTCTACTCTTTCCACTTCTTTCTCATTCTCCATACTTTGTTAGCGGCGTTTCCCCTTTCTTACGACGCACTACAATGAAGCCGTTATTTCCGTTACGGAAGCTGCATCGTACCAATTAACGAGAACAGCCTCGGGGGCAACCAACGCCCAAGATATGATTTATATATTTTTTTTTTCTTAATGAAATACAATTTGAATTAGAGTACATCGTTAATGTCTACTACTACTACTAATACTACGTTTCAAACTGAGAAGTTTCATTCTATTTCTTTACATCTATTTTATATAGATATCTACATATGTATGTATGCATATATATATTTTGTTCTATCATGATTAATAGCCAATCAAATCGACGATAGTATCTTACGTCGATTACGTCATCGATCACCGTTACCCGTCAAGGTCTTCCTTTAATTACAAACTCAGGCAATGACCAACGTGAATAAAATACAACAATAGAAAACTAATAAATAAAAATTAAACAATATAAACAATAATTATTAACCTGAACATAAAAATTACGTATTTCATTATTCGAGTTATAGGATAAGAGAACGAGTAGCTATATCTTTTTAATGTTTACGATGATGTGTCCAGGTAAAAAGAAATATGGCGACTGAGACGACTTTTGAAAGATCGTTTGACAAACAGTCAGGCAAAGAGAGAGATGAGAGAAAATGAGATGAGAAGTGTGGAAGAGCGCTTCGGAACGATCATTTTTTTCTCTCTCTCCTCTCCTTTCTCCCTTTTACCCTTTTTGTTTTTTTAATCACGCGAGCGAAAGAGGAAAGGCGCTTAGCCCGTACGTTTTCTACGCGTTTTGTATACGCCTCCTTTGTCGCGACGGCTCGCATTGTTCTTTCGCGATTCTATAGTATTCGCACGGTGTCGGGATCCTCCGCGAATTGTTTTCTTCGCGAATTTCAAGAGAAAAGAGAGAGAGAGAGAGAGAGAGAGAGAGAGAGAGAGAAAGAGTACTAATCAAAACGCAATCGAGTTACCGTATATCCAATTGATTTTTCTTAAAATTTCTTCAACTACTTATCGTCAACGAACTGTCAGATTGTCGCATAATATCTCTGTCATATTTCTTATCTAATATTTCGCAATAATTGATTAAACTTATTCGAACAGAGCTATTTGTTAAATTGTTTAATCGTTATTGGACATTGACGAATAATTTATCTCATACTTGTACAATAGTAATTTACTTTCAATTACCTAGAACAATATTCATATTAATGAAAGACGTAGAAAAAAAAAATAAAAAAAAAACGTTCAGTGAAACGGACAAGAGAACCCTCTACTCGTTAAGCAAAGGGTTAGAGAGAGAGAGAGAGAGTGGAAGAAGAAACGATGATGATGACTACGACGATAGCTACCTAACAACGCCAAGATTTCTCTGCGGAATAAACGCAGTAACGCGTCTAAATGAACGAATGGGAACGATGAGAGAGAGAGAGAGAGAGAGAAACGAGGGAGGAGGAAAGAGAAAGAGAACCAAGGGCCTGAGTTTAATACGCGGAAAATGTACGTGGTCCCTTGGGACACGTCAAGACTGGCGAAAGGCTAAATAGGATCCGTCATGGACGCGAAAAAGAGAAACATCCTTTCCCTACACCTCCTCCTTTTTCTCCTTCTACTTCTTTTCTCCACTCCTTACTCCTTCCCCTTTTCTTCAACAGCTTTCCTCTCTTACCCTCGTTAAGTATCCAACGGTACAAACCGGCACGATTCGTTTCTCCGATGTGAACGACGAAAGAAACGAAACTCCGACTTAAGAGTGAGTGAGTGAATGAGTGAGTGTGAGAGAGAGAGTGAGAGAGAGATGTTTCAGTAAGCGACAGAAATACTTCATTACGATGAAAGCTTCTGCACGTAACTCTCTACGAGTCTCTTCTTCTTCTTCGTCCTCCCCACTTCGTCTCTGCTTCGTTCCTCTCTCTATTTCTCTCTCTCTCTTTCTCTCTCTCAGTAAGCAGAGCTTTTCTATCTCTTTCCACACGACACACGCTCTCCAACCCTCTCCAACCCTCTCACAAGGTTTTTTACGCAGGGTGCACCTTCTCTACGCGCCGTTGCTCGTCCTCTTCTTACCCCACTCTATCTTCCATCCTCACTCCTCCTTCTCTTCATCCTGAAATCCCTTCAATCCCCTCACTCATCCCATTCCATCCCACCCCCATTACTCCTCATACCCCTTATTCTTTTTTCTCGCTTTCTCTCTCGCTCTTTGTAAAGTTACTTGCTTGCTTGCGCCCACGCTCGCGCGCAAACTCGTGCATACGCTTAGCTTAGATACGACAATACGTTGGGGGTTATTTTAGACGATGGCCGACAAAAATGAAGAGAAGGAGGGAAAGAAAGAATTTACGTCGATCGATGCAAAGATATATGAGAGTGTGTATAGTAAAGAATCTTGGATTAGTTTTTGTTTATCTAGAATAAATGTAACAGCACTATCCTGTTTTAGTTTAAGAGTACAAATAAGTATCCGCTGTTTTTCTATTAAATAATTGGTCATTTAATGAATTTAAACGATATTGAATTTCTTATTAACTTACTCCTAACTTATTTCCGATTTTTACAAATCAAAGAAATAAGAGAGCATTCTGGTTATAGTTTTCTAGTTATAGTTTACTGGTAACATTTTCCTGGTTATATTTTTCTGGTTATAGTTTTTTGGTAACTTTTTCCTAGTTCTATTTTTCTGGTTATATCTTAACAGTTCATAGTAAACTACACCTTGTTGATCCTACCAAATACAAAGGAGGAGCTTAGACCCATGAATATTACGTTTTGCCACTAATGATGACGGTAGTCTGGGTTTAACCCATGATTTTCTACGCTTAGGATTGTTATAATGTATCTACTTTTTATTTGTAGTAAAAATCTGATGTAAAAAATTTTTGCTCTTCTACCGTTGAAGCAGTAATTCACTGATAGAAAAACACCTTTCGACGTCTTTCGGTTTTAATTCATATGGGACCCAATTTCCTTCGTTTTAGATCATTCTCAAAGCTTTAAGGCGTTTTCTTACAGTTGATAAATCAACCCCCACAACGATATAAACAACTCGTCGAATGTTTTAATTGAGTTTTCTTCAAGTATATTTAAATAATAGTTGTTTGAATAATAGATATTAAAATTGTTAATAAAAAGAAGAAAAATTTTATAGCACGGGTTTTGTTTACATTTCAAATCTAACGGGGAGCTCTACGACTTTAGGATTATGATCGTACTCTTATTTTTAGGTTTCGTGTTGAAAATCATGAATATGACTGGGTACTCAAACACTGTTTCCCTATTCAATCGTTAATGTCGCCACGATCGTCATGCTTTTTAGTTCCACAGATTATCCGTTCGTGTCGCTATGATTGTACAATTCTAAAAATTTAAACGTGACTCTAAACTAAATATTACTAAACTAACTTACTAAATCAACCGTTGTTGTGCTACGTTCGTCGTCGTCGTCTTTTCGAATTTAAATATTTTTTCCATGTGATGTTGCAAGTTATTTAAGTGTGAAACAAAGTGAACATCCATCCCCGGTTGAGCCCTCAATTAGTAGAATTTCTGATAAGAGACGAGTTGTGGATTTAGAAATGGATCAGGAACTTGGAAACCATGGATTTCACGTACCGACCACATTGGAGATTCGTGATAAGTAATTTGATCTATAAACAATAAACACTAGTCAATCGCTCCTTAACTGTACTCGATAATCTCTTATTTTAATTACGTGTAATTCCTTTTTTTTTTGCGTTCAAGTTAAATCTTAAGTTAATCTCTTGTTCTATAAAACTAGCAAATTTCGCGTGCTATAGTAAACAGTTTAAGATTCTTTTTTGCCTAATTTATTAACAAATTCTTTCAAGCTAGTTTTTTTTAGTGTTACGCAATATTTAAAAGACTATAATTTGATTTTCTTTCTAAAACGACGGCTCGTGAATTCTAAGACTAAGAATGACCTTTTTGGATTTTTATAAGAGATTTGCAAGCTTTCCTAGGATTTAACATTTGCCATGAATTTTAAATTTTCAAGTATTGTTTTGGTCAACGGTTTACGCGGCGTAGCGACCGACGTGCGTATAACGTGCTGTCCTAGTTCCCTGGAATTATTCCGTTGATGGACTACTCCGAAGTCCTGGCACAAGTATTAATTATAAAAAAGGTACATAAATTATTGAATATTTCTAAGATTTCTGTACCGTTATTTGCTAATGGTCGCAATAAAATCTTGTTCACGGTGTTACCTTTTTAATACGATGCTTTTGTTACTTAAACACTTTGCCACGTCGAAATCGTATGCTTCATTCAGGACACCGCGGTAGTATTTTTATTATTAAAATTATCTAATTGTAAAATAATAATAAATTAGCGATATAAGGTAATATTTGTACCCAATGGAACGTTTATCTTATTGGTTGTCACGAGTCACTCTTTGGTATTGCTTCATAACGACAAATTAAAACAGGTTTTCTTTTATTTCAACAAAAAAATTTGTGCATTCGTTATTTTATCGTAAAACGTGTAGAATATTGGTATATTTTTGTAACGTTCAGGAGATATTAGTAAACAGCATTTGTTTATTTCTCCTGTTGTAAATGATATATATTCGGTATCTTCTTTGAATACATAATTTATATTATAAATGAAATAATTTAACTGTACCCCAGAAACGGTTGTTATTCAAGGAAGTAATATATTTTCAAATACACATCTGTAACTAAATCACGTATTTTATGTATATATCATATTTATCTGTTTATTATATTTCTTAATTTGTGTGCAGTTTTAGTCCTTGTTTATAAAACAGGACACGGTGTGCCAGGTATAAGGCGGTAAAAGAGCAACGAAAAGAGTGTCGCGTCGACAAAGAGTGGGTGAGGAAGGGGAAGGGTGGTAACGAATAAGGATAGAAAGAGAGAGAAATCGAGAGAAGGGGTAAAGATGGAGTAGGGAGAAAAAAAGGTGAAGGTGGAGGAAGAAGAGTGGAATATGAGGAGTGGGTGGTACAGGAGGAAGAAATGGGAAGGGTTGGGAGGAGGAGGAGGAGGTTCGAGCGTGCGCGCATCATATTTAGCAAGGAGGAGGCACTTCCCTTATTCGTCGTCGTAGTCGTCGAGGGAGCGAAAAACGGGGGTTAGGGAAATAGTGAGTGAGTGTGGGGGGGGGGGAGAGGATGGGGGGGGGGGGAGAGGAAGGGGCGGAGGGATGTAGGAGGATAAGAGAGATAAAGAGGAAAGGAAAAAGGGTAGAGAGAAGTAACGGAGGCGAGGAAGAAAATGACGGATAAAGAAACGCTCGAAGGGATGCTGCGGGAAGATCCCTTTGTCGAATACTCGGTATTTAACGGAAATACCAGCCGGAATACCTTCGTTCTCGTCCATCTTTTACCCTCTCCTATGACGTACAAGACTCACCCCTTCTTATTCCCGGATCCTCCTCTTTCCATCCATCGTTTTCTTACTCTTTCGCTCGCTCCTTTCAATCGCATTTTACTTACACGCGTTGCAAACGTGCTTATTGTTACTTTGATTTTATTTTCCCCTAGCTTAAAAATTTTCATTTTTATAGATAAATCCTTTTTAAAAAGAAATTTGTTTAAGAATTTTTCGGGGACAATTTTTTTTTTTATCGCGAAATATTTTTCTGTGTATTAGATTTTTTTTTGATCGGAAATTTCAATTACGCGTTAAATTGTATTTGTTTTGTTTTTTTTTTAAATTGCCAATAGATCTTTGGCGTCAAGTAATTGTTGTAAACTGCACGACAAAATATAATAATAAATAAGTATGCGAGTATATACTTTAACTACCATTTTCTTTTTTCTCTTAATGTTTGTTTTATTGTGTTCTTTCTTTCTTTCTTTCTTTCTTTTTTTTTGTCGTTACAAGCGTACAGAAAGGAAGAAAAGGAGAAAGAGTGAAAAATAAAAAAAATAAAAAAATAATAATAATAAAAAAGCGTTTTAACGTAGTAAAAAAGTTCGCGCTTTTTCAAAAGTACCTAACTGGAAATACGTAGGTACGTACGTTGGGCCGCTCGAGGGCGCCGGAATTACGCGCGGAAACACAGGAACGTTAACAGGGGGTAAAAAATGAGAGAGAGACAGAGAGAGGGAGAGAGAAAGAGGAGAAAAACAAAAAAAAAATATAAAAGAAAAAGAAAGCAACTATTTTTCCCTCGGAAGAGGCAACTCTCTCTCTCTTTTTCTCTCTGTACGCGATATACCTAAGCCGAGATCCTTTTAATTATTTTTCCGTAGCACTTGCACCTTGCCCTACTTCCGCTTAACATTTGTTCGAAAACGTGGGCGACAGTCGCTAAATGTTTCAAAGATTACATTTTACGTTTTTGTTACTTCATCTCGCAGTTTCTTCTGTAGCTAGGTATGTCTAGTAAGCAAAGCATACAAATACATACGTAGGTATGTCGCATTTATTTTAAAGAAGAAAAAGAAACAAAAAATCAAAACAAATCGTAGAGCATTTTTTTTCAATCCTTAAAACCGTCGTCCACTATTTTTCTTCCGTTAATTTTTATTTATTTAGAAAAAGAATCTCGTTCGTTTAAACTAAGGTTATTACTTATTTCTATTTCATCCATTGGTTGAACGATTAGAAGAATTAATTGTGATTTTGAAATAGTAGAAAAGAGAAATGACTTTGAAATTGTAGGAAAAGAGAAAAGAATTAAAAAGAAGTGATAAATAATAGAGTATGAATAGAAGTTAATAATAATAATAGAAAAAAGTTGATGAAGTTCTGTCGATAAACGTTTCTTGACTTGTCAATTTTGCAACAATCAATACCACACTTACAAGTGAATTAATCATAAATACAAAAAATATAAAAAAATAAAATATATATTACTATTGAAGTAAAATTCATCGTAATATAAAAATACATTTTAATGATTGATCCATTTCAAGATAGTTACCTACCTTTTCATTTATAATATATCCGCGAGGATAATATTATATTCAATATTTAAAAAAAAATAAAAGAAACTATAAGTGTGTGTTCGATTTAAAATAGTATTAATTACATTAGAATTATCTAAATATTGAATATTATTAACACTTTGACTGGCACCTTGATCAGCCATAGTTTCTCCTCTGACGCCATGATGGTCATAGGTTACCGGAGCATTTCAACTACTTAAAAGGTAAAAGTTGAATGAAAATTTACAGTCAATGCATTTTTAACATCAATGCTAATTAGAATATACTTTGAAATAAACAATGCACCATTGAACAATTATTAATTTTTTTGGAACATCAGAAATCGAAGATTAGTTTCTATGAAATCTTGCTTCATAAAATATCACCGTGGCAACCTGAACGAGACTTATGATTTCGGCGGGACAGTCAAAGTGTTAAATTATAATTTGTGTATCTAACATACCAACAGGCTTTAAATAAATTAAATCTATCTATTATTAGATTAGATTAATTTATTTTAAATAGAATTATTAAATAATCAAATAAAGAATGAATTATAAGCTTGCGCGAATATTTCATACGATTGTTATGATTAGAATAAATATGAATTATCGTTAGAAACAAAAAAAATAAAATAAATGAATAAACATCTCACCAAGTCGTTTGGATATTTCACTGTTATGCATCTTAGGATTTTCTTGTGCAATTTTCCTACGTTGTAATCGTGACCACACCATGAACGCATTCATAGGTCGTTTGATATGTTCGGACTGTGCCTTCTTGACCCCAGCAGGACCGAGAGGGCTACCAAGGGCAACTCCCATAGGGCCGACCCCTGTAGCACCGGGTGGCGTTGTACCAGGCATACCCTGCATACTACGCAGACTGTCAGCGAACGTGCCATCGCACATGTTACCGCCGGCTCTGTAATTAAACGCGAGACGCTAATTAGTAAAGGGCTTGACACCAGTCTGGGTTAACTTGTCACGCTCATTACAATTACAAGTTGTCGCTGAGTATCGCATTTCCGATATATTATCTTTACTAACGTTGAACGTTATGAGATTTTGCATTATTCGTTTAAGAAAAAAAGAATATATATACATATTTTTATGTATCTATTTTTATTAACGTTATATTTAAAATCAATTCTATTACGAAGATCAATTTATAAATTGCAAAACGATCGAACCTATGTCAAGAATGCAACAACGATAAATTAATCAGTAAAAAACGAATAATAATAATAATAATAATAATAATAATAAACTATCACACGGTTTTATAAATCAACGACTAAATTACTCATTAGTTTTAGTTTTAGTTTTGTTTGAATATTTTCTATTAGCAAATAATTAAATCTTTATTCCTTTGCTCGTATCAAAGCCATTAAACAATCTGCGAGTATATTCAGAATTGCACGCGTTAGTGAGATCGCGAGTGGATGATGTCTCAAACCTCTTTCTCGTTTCTTTTTCTTTCTCTCAGGGGACCCTAAATGTCACCCCTTAAAACACGAACAGGGTTTGCTCGAAGAAGAGAGACTCCGACTGTCGTTCCTTTTCTATCATCTTTACTATATCTATCTCTTTCTCTCTTTTTTTTTTTACTAACACAATTACCACGCGAATCTCTCCTTGAGTATTCATTAAAAAGAGAAGAAGAAGAAGAAGAAGAAAGGTGTAGTAGTGGTCGTAGAAGGGAGGAATTCAGGGCTGTAGTTACGATTTTGTAGGGTTAAAATCACCCTACAAAAAGGGTGGGAGCCACCCTCGAGTGTCATTCAACGAGGATTAATAGATACGTCGGTTAACGTGGGCGCACGAGGGGGTGTACGAAAGGGGGTTATTCACGGGGGGTTGCCGAGGTTTGGTGGTGCTCGTCGAAAAAGGGAGAATTCGACGACTAGTAAAAGAAAGAAACAAGAGAGAAAGAGAGAGAGACAGAAAGAGAAGAGGAGGGTTGCATTTGGTTTGTCGCCGAGAAGATGCTGGAAGTAATGGTTGTTGTCAAGAAACGCGCTAGGGGGGCATTAGGAAGCGCTAATTGAATGTTTTGCCACGGCACAGCGGATATCTACCAAACGATTCGAATGATTTCGACTAGAGTGGCTTCATTTGAGAGAGGGAGAGAGAGAAAGAGAGAGAGAGAGGAATCGTGATTCGATTCGCACATTTTTCACGGCTCACCACAATTACACTGATCCGATTATTATTCTTTTTCTTTTCCAGTTTTATATGTCACGCTCGTTTATTTACTATCAAGATGATCGTTAACATTGTATAAAAAGATTGCTATCGTTTGCTCAATTTAACTTATTGTTTATTTAATTTTTAAAATTGAATGTGGTATAATGTGTATAGTATCTTGTCGTTTAACTCGTTCAGAGTTTATCGAATACGAATGAAATTAAGCTAATTTGTTTAAAAATTTGATAAACTCGATAAATTGACAATTTAGGTGTGTGCGTGTGTTTAAATAGATTAAAGTTTGATTGAGATTTAATTGTTCTGAATATTTTTACGATCGAATTATACGCTAACACGAGCTCAATTCTTCATCCGTCGCTTACGTACAATAACGTTTATACTAATATGTAAAAATTAATCTTTTTTTCTTTTTCTTTTTAATTTCTCTTTTCTTCGTTAGAAATATTTTTATTTCGTGTTACGACTAGTGCTTCTGTTTATTTTATATATATATACTTGTACTATTGTGTATATATATATACTAATTATACTATTGTAAAATTCTATCTTTATTTTTAATATAGTCCAATTACTTGCAATAATAATTTATTGTAATATTAGCACATTGTTTTTTACACAAGACAACATATATATAGGTTTTTTGTAAATCATCAATTTTGCTGAACAACTTATATGTGTGTTTGGCTAAAGCAACTAACAGAGCCGTCATACACAGAAATGTGTCCTTTTGGCCGAGAAACTTAGATTGAATATTATTTGCTATACGGAATTATCTTCAATGTTTGTTATAATCTTGAATGTATATTAAATCCTGGCTTCTTATAATTGTTTTTCCTTGTTTTTGAATTAATGGTTTTTTTTCCGTGAAATAAAATAAAATATAATATGCGCTTAGCAAAAACAACTAACAGATCCAAAACGTGCTCGGCCTCGCGGTATAGTTTGCTTCGTATTTGCTTTGTACCACAAAAAGTTGATAATATCTTAAGAGATGTAATTACACTTTGCACTCCAAGTTTTTTCCCATTCATATTACCAGCAATTTGAAACAATTTCAATGGAAAGATCATATTCACATATAAGTAAATGATATGCGCATTGAAAGAAAAGTCATTGTTGCATACTATTGTTTTTTTTTAATTGATTATTTTTCTTCTATTGTTATTAATTAAATTAATTAATTTAAATAATTAAATTTTTTGTTTTTAATTAATTTTTAATTAATTTAAATAATTAAATTTTTTGTTTTTTCATTAATTTTCAATTAATTAATTAATTTCGTTTTTCTTGATTTTATTTATGTCTTCATAGCGATAAAGAGTTAAATAAAAGTCACCTCATATAATGGCCGGCGGCACGTTGATGTAATTCCAGCTCAATCTTGTTGCCGTTGTTGAGACTTCGTCTCGAATAAATTGTTTAACTTGTGATGCAATAAAACAATAACAAATTATAAATAATAACAATATGATTTCACTACACTATTCCAGTTACTTCTTATTGTTCCATATTTACTTGTGTTGATAGAAATGAGCGGTTCACTGGTATACTTCGAATAATAATTAGTCACTTTTAATTCACGTTTTCAAGAAGATAAAACATACGTCTTCAGTAGGTAATCCACGATATTTTAAATAACCAAAACCAGTTATTTGTATAATCTTTATTTTCGTCTCTTGATCTTTGTTTATAGCACGAAACTTTATCGTCCAACGAATAAAATTATCGAGTAATGCTGAACAGAAAGATATCACAAACTTTGAAACATTTTAAAAAATATTCGTACGTGACGACGTACGACTCCGATGACTGTATTGGTTGGGAAGACTAATGATATTAAATATTACGAGTTACATGTATGTTTAGATATTTCACGTAGATACGAGAATATTAACTATCGATGTATAATAACTTTACATTCGATAGTACACGAGGTAACAACACGCGCGTTACCGTAGATCTGTCCTCACGAACGACGGTTTTAGAAGTGTAACTGCGCACGAAACTTCCTCCAAGAGGGGTTCTGATCCTTTCGAAATCGTTCACGGTTCCCCCACCTCGTCGGTTGACTCAGCCACTAAGCTTACAGTAACACGCGACTGCCAATCGCGCGAGTCGCGGGCGTGGCCACTTCGCGAAGACCGTTCAACATCGCACGTTAATTGGCTCTCCTGGCATGTTCGTCAATACGAGGGGCTGGGATACGTCTCGTGTCGAACTCACTCCTTTTTTATTTCTCTCTTTCTCTGTTTCTTCTTTTTTCTCTCTCTATTTCTCTTTCTCTTTCTCTCTCTCTCTCTCTCTCTCTTTCTCTCTCTTACAAAATGTCCCACGAAGTCTCTTCTCCATTCTTCTCGTTTTCTCCCGTAGAAGAGAGTAAGTACTATATATTTTTTTTTTCATTCTTATTACATTTGTGGCAAACCTTATATCTTCTAAACTAACCGAACTTAATTATCATTTAAACGGTAATCCCCGTGTTTCCTTTTCAACTTATAATATTCACATCACGTATAATAACTTTCGTATATCGACTTAACCACGTCAGTTGAATATAACTAATTGCTATAAATAAATAAATAATTTATTAATTAATCATCACTCCCACCTTATCAATCCACGATTCAAAAATTCTTCAATACCATAAAGAAAAAGTCCCAATATCGAAACGACAAAGGGTACATAACTGATTTTTCTTATTTTTAAAATACTTTCTTAATTAACTAATATAAGAAAAAAAATTATTCCATTATTTGAAATAGAAATTAAACTTTTCAAGCATAATCATTTTTTTTTGAAATTTATCGTATTAAAATAATTTTTTTCAAATTATTGTAACAGACCCGTACAGGAACACTAAAAAATTCAAGACCTAATATTAAAATTTAGTTGACCTGAAAAAAAAAATCACCGATAAGTTATTTTACACACTTTTTATAAGTTTAAGAATATCGACTGATTTCTTAACCAAATCATTAAGAGACCGAAATAAGCCGTGCATCTAAGATTACTCCTATATTTAACAATTTTTTTTCTTATATTTCGGATACACTCACAAGTCACATTTATGTATTTTTTTATAAATAAAATATTAAGGTATCAAATAAAGAAAGATTTTTGAAATTCCATCGCGTACATTATTAACACGTTCACGCCGGCGTACATCACCGGCGGGTCACACAAGACTGTCCCCATCATGCGGCGTGCATCCCTGGTGGTTCAAATACGCCCGATGAAACGGAATATAAATTCGAGCTACGCTTTGCAGCAAAAGATATGAAAATCAGTCCCGGTGTGAACATATTAAAGAGGTTATACACAGTTAGAGTTTTCAAAAATTCGATTATTTTTTGCATTTTCGGAATGTACATGTATTTGAGTATATTTTCTGAAAATTTCAAATTGATCCGGTAAATATTTTCGAAGATACGTCCATATTTGTAAGGACCATTTAGAGCGTTAGAGTGAAACTCAAAATACGTTTTTCACTATTACTTGTATTTGAAAAATAAAATCCCTTTCTATAAAAAATTATTTAAAAAATGTCTTTTTTTGGCCTTGCAACTGTGTATAACTCCTTAAAAATAAAATATTAACTGTGAAATTGTTTCGATAATGGTATCGAGCTTTTTACCTTATATTTTCCATCTTTTCTTCTAATAATAAAAATCAACACACTGCACTAAACTTGTTTCGATTCAGCAAAAAAACCTCGTTAGAAAGAAGAGAAGATTGTAGGAAAACGATAACACGAAGAAAGATTTTTGTGATGGAGACCGATCGTACCATCTACAATTCGATAAAAATCACTTATGAATGGAAATAAGAGAGTGACTTCTCCTATACCTATCCTGTCTTTTCCCCACTGTTTCTTTTTCTCCTCCTTTATATTTTCCTTTCAATTTTATTTTCCTTCTCCTTCTCCTTCTCCTTCTCCTTTTTCTTCTTCATCTACTCCTACTACTTCTCCTTCTTTACTTTCTTCTATGAGAAGAAAACCATAGAAAAGACTAGCTACCGTGCAAAATGGTTACTCCATTATCGTTTTGCGCTTTTCTATATCCCTACGATGAGGTTAAGGCGGATAAAGAAATGTTTTTTTATCTTTTGTATTGTTATTTTTTGGAATATTATTTATAAGATATTAATTTGTTATTATTTAATATTAGAGAACTATAATGCAAGTACTAAATTATATATTTATAGATATTATATATTTATTTTTATAACATATGAACCGTTCACTGTACAAATTGATTAATTCTATAAAAATAAAAAGTGTATATTGTTTTTTCAAATTTTATTTATAATTTGGTTATTATTCATGGTTTGGTAGTGCATTTGAGTTGCATTATTGTAACGATTTACATAAGAGTACGAAATTAATTTACGTGATTTCTGAAATAAATTATTTATTATTCAGTTGCCAACGAATTATTCTCTTTTAATGGTGTTAAATCTTAATTATTAGAGAAAATTATTAGAAATAAAAAAAAAGTTATGTCTATACCAAGTTTTTTAAAATTTTAATTTAAGATTTTTCAAAAAGTGAAGTTAATCGATTTGTGCAGTGAACAGCTCATATATCAATCAGTACTTGGACCGTTTAAGGGTTAATATTGCCTCTATTTCAGAACGTTATTTGTGAATTTAACCGAATAAATTCATGATTTTTTGATACGTTACAAATGTATCCAAAGTCTTAACCGTATAATTTTGATTGGCTTTTGGTTGGGTAGGTTCTAAACGTTAAATCAACGAACTCTTTCAAATTGTCTATCATTTTGTTTTTTTTTTTCGTTCTTTATATTTTCTCTTGTCGATAAAAAAATATACGAGTACCTATACTTATCCATAAAAATTTGCTACGTCAATGGTAAAAAAAAAAAACAACAAAAAAAAAAAGTAAAAGGAAAAAGGGTTCTCTCGTTAATGGCGTCACGAAGTGGCGCAGATTACAAAAGATTTTATAGAGCGTTATATGTCTGTGTATTCTGTATATGTAGACACTCGATTCCACCCTCTATGGGTCCATCGATCGCCTCTTGTTTACTCCCAAGGGCCAATGAGGGTAGGTACATCGTCATAGGCGGCGATTGAATTTCGAGTCTCTACCGTTGTCGTCGATCTAATAATTTAATCGTTTCCCTACTTCAACAACCTTCTTCGATCTATAATTTCATCTTATTTGAATCATTAAATTTAACAATTCATACATTTTTTCTTATGGTTCCATTAATTTCTATAAAAATTCTTTTCAACTCTATTTTTTTTCTATTTTTGTTTAACATAAGGTAAAAGCCTCAGTACTGGAACGACGAAGGTTTATAAATTATTCCATTGGCTGAAATAGACATTTAGCTGTTCAAGCATATACATATGATTTAGTTTTTTTGAAATTTTACGTATAAAAAAATGTTTTTAAAGTCATTGTAAAAGACCCTGTATTGGAACACTAAAAAAGTCAAGACCTAATACCAAAATTTGGTGGACCTGATACCGGAACGATAAATAAAATGAGTTTATTTCAATATAAAGATTATGCTTATCGTAAGCTAATTAAATAATAGTAGTTAATATTAAAAAATCAATGATAATTAATGAGTTGAGGTAATAATAATTATTGCCAGAGAAAGGTTATATTATATCTAATTATTGAATAATTAATAAATTAATATTGTACTCATCTTAAGATATCTATTTACAATTAAAATATATATAAAGATAGGTACTCGTGAAACGTGCCAACGTTGTGAACGCAGTGTTTATCGTTAGAAAGATTTATTCGTTCAGACAACTACCCTTCGAGCTTGAAAGCAAGGACGTGCACGTGCTCTTTCTATCTCTCTCTCTCTCTCTCTCTCTTTTACTCCATGGGACATTGTTGTACGCGTCGTGGAACATGTAACGTATGAATATCTAATGCACCCCATCCACAATTAAATTCGGACAATATGTTTTGTTTCGTGAGGGGTGGAGGAACGTTCACCACCACCCTCTCGAACGAAGGACACGAGGGGTGCGGCTTTCCAAACGGGGGGTTCTATCGCTCGAGGGATGCTTGGCCCTTCTTCTCCCTTTTGCCACCCTCCTCGACATTGAATAACACCCTAAGTGTAAATCTTACCGTATGTGTCTATGTACCCACATAGAGCACGTAGATAATAAGTTTGACCAACGAGGTTAGTGTTTGTTAGATTCTTAATCAATATTAGCTTGGTCAATTTTAAATATTTTATTTTTTAGATAAATGATTTATCCGCATTACTTAGATTTATATCTAGAAAAATTTTCTACGTGCGCATTAATTATCTTATTAAATAAATTCAAATGATCACATTAAATAAGATAAACATTCAATTGTGGTAATAAATATTTTATATACCAATAGGTTTTTTCTTCATTATAAAATATTTTTGCAATACTGAAAGCGTTATACAAGTAATGTATTTAAAATTATATTTAATAAAATATTTCTCAGAGTATTCCTGTTACAAAAATCTTGTCGCAGTTTGTGAAAGGGATATCCTTCGGCTTACAGATAAATGATAAATACAGAACACAATGAATTCGTAGGTTAAAAATTCCAATAAAACTTATATTTATTCCATATCACGCTTTGGAAAATATTAAAGAGTGACAAATTTTTAAGCATTCATCTTTTTTCAAAAACGGCCCCAAAAAAGGTATAAATTCAAAATAAAAATAAAAGGTTATAGTTCGAAGGATATAATGATATTTAAATCGTAGGATTTGTAACAATATAAGTATTTTACATTACTATATCTTTTGAAATATTCTTCTTTGAATCATAAATCAAAATTTTCCTTTTATAAATCAACTGTTGAATAAAAGAATATAAAATATATCTTTCCAGGAATTTTATTCAATTTTCAAAAAGGTTGAGTAGAAAAAAAAAAATTTTTTTTTTATGTAACACTTTTCGGTTTCATTATTATTTGGTTTTCAAATTTATTATTCTACTTCTAAAAAGATTATAACATAGCATCATGGTTTATTATTTTTTAATTTTAAAAAAGGAGCAAGCAAGGTAAAAAAAAAAGTTATTAAATTATGAATTTAGAACGTTACTGATGCGTTACTCATGCCAAAGTTATTTTTATTCTTTTTACTTTTTTGCTACACCAAATAAATTTTCGATTCAAATTTTTTAAGCATGAACATTCTAGAAATCGAACAATTTTTTATTTTTTTGAATTTGTTTCAATTCTCCTGTATAGAACACTATGGTGCCATACATAAATTATACACATAAAAAAGTTTTCACTTCTTTTATATTCAAAAAAATTTAGAAAATTTTCATATTTAAATGATTCAATAGGAGACTTAAGAGTTCTTTGAGGATGGCTCTACTGCAAGGGAAAGTCCTATGAGAAACTATAAGATGCTCTTTTCTATTTTTGTTTAATCGAATTTGTTAAATAATTTATTTGTTTTACAAAATCTATCCAAAACGTTTCGTTCAACCAAAGGAAAAGAAATAATTTCCTAATAAACGTGTATTCTCAAATGAATATTTGACCCTTCTTAAAGATTAATCTCTACTATTACCAAAAACTCAATTCTCTCTTTCTCTCTCTCTGTTAATATTTAACAACAGTTCAACAACGAATCTGAAAAGCAAGAAGCTTGATAAGTCGTTGGAACAAAACGGGATGAGAAGATGTAAAGGGAAACGAGAGAATGATAAAAAGATATTAAGAGGGTAGGAAGAGAAATAAATAGAGGGATCAGGGATAGAACTAATACCCAGCTAATACTAACCAGTAAGTCCTTTAAAAGCATACGACAGAAGCTAGAGGGGGGTTCCGGCTTGGATATCATTCTCCTCCAGCCAGCTACTTACATGCGAATTTGCACCTACAAAAAGGGACTTCGTTCAATTCTAACCACGAATGTCCATCCAATGGATAGGGGAAATCTATGCTTAGTGGATACCTTTAAGCTTTGTTATGATATTACAGTAAAGTTGTAAAATAAGAGAAATAAAAGAAATATATTTAATTAGTCATATTGCCAGTTTATAAATTCTTCTGCGATTCATTTACGTTCAAAAACATATTTATTCGTAACGAAAGGGTTTTGGAAAATAAATTGGATCGATTTTTGTACAAGACGATAGATCGAATTGTAAAATAGGAAGGAAAAGAAAAAGAACCGTCGGACTCTTCATGTTTTACTCCACTGTTTTGCGCAAGCGTATAAAGTAACTTTTTTTTTATCTTCTTTCAAATACTTACGTAGGATTGATGGATGAAAATAAGACGACGCGAATACAGAATAGAGCGGCATCACCATCGAATGCTATTCCCAGTGAGGAATACAGAAACGAAATACGGGATACATTGAGGAGGAATACAGGAGGAATACAGGAATACAGGACGAATAGAAGACGGGCTCTCAAGCTTTTAGCCCAGGCAAATAAATCGTGGTTTGCGAAAGAGCCAACATTCGCGGATAAATCCACCTCCTCTCTCTCTCTCTCTCTCTCTCTCTCTCTTTTTCTTCTACATACAAGTACACACGTACTTCTATTTCCTTCTTCCACTTTTCGTTTTTATATCTCTTACGACACCTCACGTATTTGACGTATGCCATCTGTTCACGCTAGAAAAAAAAAAAATTGTAAAAAGAAAGAGGGAGAGTAACAAAATTTTTAACCATCCCTTTTTCCTTAAATTTATATTTTCTCTCTCTCTCTCTCTTTCTCTCTCTCTATTTTTTTTTCCTAGAAAGGAAAAAATAAATAATAAGTAACGGTGAAAAAGAAATATTCTCTTTTCTTCTCTCTTTTCTATTCGAACAAATAAGATTATATCGGTCGAATCATAAAGGTAAATAAAAATATTTAAAAGAAAAAAAAACAAAAAATCCTTAATCCTACATATTTTTTTAACTTCCAACTTTGTTTCTCTTTTCTATTTATTGTTACTTTTTTTTTCAAGAAAACAACGATTATAATCGATATTCAGTATTGTTAGAATTTTACACATAGTTGCTTATTAAAGAAAGGTAAGATCATTCATGTTACTTTTCTTTCCTTGATATGACAGGTGTATTCTTTCGCATTTCCGCATTCTTCGTCTTTAGAGTGAGGCACGAGTATAAGTCCAAATCCCGGATAAGCCGAATTCGGGATTCGAGTTCTTTATAGTTACCTATGTACTATTCTCTGCTACCGGTCACCACATTTTTTTTTTTACTTTATTTCTCTTTCATTCTTTCCCTTCCTCTATTTCTATTTCTCTCTCTCTATCTCTCTCTCTCTCTCTCTCTCTCTCTCTCTCTCTCTCTCTCTCTCTCTCTCTCTCTCTCTCTCTCTATTACTTTTTTTTTCTTTCGCATGCACATCGATACGAATCCGTTCACGTTGAAATTAGACTCTTTTTGTATCCTTTCAGATCCTCTTACGTTCGTCTAGAAATTGAGCTTAGGACTTTCTTTTTTTATCAGAATACTCTATAAAGATGCTCTTGAAAGGGTGTGAACATTGTTGCTCCGTTCTTATCCGGAAGATTCGGATCTATTCCTATTCTTACTAATTTTATTTTGTATTTATTATTGCAGGAGAAAAAAAATAAGTAGTGTGATTCTTTCAGAATCTTGTTAGTAATGATTCTTTCAGGTAGTTTCAATAATTATTGATAGAACAAAAAAAAGAGTAGATACTACAGAGAGAGAGAGAGAGAGAGAGAATGAATACGTGCATCTGATATGAAACAACGGAACTAAGAAAATGCTTAGATGTATGCGTGTGTTTATTAAGGATATACCCTTCTTCAAATCGGTAACAAATAGAGACGCGTTTGTATATAAAAATAAAATTAAAATATATATGTATATAAGTGTTTGAAGAACATATACAAAAAAAAATCAGTCACTTGCCTAGATTTAGTTGATTATGCATTATCATAAAATAAATCTGACACGAGATCATATTTGAAACCCTTACAGTTCTATGGATGTAGCGAACGTTATTAGTTAGAATTATAAACGCATACATACAGTTTTCGATAAAAAAAATTTTACAACGTTACGATTATCTATTCGACTATTTAATAAAAATTATTCATATAATATGTTTAACACTAATCCTACCACGCGCGGTCAAATGTTGAAAAGGTTCAAAATTATAGTCAGCTTACTTTTAGATGTACTTTGTCCTTCTATCCAATGCTGAATATCCATATCCATAACTGCACCATATCCATATATGCACTACACACACTCGCTCACATATGCATATCATTTGCATAGGAGGAAAACTCGCACACACGTATACGCGACACGAAATAAATGATATACTTTAAATAATATCCTTGTTATTCCTTCCAACGCTCGAAGAAGACTAACGATTATTATGAAAATTAGTTACGAATACATTCGAAAGATACCGAACATACACGAAGGTCAATAACAAATCTAACGACGAAATTCATATTAGAATAGAAATGACAACGTTCGGTTGTCGACACCGGCCGAAGAGTGACGGAAAGTAGCGAACGTAAACAAAACATTGAACTCTCAACTAAGCCGGTAATTAAGGAATGTTTTTCTATTTGTAATTCATATATAACGAATTTCCTAGAATTCACCGAGAGAGATATAAACAGTACCGACGTTGAGCTCATTTGACTTGGACGTACACCTTTGGCTATCTTTCTCTCAATACATTGGGTACGTATGGGATTATTACTATGTTTTTGTACAGCTGACCTACTTTTGTCTCGATGACCTACTTTTCAACCGATGACCAACTTTTCTACCGATGACCTACTTTTCTACCAATGTAAGTTTTCTAATTTCCTAACGACAGGTTTCTATTTATTTCTTAATATTTAGATAATAAGAAAATTTATGTTATATATCGATTATATTCGATTAAAACTATAAAAAAATAATTATTGTATTTACAGGTAGCTCTCCTACAACATGGCATCTTATAACAAATTAAAATTTGTTATAAGAAAATTAAGAAATTTTCTAGGAACTTATCTACCGTGTTAGAGGAGGGTTACCTGTATCTGAAATTTGTAATAATCCTAATTACAATACATATACATATTAAAATTAATAAAATATCTTTTTTCTTTCTTTAAAATTTTACTAACATATTTTATTCTATTTCTATTTTTTAAAAGGTTTTTAAAAAGTACGTTCAAAAGGAAAATAACTTATTGGGAGACTTTTAAACGCAAATGTTACGCTCGAATAGATAACGAATACACTAATCGAAAAAGGAAATAAGAAGAAAAATAAGGAGAGAAACAACAACAAAAAAAGAGGAAAAAAAACAAGAAAAAGTAGAAGGATGACGATGGACGATGATCGAAATTCGCGGAACATCTCGTTAAATAGGAAGAAAAGAAATCGTAAAGATCTTCGAGTGCATTTAACGGCGACACAATGGACGAAGCTGGCTATCCTTGCGAGCTAACCGATTGTTTGGTACATTTTTCCCCACAATGGACCAAGGAAAGAGACGAGGGTGCCTTTTGGCTTGCACGCCACTAAAAAAGGGGACCAGACTATCACCTTCCCTCCCCCTTCCCTCCTCTCTCACTCCATCTTCCACCTCTCTTTCTTTTTCTCTATCAATTTCTCTCTCTCTGTCTCTCATTTTATTTTTCTCTCACTCTCACTCTCTTTCTTATTATCTATCTCTGTTATTCTTTAATTCTCATACTATGATACTCTCTCTTTTTCTATTTCGAGTGAGTCGATCGCCAATTGACTGACGTTATCGGTCTATCTTCGAGATTAGGAAGATTGGTCGGAGAAAGGGGGATGAGGGGGGAAGGAGAGGCAGCAGCCAAGTATATAAGCGTAGTCTCTTCTTGTGTGTCTCTCTTTTATTCCTACGTGGTTCCTGTCCAATGCCTCATGCGTGGTTCGCTACGTAATTCTAAGCTACCGGGGGGAGAAAAAAAAGAGGGAGAAAAAGCCAAGAAAGATTTTCAATCCTCTTTAACCTCCCCTCCTTACTCTCTCTCTCTCTCTATTGCTCTCTCTTATTTCATTCTTCCTATGGTACATTCACGTATTTTAACAAAAATACGATTACGCTTTACGAAGAAAAGAAAACGCCCGTTGCAGTTGTCATCCAGTAGAATCTTTTATTCTCCTACCTTTAAAAATATTATTTGGACAAATAATAACTACAACGGTTAAGCGCAATACTTCAACGTTTATCTCATTGTTAGTTATATTTTATGTATAGGGGTATTTTCAAGAGAATAGATAAATTTGAAGATATGTTAAAAAGTTTAGAATAATTGTAATAATTATTAATTATGGATTAATCAAAAATAATATTAAAGGAATACATATATATTTTATGATTTATTTTATAATAAAATCAATTTTTCAATTTTTTTTTTTCATCAACTAAGCTCGCTATTTACAATTAACAACACATACGTTTTATATTACGTATTATAGAATTTCTATTATATAATTAATCAAAATAACAGTACAAATGTATCGAACAATCAATTCAATTAAATATTTCTATTTTCGTAATTATTCTACGACACGTTATGATAATCGATAACGAGTTTAGCTGTCACGTTAGTTTAACGTGCAGGAAATATCGAAGAAAACGTGATTTCATTTTAGTCGAGTTTAATCGATTGTATCTTTCTCTCACTCTCTCTCACTCTCTGTTTCTCTCATTCTCATTCTCTTTCTCGTCTTACAGTTAGAAGATTAAACGAGGGAAAAGTGAAAATCGAAAAACGTATGCTCGCGTATAAGAAAGAACGATTAGGTTGGCCAGCCGTCTTTCACTATAGTATCGTAACAATACTTACGCGATGGGATTATCGAGGTAAAACGAATACATATATATGTGTTTGTGTATGCAGTACACGTGGTAACTTTAAATCGTATATGTGAGGGCTAAGAAATAGGGTGAATCAGAAAGAGAGGGAGAGAGGAAGAGAGTGATGGGTAGGAAAAAGGTGGAATGGTCGGGGTTAGGGGGAGGAGGAGTAGAAAACGTAAGCAGCCCCAACACGCTCGCTCGAGCCTCCACAAAAGGGAAGTTATTCTCTCATAGATCTCTTATCTGTCTCGATCCTCGTGGAAAAGCGTGCAACGACCCGGTAAAGTCTTCCTCTTTTGCGGCGTCCCTTTGTGGAATTTCCTTCTTCTAATTTCTCCTGTCTCTCTTACTTCCTTTACTTTCTTTCTTCTCCCTTTTTTTCCCCTTTTTTTCTTTTCTTTCCTTTTATTTTTATTTTATTTTATTTTATTTTATTTTATTTCATTTTTATTTCATTTTATTTCATCTTTACCCCCTCCCCTCTTCTCCCGTCCCATACATCACCAACTTTACTTTCTATCATCGAACAAAGACTTAATCTTATTTACCCAGTAGTCGTAAACACATATGCACATAAAAAAACTTGAACAAAGTGGTTTCGCGTTTTCATTCTTAACGTCGGAACTTTCATTTTATTACCGAGATTTCGATATTAAGAGAAACTTCAAAGAAATTTTCAGTTTCTCTTTTAAAAGCAAGAAAAATCTGACCTGTATTTTGTAGTTTGATGAATATCTTTTCAATGGAAAAAGGGAATGTTTAAGAATAAAAATTCTATACAAATTTACGTAATAGAATATAATAAATATTGTTTATTTATTTATATATTTTTATTTATTTATTTATATATTTTGGTTTCTTTCTTTTTTTTCATTTCTTTTTATTCTTTAAAATCAAAAGCAGTATCTACCAACTTTGGTCAATTCGAATAAATCTACCTGTTATTTCTACAACTCACTTACGTTTTCCTTTGAGGTTTCGTATCTTGTGGGCTGCTTCTAACTCATCTTCCAAAACTAGCCACTAGGACTTGGAGAAAGAAAGAAAGAGAATGAGAGAAAGAGAGAGAGAGAGAAAAGTTGAATAGATCTTGAAGAAGAAGAAGAAGAAGATGATGATGAGAAGGATGAGGAGGATGAGAAGGATAGCGAGAAGGAGGAGGAGGAGACTGGAAGAAAGGTGTCGGGTTTCATTGAGGGTAAGATTCAAGATACGATCCACGGGTATAGTAGAAACGACTTAATGGTCTGACAATCTAACCGAACCTAAGCGTATACTTTTCTTTTTTACCTTTCCCCCACCCCCACAGACCCGCTCCCCCATCCACCAATATATTTTTTCCTCCTCTTTCTTTTTCCGTCTCTGTCTCTTTCCCGGTGCTCAGAAATTCTTTCGAGTAGACCGCTGGGCGCCGTTCACCTCGACGGGAACTTTTTTTTTCCCCCCCAGATTTTTTTTTAATTCTTTCTCTCTCTCTCTCTCTCTCTTCCTCTCTCTGTCTTTCGTTCATTCAAGACACTGGTTAAATTCTTAACGCCTGGGAGGAACAGGTATTCCGCATCGAGACGCACGTTCTCGCCGCAGGAAACTTAATCGACCGGCAGAACGTTCGATCTTACTGTGTAAGCTGAAATGAGCGTGAAAAATGTTACCACTTTAAATAAATCGTTTGTACACTGTAAACTCGATCATCGTTTATATTCTTCCAGTAAATTATGATGAATTTTTTATATATTTTTTTTTTTATATTAGTTTGAGTTGTTGTATTTTGAGACTTAAGTCACACGAATTTGATTCGTGGTTTGATTAAATGTGAAATTTTGTTTTTATCTTATGTAAATTCTTTTTTGATATAAACTAAAAATAAAACCAAAGATTTTGTATTAAAAAGAAATAATATTTATCCGTTAATTCAAATTTTTGTTATTAACTATTATTCGTCGTGATAAAAATGATTCAATACAATAACAATTATAACGAAAATAATCTCTAGTTGAGATTATTTCGATATTTATCAATCTTTGTATATAATATTTATTCCAAGTGTAGGGGTACCTACAATTTCAATAAATAGATCACCTTTAGAAATGATAATGAAATACGAATGTTAATAAATGTCAGTATAATATCTACATGATCTACAATAAAGACGTTCGTAGATTATCATACCGGTTACATCGATTCTATCTAAATGTAACGAATACGAAATACTACCTATGTAATATAATGGCGATTTATTAGCAAGAAAATACGGAACGTTTTGATATTCCTATCGTATTCTATGAGGAAAAAAGATA
This sequence comes from Mischocyttarus mexicanus, assembly GCA_023678845.1. Lineage (NCBI taxonomy): Eukaryota > Metazoa > Arthropoda > Insecta > Hymenoptera > Vespidae > Mischocyttarus > Mischocyttarus mexicanus. Next base: position 4,623,686 of record JACGTP010000003.1, on the reverse strand, counting down.
TAGGTAGACGTCTCTTGGTTAGGTTTCACTATGAAATAAATATATATACATAAATCCATAGGTACGGTTAACACTAAAAAAAGAAAGAGAGAGATAGAAACAGAAAAGAATAAGAAGAAACGTAGAAAAGGCGTGTTCCTATGAGCTAACAATAATGTTATTTTTTTTTTTTCGTTTTAGATTGTGATACCGTTAAGTAATTCAGATCGAATAGAAATCGAAAGGTCGACTTGTAACCGACGGGATCTGAGGGATCAATGATTGTCGTAAAGAACTGCGCCGTGCCGTGTGCCACCACGTATCGAATTACTCAAGAAGAAAAGAGGTATAAGAATACGGTGCTAAAGGGGTTGAAGGCAAAAAAAGAAAGAGAAATAAAAAAAGTGAATCGAAAGAATCGGAAGAACCAAAAGAAGAAAAAGAAGAAGAAGAAGCAACAGAACATGAAAAGGAAAGGAGTAGGGGGGAGGGGGAGAGAGGTTAACGGCCGATTAAAAAATTATTCATAGAAAAAAAAAACTTTTTCGATCGTAAGTTAAAAAAAAAACGTGCTCTCGCGTCGTACTCCTCCTCCTTTTCCTCCTTCTTCTTCTTTTCCCATGTGTCGACCATATGGGATGGAGAGAAAGGGGTTTTGGAAAGAAATAAAATGAAAATTTAAAGTAGAGGATAGCATATCGCATATATTTGTACGGTAACCAAATAGGTAACCTTCACTAGGTTATAGGCATTGAAACATCGATTCGATTCGATTACAAACTAGTCGACCTTTACTATCCTTTCCCCTCTCCTTGTCCCTCCTATTCACCCTATCAGCTATCTTTATCTCATTCTCTCTTTCTATATTTTCCCATCCTCCTCGTATAACACGCCATATAGTCGACACCCTCGATTTTCGATGAATGCCAATCGAATCGTGATTTGAGATTGGTGTCGCGGTTTTGCATGACAGTGGACCGTGTGCACCTTTCGTGTAAGCGACGGGCTAAAATGGTACACACCCGAATAGACGATGTCAAATCGTTCGTATACCACTGCCACCAATTTCAACGATGATTTTACGCTACCCGCTACGAGTAAAAGGCAGACGTCGTTGCTCACCTCGTGGCCGGGATTAGCGGTTCGTAATGCACATATGTAACATATGTAGAGGTATATGTGTTATTGGTTTCTATGAATGCATATATCTACCTATCTATGCATGCACGTAAACGCAAATCAAACGTCAAGTTTTTAAAGGATGTTCTTTTCGTTTGGTCGATCGTTAGAACCGTTAGTGTTAGCATAGCTTGTTAAGAAAGCATAAGAAATAGAGAGAGAGAGAGAGAAAGAGGTTGGTAAGATCGTAAAGTACCTAATTCATATAGGAGAACTCTATCCAGTTTTGCATCCGATCTCGTGACGTTTCTCAATTCCTATTTATTCGTTCTCGGAAGGTTCATTGAAATTCATGACGGTCTATAACGTCTCTGCGAGCTGCTTCCTATATATTATTATATATGTTACGTAGTATATGTGTATGTATGTGTATGTATGTATGTATGTATATATGTTATAATGAATGAACAAATTTATAAAGCCCGTTAAATCTATATATTATAAATATATATACGTATATATTGGATATGTGTACCAATATATAATACACGGGAATATCTAAAGCTCTTTAATATATTAACCGAGGTCTCAACCCTTAGATATTATTTCCATTCGAATTAATCTTTCATCGTTGCTCTTTTTGAAACGTTGGGCGTGATTTTTCAACGATTTATTAACTAAACGAGGAATGCAAAATCAATCGTAGCCCTTTTTCGGTGATCGCCATGATCGTCGTCGCGTTCGAGGCGTGGCTAATAAAAAACCGGCTTTTCAAGACGCTTAGTAAGCATAGAACGGATGGATAAATCGTTTTGATAAAACGTTTAGATCATTTATATAGTTATATACACGTACCTACCTACGTGTGTCTTTTAAATTTATAGAAAAATTCTAACTAGTATTAAATTTTTTTCTTCTCCTTTTTTTCTTCTCTTTCTTTCTCATTGGGGTGATCGTCTATGGCAATTGATTCACGGGAACAACAATCACCAATGGTATGGTAATAAATGATTATTTATCGATGGGCGTGTTTCGTGAAAGAAGATATCGATTGACTCGTAAACGGCTGTCGCTTTTAACTTACCTAATCTATGACCTATTCGATACGATTAGAACCGATTTCATTCGCCATATGTATATGCGTATACGTTACACGCTATGTCGATATTAAAATATATGAGAATAGATATGGTGATTAGGTTGTGAATGGGTAATGTTACCATTACCAACACGTCTAATGTTCAGTTTATTATTTTATAAAGATCCTATTGTCGAGTTAAATGATTTATATTGTCAATTAATCAATTGGTTTTAACAATAAATAAACGATTAATAAAATGTTTAATTTTAAATTATAATAATTAAATTAGGAAAGTAGTTTTCGAAATTTAATCGTTTGATATTGTTTATGTTACTTTTTAAATTTTTTATTTAAAAAATTAAGGTACAATAATATATATTTAAAATATATTTTATATATATTATATTTTAATTTTATATTATTTTATAATATAAATTTTTAATAAGAAGAAGAATTGAAAAATTCCAATACTTGTGAATAGGTTACAAAATTAGTTTGTGATTGATTTATTCATAGAATATACAACACGTATATATTGTGAAAAATGAACAAATACGAGAAACCGCATTTATGAATCAACAATAGAATTATGGAAATAGTATATTTAACGTTTTGTAGAAAAGATCGAAAGAGAGTAGCAGGTAGTAAGAAAAGAATCGAAAAGGAAATGAGGTAAGGGACAAAAATTTTTCATAAAAGAGAGTGAAATTATCGCTAGTCTTTCTTTCACAGGATGTTTGATTCATGAAGAATCATCTTTCGTTTTTAGATACATTCGAATAATGGTAAGGATCGTTTCCAAAATCATTATAATGGTTTAGCTGAGGAAAAACATTTAAGGAACTTTTCTGTAACTTCACACAAATCCATTCTTCTATTTCTAAAATAAAATACAATACCATAAAGGTCAGCTTCCGTCTTTTATTTACACGAAGAAATTTTTATTATCTTCAATTGAACGAGGAACTAGGGTCTTTCTTCAAGCATAGTGATGGTTCTCGTAACAACCAATCGTATTACGTTACTTTATTCCCACACACCTGACGCCCACAATGACCTATTTAAAAATACCTTTCTGCATGGAAGGGAACAATATGACGTTCAGAATACATCGAATAGATGTGGAAAAATGGCCTTTGTCGCACGTACAGCTTCGAGAGACAGGAAGAAAGATGGATAGTTTGGGACGAAATAGAGAGGGTGGAAAGAGAGAGAGAGAGAGATGACTTCCATGCTTAACCTTTTCTATCTCGGACGACGGACGAAAAAGTCTTGCAGCGACAAAATGGATCCTACACGATTCATGGAAAGGATGCGAATGTTCCGGTACTTTCGAAGTCATGCAGAGTCAAGTATCCCATTCGTGGTTTCTTCCTTTTAGACGCAACGTTTAGTTTAGAAAAAAAAATCAACTTCTTTTTATTTGTAGGTATCTTTTTTCTTTTATTTCTTTCTTTTCTATCTATCCTTATCTATTATATTTTACAACTTTCTTTTTTGTTTCCCCCCATCACCTGTTTAATAGAAAACCCGGTAACTATCGGACAATGAAATAAGTATAATAAAAGAGTTTACGAGAAAAAAAACATCACATAAATAGAGAAATTGAATGGACTTGGCGTGCTTTTAACAGATATTAGATATTAGAAATATTACCACGAGAGCGAAGTTTAACCCTTTCCTTGTGGGAATCCCACTCCGCTGGGTAGTAGAAGTGTACACTTTGCATGTCGACCCGTTACACACTTCATCGCGAGAGCGCCAACTATAGTCAGCATCCGTAACGAAAAGATTGAGGGATGTTGCGAAGGGTTACGAATCTGGTATCTGGTGGTGGAGTATGTCTTCGCTATATGCTTAAACGTCGGCTTGATGAACCATGGGATGTAATTCCGATCTGTAGTTTGCTTATCACATCCAAGTACGATGGACCACAGGATGTATTCTCAATTTGTAGGCCGCAATATTCCTCATCCCAGCTATGAAGAATCCGGCTCGAAGGACAATATGTTTCTTACGGTAGTACGATTGTAAAAACACTCGTGGATTTCCGTACTTATGCACGTTCGTCGGTCACTAGTTTTCTCTTTTGTTTATTAGAAAATCACAATTTTGCAATACTTTCATGTTGTAAGGGCGAAAGGAGGTAATAGACGAAAGACATTTCTTAATGATTAACCAGTTAACGCGTATTGTTATATTGCGGGATTACAGTGGAATACTGCGTGATGCTTGGTTTGGGATACACGTTTAGCTGTTGCTCCTACGGTCTTTCGTATAACACTGGTCTTCGTTTTCGCTTGACCTATCCATCTTGCCTTGCTGTATTTCTTAGGAACTCCCTAACTTGAGTATTTAAATCTAGTATTAAAAATAGCATTAGAGCTATTACATGACCTAGCCTTCTAACAAAGGCGATGAATACTCAAGAATGTCTCTCCAATTCTTTTCTTTAAATTCCTGACACAATATAATAGGCAGAGCTTTTTGAAAAAGTAACACGCAGCGCTACGAGGGGGGTGTACACGTTTCGAGGAAACTTTCATAAGTTCATAGAGTTTGTGAAAAAAGCTCTGAATAGCTCACAGGGTTATGAACATTCGCCCGGCAAACGGAAGATCCGTTGTTCGATTGGAAGAATCGAACTGGGAGGGTCCAGTCAGTCCAAGGTCCTTGTTTTGTGACTAATCCTGTAATTCTATGCAACGCTATATTAATTATATATATATCATTTGGAAAAAAAATTACAATCCATTATAAATAAAGAAAAATGTATATAAATAATGTGTTATTCTAGTGGAATGTTGTAAATGAAATGAAAAACAGAGAATGAGAGAATGAGAGAGAAAGATAGAAAGAAAAATAGTGGAAAGGAGAGAAAGAGAATCGTAAGATTTAAGTATCAGCGCAAACAAGATTTTAATTTAAATCCTACTCGAAACGATCCGTCCGTTCGAAACCAGGCATTGTCGATATGTAAATAGACGACGAGTCGAGGCACATCGGATAATTATCCGTTTTTCCAGTAGAGAAATGTTTGTCGGGCACTCTGTTGGTAGGGTGTTCTTCCTACGGGCACATTCCCACACCTTTTTACCCAATACATATATATATGTATATATATATACATATATATACATATATATATATATAGATATATATATCCTTCACCCCCCTTTCTATCGTTTTCCAACTAACGTAATAAAACCGTGATTACTTTTATCGTGGCTTCGCGCTTTCGTTCATCGACCGAAGATTTCTCGTTTTCACATTGATTAAGATAACCACTCAACGACTACGACGACGACGACGTTGATGTCGATGGCATCAACCCACCCCTGTTTATAAGGCATAGTTTATTTAGCTCCTCCTATCCTTCTCCTTCTTCTCTTCTCTTTCTCCTTTTCCTCCTACTCCTCCTCCATCCCTTCTTTTTCTCATACGAGCGTTCGAGCATGCCATCGGAAACGATTGTTCGATGCCCCCTCTTCCATCCTCGGCTTTGACGAATTTGCATTCGGGATTGATTGAACTCCGAAGCAGTGCCACCACCACACAACTACCACTAAGCTACCCCCTCGGCCCCTCGTTCATTCCTCCCCCTCACTCACAAACCACTCCTCTTCCTCTATTCGTGGACCGAGGATTCCTCATCGAGTCGAAGTTGTTGTCAAGTCCTGTTCTTCTTTCTTTCCTTTTACATCGGCCGACGTAAATCGCCTAAGCTCGACGTTTAATTTACCCTCGACGATGGAGACGGTGATATCCTTGTCGTAAAGCGATTGCTCGCGACACCGATTACCAAGATTGGAATTCTAGCCTCTCCAAATGACAAGAGCACGATTTCGTCCTTCCTTTTCCTTCTTATCTTCCTTCCTTCTTTACTTACTTCCTTATTTACTTCCTTCCTTCTTTTACGAGCCTACAAATTTCTCATCCACTTTCTAAGATTTATTGTAGATGTATAGATCTATAAACTTATTTACACCGATTTTAAATCTAATTTGATTTTATTATTTTCATTCTACAATGGAACTTGAATCTTCGTTATATGAAATTTTAATTGTATAACAATAGTATTCATATATATATACGAGATGAATTTTTCACATAATAGAACAAGATGCGTTTAGAACGTACATTGTTGATCAAAAGTTTAAACAAACTTACTGCGATATGAAATATATATGAAATAGCAGAAAATATTATTGGATTAGCGAAAAAAGAAGGACCGTGGATTGACTGTACCGGGAATCGAATCATTGGTGTTTAGCTTGCGGGGCAAATGCTTATTAACAACTGAGCTATTCAAGGCATGGGTAAATCTCCCACGAACACTATTTAAATGTAAGATAGATGCTAAGATGACGTAAAAGTGCCTGACCTGACTTATCTTTGTATGTCAATATAGATAGCCCCTTGAACTCCTTTCCATTTAAAACCTGGTAGATGTCCGGTATAGAGGAAAATAGACAGAGCGTGTTGGAAAATAGTTCTACTAGGGAAACTAGTAACGCAACGTCACGAGTGTATGTGTATACTTTTCGAGAAATTCTTGAGGAATTTACGTACGTTCTTTGAAACGCATACTAAACAACCTACTGTCACTTTCGTCTGTACAATTGAAGTAATCGATTCGTTGTCTTATCTTAACAACGATCCATCAAATAATAAGAAATAAAAAATATAACGCAGAGTTTATAAGGTGCATGTATCAAGACCAATTTCGTTGCGGTGACATCTTGGTGAAGTACTGCTTGAGTGCGGGAGCATCGAGGCTACACATGTTCCTGACACTTGTATACTGCTCTCCTTCATAGTTCCTTCTCTCTTTCTCACTCTCTTATCCCTCTTACATACACACATACTCTTGGACTCCTACTGACTACGACGAAACGGAGGGGTCGGCCTCGAGACTTTCGACACCCTTATTTCTTTTCGCTTTTTTCTCGTTTTCTTTCTACAATGATGGACTTGACAGACGTTCTTTTTCTCTCTCTCTCTTTCTTTCTCTCTTATTTTGTGAAGAGAGAAAGAGAGAGTTACGTTGAAATCTTGCACCGTACCACCACGATTATAACTCCCTATTTTCTCGCGACTATAATCGAAAGGGCTTGTGAAAAATCTAGTTCCCTATCGAAACACGTGAAGTATATATAAATAAAAAAAGAATATTGACAAAATTTTGTTTTCTACCTTTTAGACACCCCTTTCCTTTTTTAATATCGACTAACTTTTACGCTTACGATATTTTCTCACAAACAAAAATTTGTCATATTCTTTATTAGGTATTATTATTATTATTATTCTTTTTTTTTTCTCACGAGTTTCTAATGTAAATTTTTTTTTATCGAATCTATGAAGATAAATTCGCATAAATAATGATACATGGTAATTCGATGATGATAATAATAACCGTGACACGATTTTCCCCTATCGATTTATTCTTTAATTATTATTCTTATGACGATGTCGATCGGTGAATATAATATGTGAAAAAAGAAAGAGAGAGAGAGGGAGAGAGATCGTATCCAGGTGTGTAGATCGATTATGCAACGATAATATTTTCTAATAATCACGTCGATCCAGTTCAGGTGCGAAATAAGACGGTGGTGGTGGTGGTGGTGGTGCATCCGTCCGTTACGGTTGGATAAAAAATAAATAAAAACATAAAAAGAATAAAGAAAGAAAGGGAGAAGCATAAGAAGGGAGAAAGAGAGAGAAAGAGAGAAAGAGTAAAAGTGAGGGAGAGGAAAAGATGCGATAAAAGAGATTCGCATTGTTGCATGAAGCAGGCGTGTCTCGTAAGAATAACTTTGGGATATACGCGGATAGAATTGGGAATAGAAAAAGGAGAGAAACCGGCGAATTGTCGAGGGAGAAAGATAGATACGAAGACGAAGAATGAGAAAAAGAAAGATACATAGAGAGAGAGAGAGATAGAAGAAAAAAAAAGAGAGAAAGAGAAACCCTTGCACGGGACAAGAGACATTGTGTCCTATAAACGTTCCCATTGTGATCCACGTGTGTTACAAATTCCTTTTCGTGCCCTTTGGCCGGGAATAAACCCTTCTCTTAATTAGCATTGTATGGAATTCCTATTGGCGAATCTCTATCCGTCTCTTGGTACTCTTCCTTCCTTCCTTCCATCCCTCCTTCGATCCTCTTTCACTCCCCTTGTCGTCTCCGTTAGCTGTAACTATAGTAAGATAGATAGAAAGAAAGAGAGAGAGAGAGAGAGAAGAAGAGAAAGAGAGTAAAGTCCTTTACTGTAGTTGAAGAGCCCAGGGTACATCGATAACGTCGTCTATTGGATGTTATTTCAATCTCGCTTATAGAATCACTGATCTGGACTCCGTTGGGTTCAAGGGGGTATCAAGAGGGTGAATAATACACGAGCTAGTATTCTCGAACGGTTTGATCGGATATTATTAACCCTATCTCATTCTATTTATTTATTTTATCTATCTATCTATCTCTATTTCGAAAGCATGTAAGGAATTTGAAATAAATCGTATCGCCGCGGTTCCATGGTTTAGCCACCTACCAGGAAGTTGAACATATAGGATAATAAATATGTCCGCCAAGGGTGAGGGCCGTTATTCAAAGATTTTAAGGACGAGATGTGTGGGGTGTACATCGATGACGTTCTCCTCTTCCACCTCTTTCTACTCCTCTTTCTCCTCTTCCTCTTCCTCCTCATTCTCTTCGTTGTGGTCATCGTCTTTGGCGAGAAGCCGCGAGAAGAGGAACCCCTTTTTAAATACGCCTTGGCTCGACAACGTTTTCGAACTGTTGCCGCGCTAACGAACGCCCATAAATAATAACTCGCATATATATACGGGCCCCATAGTAGACTCTCCACGCGTCTACCTTACGTGGAAAGGTACAGGTTGATTTATTACCGCGTTAACCTCCTATGCCTGATTGGTCCTCTCGCAGGTGTTGCACTCTCTCGCTAGAGAGAGTGTGAGAGAGGAAGAGAGAGAGAGAGAAGATTCAGGGAACGAATCGTCGGTACACCGTGACCATGAAGTGTGTCATGTCAACACGTTGCTCCTATCACTCGAATCATCATCACTGAGAGAGAGAGAGAGAGAGATGATATCCCTCTTACCTCCCCCTTTTTCCTCAATATTTCTCACGCAAGAAACGATATTCTTATCTTCTTCTTTTCTTCCTGCGATCCTCCTTCTTCTCCTCCTCCTCCACCTCTTCTTGCTTCTCCGTGTGTTGATTACGTTTCTATAGGAAATAATTGATGGATCGAACTCGACCTCTCCTTCTTGCCTCAATCTTTCGTGTTTTATTTCTCTTTAAAATGTAACTCTTCAATTTTAACGATTGTAAAACTCTATTCTACTTTCAATCCTAATGCAAATAAATAAATACATACATGTATCAGTGTGCACGATTTATTGCCTAAATTCTGCAATATTTTTGTTTGTTTGTTTAGATGCAAGAATATCGTGTCAACGGAGCCTGCGAGTAGAAAGAAAAAATACAGAATAACTGGAATAAATTGTATAAGTTTGTAGGTTTAATAAGTGTCACTATATACACTCGAGCCTAGTTAAATAAGAATTTTGTATAAAAATGTATTGTATAATCTATGTGTAACTTTGTAAAATGAGTTAAACGTATTGGTGTAATCGTTTCCTTGTATTTAATGGTATTGGTAAAATATATCAAGTACTATTAGAAAGTTTCTAGTTTGGCATAGAACGTTCTTCCAGTAGAATATGCATCGAAATGGAGAGACGAGAGATGAGAGAGGAGAGAGGAGAGAGGAGAGAGAAGTGAGGATGAGGAAAGAGGATCGTAACGATCTTCCAATGTCGGTTTGATGTCCGATGCTTGTCAGATACGTCCCGATAGCAGTAAGATACATCCCGATCGGATCTCTATGTCCGAACGAACGATAGCTGCTAATGTACGTCGCGATGAACAAGAGAAACCACCCAAGGCGCACCGATACGAAATATATCTTTGATTCACGCAAGAAGGATTCGGTCCGACAATACCCTTAGCCCTGCCACGTCTATCTTGTTAAAGGGACTCTCTCTCTCTCTCTCTCTCTCTCTTTCTGGACACGGAGATTTCTGTCAAGGTGTCTGTCCATCCCTAAACGCGCGAACGTTACGAATGATCACTTTCTGCGCGAATCGTAAGTGAGCGCAACTTATATACACCCACCTAATCTCATTAAAGTATTATTAAGTATATTTATACGTCAAACATATATATGTTATTCTATATTAATGTTAACGGTATGATTTTTTTATACTTTTATATAAAATATACTCGTATGTGATCTTGACATAGGTGTAAATATTAGGTCGCCCCAAAAGTTAAATAATTTTATCATGTACAATATATTTTTTTTCTTTTTTTTATGTTATTTTATTGAAGTAGTATTTTTCAATAAATTATTCGAATTTAGCCACAAAATATATATTGGAATATATATGTAAATGAAATATGACGATTTTACGTACGATTATTTTTGACGAATATCGAGAGATAAAAAAGATTGAAAAAATGATTTTTAAAAAATGTTTCTATCCTTTCTATCCTTGTTTTATATTTTTCATTTTAACAGATAGATAGATAACATGAACTTCATTGAAAAAAAAAATTTGCTGGGTGTGGGATTCGAACCCACGCTCCCATGGGGAACCAGAGCTTAAATCTGGCGCCTTAGACCGCTCGGCCAACCCAGCTCACATACGAGTTTCTGTAAACTTTGTATATATACAAATAGTCATCATTATCTATTTCCTCTTCATATTTCCACTTTTCTCACCTAACTACCCCTCCCACTGCTATATCAAAGCTACTTACAGATTTAATGGTTTATTTAAGGGGGAGATACATATAGACGAGTGAAATTTACTTGATTTTGGTTAATTTCAAATTGTCAATCAACCTGCGACCTTTCCGGAAGACTAGACTATAAATCAGCTATTTTTAAATTAAAAATAAAATTTTTTTTTGTTATAGTTAAAAATACAAATAAACCATATGCCAAGTTCCAAAAATATTGAACAAGTTATTATTATACGAGTTATAGGAGTTATTAAAACCTTTTTCAAAGTATAAAACTAAACCTAATATATGGAGGATAATTACAAAACTTTTTTCATCTACTTACTTCTTTCATATATGTATTATTTTTAATATTATAAGATTATTAATAAATACAAATATACATATTAAAGATAATTATAAAACATCCGATTGAAAGTATACGATTTACATTGATGTGAACTACCGCGTTCAGGAATCCATTTGACATTCACAGTACAAACTTTTCCCAGTTAGCAAGTATTTTTTTATGTAACACTTGAGAAAAATAAAATTCACACGAGAAATGCTTTTACGTGTCGGATGAAATTTTAATCAAGCCATAATTAATTCAGACGATATAGTATGAGCCTTCCCCCACGTGCTCGTTCGTGAGAAAATACGAAAGAAAGAAAGAAAGAAAGAGAAAGGGAGATAGAATCAGAAAGAAAGAAAAAGATACACAGAGGCGCGAAACAAGAAGGAAAAAACAAATAAAAGTAAAAAATAAAAATAAAAAAGAAAATAACAAAACAAAAAACAGGGAAAAAGTTAGAAGAAGGGAAAAATTCGAAGCGCGGATAATTACGATTCAGGCGTGTATAAAATAATTATGAGACACATCAATAGCTATACGATTTGAAAAGGGAATACCAACGTGGAAAGAAATTAGCAAGAATGAATATCGAATGGCGCGCGCATGCGCGAGCTAGCGTGCGCTTTCGATACGCCCGATGCCGCGCCGCTTCGAATAAAATATAAATACATTTATATATACATTAAAATATATACATATATATATACATACATTTATTTATTTTTATATATACATTTTCATATATCTCTTTCTCTAAACACGGTATACAAATATTTACGTTGAAAGGTGCGAATAGGTTGTATCTTTTATATCTTCGCCATTTTTCGTTCGACAGAGTGACGTTGCCTTGGGAATAATAGAGGATTTTCAATGAAGAATAAAAAAAGGAAAAAAAATAGAAAAGAGAAAAACGTGAAACGACTGTTCGTGCTGTACCGTGGCTTCAGATGAGGAGGAGAAGGAAAAGGAGGAAGAAGAAGAAGAAGAAGAAGAAGAAAAAAATAAAATGAAATAAAAAGTACATATAAAAAGAAGAAAAAAAAAGAAATATACACGGTATTATTTTCTTTTGGCGTACGTGCGTCTCGTTACACATTCATCCCTCTATAAATATATTGAAAGAAATACGAATACAAATCTAACGTTTCTATTGGAAGCTAGCAGGGTAGTTCGTCTGTATATGCATGCATGTACGGATGATTTATGTATATGTATATGCATTTACGTGTCTCTCTGTCTTTCTCTGACGCACGTGCTCGGCCGACTCGTTAGTCAACGAGTTGGGGGCAGAGGCTCGTGGCGACGACGATGACTATGTACTTGAAGGTGTAAAAAGAAAAAGAAAAAGATAAAGAAAACGAAGAAGAGAAGAAGAAGAAGAAAAAAAAGGGCGGGGAGGGGGAGAGAGGAACGCGCGTTATGTCGCCAACTTTTGTTTAGACCGCGGCGACACAGATGCGTGAAAGAGTAACGTCACTGTGACGTGAGAACGAACAAAGTGAAAAATACAGAAAAGAGAGAAAAGGGTAAGGAAGGGAGAACAAGTTACAAATATATACGTGTGTATCTATCTGTATATACATATATGAGTATGTATACTCATATGTGTATATACATATATAATTATTTAAAAGAAAAAGAGACAGACAGAGGGAATTCCATCGGTGAGGGATGCAAAATAAAAAACGGAGAAGAAAAAGAAGAAGAAGAAGAAGAAGAGAGAAGGACGATAAGGGACAAAGAGAAATATAGAAGAAGAGGTGGAACGTCGAAGCGTGTGGGCGGAGGATCAGGGAATTCGTGGATGCGAAACTGCAAGCGAGTTCGTTTATAGGAAAGAAAGAGAGAGAGAGAGTCAAGAGGGAGTAAGAGGAAGAAATGGAAGGGCTAGAGACTTGGGTATCGCACGGAATCCGCGCATAATTACGATATATACGGGTATTACCAGCATTACCGCATTACCGCCACCGACGACGTAGGTATGTATATATACATATATATATGTATATATACAAACGCATTATACTTGCATCTATCCAGTCGCGCCATCGTTGAATATTACGAATAACATTTGGATTTTGTGCGCCCAATCCCACTCTCTCTCTCTCTCTCTTTCTCTTACTGTTTCCCTCTCTCTGTTTCTGTCTGTCTGTCCTATCTATCCGTATGTCTCATTCTTTTCTTCCTCTGTCTCTTCCTCTTCCTTCCGTCTCTGTCTCTTTCCGTTTCTATCCGTAACAGGGTGCCGCCTAACCGCCTATACGCTTATATAATATAAGCATACGGGCACCTTCCATCCGTACAACCATCCACCTACACCCCGTTCAACCATCCAACCTATCCAACTCAACCATCCATCCATCCAACCATCCATCCAACCATCCATCCATCCATCCAAGTATGCATCTATGCATCGGTTCCATGGATGAGGAGGACTCGCGGAAATTCCGAGTCCCCGTTTCTATGCTACGAGAAGGAAGGTTCCTCTCTATCTGCGTTGCACCGCCGAATGCCCTCCTGCACGAGCGCGTCGCCATAATGCGAGCATTATTCCACAAACTCATAATTAGACCGCGGATCCCTGAATATCTTTCCTATTCCTCGCAAAAGTTTCACTCCCATTCCCATCTCCATTCTATCTTTTCCCTCTTTTCACCATCTCTTTCTATATATATATATCAATCTCTTTCTCTTATTCTCTTATTCTCTTTTCTCGTTTTCTCTACCCTCTCCTCTTCCTCCTCCTACCCCTCCTCCTCTTTCGGTACTCCGTCCCCTCCTTCCCTCCACCCACCCCTGTCTTTTCCATCTTTCTACTTTGGCATTCCGTCTCTTGGAGCTTTTCAAACTCGTACATTTCGAATGTCTCGCGTATAGATCTACCCTTCTTCTTGCCGAAGTACGCAAGGGAAAGGGTAGAATCAGGCTGGAAAACGTACGAACGAAGGCTGGAAACGACCTCTGTTCTTTTTTCTCTCTCTCTCTCTCTCGTTTTATTCCTAGGCATTTTTCCATTTATCCTCCTCCTCTTCCTCCTCTTTTTCCTCCTCCTTTTCCTACTTTTATTTTTTTCTTATTCGTTGAAATTCTTTCGCGATTTCGCGCGCTTTACGTTCTCCTTTTCTTGACAAAAAAGAAAAGTAAAAAAAGCCAATGGATATAGATACGCGAGCCACCGATTATTCGCTTCCCACGTTTTCAATACGACCGTTCTTCTCTGTTCTACTTCAGCTTCAGTTTAGTCGAAACGAGCAGCATCGTAATATTTATCCGACCATCGTCGTGCCAGTTAAAATAATCCTAAATTCCATTACATTGTGTCGATTCTATTTAATTGGATAAATTTATCCTACGATAATATTATACATTTGTATGCTATTCATTTTACGTAAGGAATACGCTAAACCATGTGTTACTTTTTCATTTTAGAAAATTGAGGGATGACTCTGATGATTTTCTTGACCGATGGTAGTGATCCAGTTCATTCAAAACGAGATCCGTGACGAATCCACGTAAAAGCTTTCGAAGAACCGATGAAGTTTTCTATTTTCTTTTTCTAATAATTTATTTTTTTTTTCTAATTCTTTCTCCCTTTTTTTTCTGATTACGTCTATCTAACACACTCCCTACGTTTTCTTTAATACACCGAACTCGAAACGTTATTTTTCCACTCGTCAGCGTGAACTCTCGGGACTCGGACATTGGCAGAGGAACGTGAAAGCGTATACGTGAGAAAGAAGGTGAGCAGGGATGACTATTAATTTCTCCCGTGGCACTTGGTCGATCTCTATAGTATGCATTAACGCTTGTGCTTGATTCGTGCCTTCGGACATCGAACGTCCGACGAATATTTTCGATCGAACGAAGGGAAGAAGGAAGAGGTACGAGTGAACACGGTTCTCGCAAAGATTGATAGGACAGAATTCCACTGGTAGAGATTCGTAATGGATAGCCCATGTCCGAATTCACCAATAGGAACCCCCTCCTTCTCCTCCTCATCCTCCTCCTCTTTTTCTCTCTCTCTCCCTCCCTTTTTTCTATCTCTCTCATTCTCCATAGTCGATACCTTCTAATGGAATCCCCGATTGTATTTCTTATCAATGGACCACGTTCGAGTGGTGCGCCTCTTCCATATAATGTCGAAGCAGGGAAGTACCGATCCATTATTGTCGTCAGACTTGCGAGAAGAGCTCTTATACGAGATAACTTATTTTTTCACCCTTCATCGGTATATGGCAAATTGTACCGAACGATTACTATCGCGAGACAAAGAGGACTGCTTTTAATCGTACCACGCATATAATAATAAAACAAAAACAGATAATTAAAATATATATATTACATTGTATTAGTTAACTAAATTTACACGTGATTCTGTTCTCGGTATATGGCAAGTAGTAGAACAAACGAAACTGTAACCCTTTCAATACGAGCACCGGATATATCTAGCATTCATCTGATGACCTGTGAAAAGGTATACAGTCAATGTTCGTAAATCCAGTGTTAAAACTCTGAAAGATACCAAATATAATTATACCGATTATAAATTAAACTAATCTTATCGGTAGGTATTACGAAGAGAAAAAGTACTTTTCGACTTTTTGCTCGAGCTCTATCGCTCACCCTTTTCGTAACTCGTAAACCCTTTAATACCTCGAGAGTAGAGTCGAAAGTAAAATAGTTTTGTTGGTGCGAGAAAAAAGGGGAATCCGACAATAGGTGCGTTCCTCTATCTGGTGTCTCTAAAGAAAAAGTATACTTCTTTCCTCGGTAAGATCGTAAACTATGAGCAAGATCCCATTGAAAGTAATCGAGGCGTGATATTTCAGGTCGCGATGTTCCTTGCCCGCGTTATATACACGCCTTAGGCATAAGTATAATAATACTTATATACCGGAGAGTATTCTATATGGCGCCGCGTACGTTATACCCCCATAAGATTCGTATTATGCAAAGGAGCGTGAAACGTATCGCGCGTTACTAATCGCCCTTTCTCAACAACTTACATCACTAAATTTATACTCTTAACTATGGATTCCTATAATAGACACGAGTTTCTGATTTTCAAACGTGTTCATTGACGATTTTTCGATGATTAGATGATCTTTTGATTCTTTTATTTCATCTAATCCAGCAGATTTCATATCTAAGCAAAATAATTAATTATCACCGATTATAACGTTTCGAGTACAATTCTATCAATCAGGATGAAATTTCACATTTCTAAGCTTTACGATGCTCTTGAATTTTTCTCACGGAAAAGTCGTTGATTCTTACGAAATATTTCTCATGACTTTCTTTTCCACGGGGAAAAAAAGGGTTCAATTTTGCACCCCAATGAAAATTCTTTCATTTTAACTTGCACCCCTTTTTCTCTGATCGGATTTACCGAATTGTTCAATTTCGCAAAAGTCATTTCGAGACGATCGTCAAGGTTTTGAATTTCGTAACGTAATCTCACCCTTTCTCGAAACATGTGAAACTAGCTGCGATCTAACCCCTTTCGAAATAATAATAATAAAAAAAAAATACACAAATCTGCACGCGTTTTTGTACGATTCCGAAGAAAAAAAGAAATATAAGAAAGAGAAATTTTTCTCACCACTTTTATCAAATGCCTCGAATCCTAAAGTAAAGAAAAAAAACCCCCCTTCTTAGAATTATATACATCTTGTTTAAAAAAAGGGCCTGGCAACGCGATTGGTATATTCTCTTTCCCTAACGATGCTTTCTAAACGATTCTCGTCCATTTTAAATAATCGCTTCCGAGAAAAGTAGAAAATAATTCGTAGCTCACGTAGTCTCGTATCCGAGAAAGTCAAGTTATTATTATTATTATTATTTATTTATTTTAAATCGCACACGTTGTTGCGATGGTTCGAAACCACCTTCCCCGAGACGTAATATATTCTTTTATGCAGGAAACGTGGCATTCCTAAGCGTCTCTTTGTGCGATCCACGAATAAGCTGAAAATGAGGTTGCGCTTTGAGGAAATTATAAAGGGTACTAGGTGGACGAACGAGTCGGGCATAAATTTTAGCGATGCTTTTTTCAACGAATGAGAAAGAAGGAAGGAAAAAAAAATGTAATAAAAAAAAAATAAGAAAGAAAATAATAATAATAATAATAATAATAATAAAGAATGGAAGAGAAATAACGAAAGAAAGAAATAAGGAAGGAAGGAAGGAACGAAAGAATGAAGAATACATAAGATGAATAAGAATAAGAAGATGATGATGATGATGAAAAGGGAGAATGTACCTTAAATTTCTTCTTTTTTCTTATTCGCGATAGTATAGCGAGAGAAGTTAAGCTAGAAAAAGGGACCTTTTCGGAACGATTAATTCGGTTATACGGCCTCCGCCACGAATTTTAACGGAAAACGTGTAAATCATCCAACGAAAGACCCGAACCGTTTTTTGACCAAATACAAACACGTACAACTCACTCACACTGCAGATGCATCGATGTTTATACGAAAGAAAGAGAGGGCATAAATGGCAAACCTGCTATACTCGCGAGTCGACGTAACGTGTTCAACTAAAGTATAGCCGACCCGTTGAGAGTGCTATAAATTCCACTTAGCTGTTTCAGCGCATCGTCACGCATTTACAACGAATGACGTCGTCCTCTCTAGGAGAAATTTTCAGTTGATTTGTTTTAACATTCTAAACGACTATCAGACTTCCGGTTATTCCTAATACTCTTTCCAAAAGATATTTTAATATTAAAATTGGTCATAAATAAATTAACCCCTTTAATTATTTGCTAATTTAGAATATATAACTGTGTGTTTGTGCATCAAATCATATCAATGTATAAACAAGTGTATTTATAAATAAATACATGTAAGTAATTGTGTTTAATCGAATAACTTATTTCCAATTTTTGGTCTGGCATAAAAGATAAAAGACACAATTGGTGGAGTAACTTTTAGTTCGTAACAACTTAACAGCGTACTACGAAGAAAAGAATTTTTATAAAAAAAAATGGCGTGAGGCAACGTTCGCGACACGTTTACTCGAGGATGATGAAAGACGAAGTTAGAAGGATAAGAGGAACGGATGACGAGGAGGAGAAAGAGAAAAAGGGTAAACTTCCTCTATTCATCTAACGTAGACTTTCTTGTAGGTCTTAAAGAAGTGTAAGGAATAATCGAACGTGGCAGCCGTGTGGCGTGCTCAGTGCCACACTAGATTAATGTTATTTCAATGGGGATTCGGCTTTGCAATAGGGTATCGCCATAACTGACCCCGATTTGCATCAGAATCGGGGTGAAATCGCGAAAAGGGGTGAAAAGGACTAAGCGGAGAAAGAAAAACGAACCGACGCCGGGCCTTTGGGAACGCGCTAAACCGTACGCGTGTTGTCCGAAACACATCGAAAAACCTATGTGACCGCGTCCGGTTTCTTTACGTCCTTCTTCCTTTACTTCTTTATTTCATCGTATATTTTTTTTCCTTCCTTCCTTCCTTCTCCTTCACGTTCGCAAGGATTAAGATCCACCTCGTGCTGCCTATAGAGAAAAATTACTCGTTCGGAAATATACCGGGCGATGAACAAAAGTCCAAGAACCCCCCTTTTTTTCGTCGTTCCGTTTTAACTGCGACCCGTTACTGAAAAGAGATGACAGTCGTAACAGTCATTTATAGCGATGGAAGTGCTTGTAAACTGTGGATAAAATTAGCCGAGTAGCTCGACAGCAGCCGAATTTAACGATTTACGATCGCTAAGTGTCTAATAAGAACGAGATTTGCCGTTCCTCTACACACGATTTCGGACAACAACACCTGTTAAAAGGAAAAAGAGGATCTTCTCACAAAATACTTTTTTGGTTTTATATATGTATATATTTGTTCTATTATTCTATTTTTTCTTTTACGAACGGTCGAATACTACCCAAGGTAGTATGAGAAAAAGAGATTCTAATGTGTGATGTTTCTTCTCTTTTTGCAGTAGAAAGACTTTTATGTTCGTTATTATTATCTAGAAGGTAACGTTTTAACACATTCGTTTAGATACGACTTTTAACAGAGATAACTTGGTCGTAAAATTTCTTAAAGGCGGCCCTATAAAGTACCTGTAAATTCCGAAACGGTTGATAGTCGATATTTCTGACATTATCTTCAGGATAATGAAAAAAAAAAAAACAAAAACAAAAAAAGAAATACATATAACGCACGATAATAAATGACTATTTTCGAAAAAACAATAAGAAACATAATTCGAACCTTAACGTATTTAAAAGGTTTCGTACAAACAACTGCGTTCATTAATTAACCGACGATGTCGTCGGCCGATGAAATAGCATTTTTCGATCTAACGTAAAGCCAACCGATTCACTACTAACATATACATAGAAAATGAAAGAAAAAGAATACGTAGAGTCCGGAAATGACTGGATGAATTTACTATTATTCGAACGAGTTTGTCTAAATTGGAAACACAGTACTTTCTAGCCCTTTGTGATTACTCTTACCTGGGGTCGACGAACCAGGATGCGTCCGATGATCCGGAACTCTCCATCGTTAATGTCAGGAAAATAATGTCCGGTGTAGCCGTTCCATTTTTCCTTCTCCTTCTTCTTCTTCTTCTTCTTCTGTTTTTTACCGAGAAGAAAACGCGTTATAGGTCATTTTTCATTCACGTCATCCTCCTCCTAGCGTTTGTAATTTTTCTTTAGTTCCCTTTTACTCTACCTCGTTAATTCAGGTTACACCTTATCATCGCGAATAATAATAATAATACTATGTCAAAGTTTTAACAGAGGTTTGAATATCATTATCGATATAAAAGTGATTATTATCGTGTACGTTATTATACGATCGATTAAATTACTATGAAAAATTAATGTTAAATTATTAAGCAAAAATCTATCTTATTGTTAGTTAAACTACAATCGATTAATTTCTCCTATAACCACGATAAATATATTTCATAATTGTTATTTGTATATATGATATTGTGCAACTGATTATATATCAAAATCACTGTTCGAATAATAAAGGTAAATTTTAAAAGAAATAAATATCACACCAATTAGAAACGAAATATTATATTGTAGAGATAATTGAACGTACCTGTATTCTTAATATTATTCGTAAAACCTCTTAAAAATGATGCACATCAAATAAAACTAAATATCAATTTATTTTTTAATGATATCAACAGTATTTTTAAATCAAAATTGACTTATCGATTTTAAGCCGCACTATTGAAATGTTTCAAAATGACTGAAAGCTAATATACTTCTCTCGATCGTTCGCGTTCGTTTAGAGGTGACGTTTGAGATTAGTAAGAGTGTTTACAGTTTATATCGAGCGAATATACAGACTTGTGTTTACATATTCTTATACGTACGTAGGTATATTTTAAATATAAGACGACATTTATTCCACTGAACACACCTTCTGGTGGATTCTTATTTTTATTTTTTCTATTTCACAGAAAGACTTTTTCTAAACATACATAGAACTAATATTAGAACGATATTTTAGTTCTTATAAATAAAATACGAATATTATGTGCTCTCTTCAACGTTTGAGAAATTTAAAAATTTCAAATATCCTATCGGGTGTTTAGATAATATTCTAATACACGAGTTATTATTTAAATCATTAATAAGACCACGATGATTTGAAATAAAAAGATAATTAATTAACTAATTTCAATAATATTTAATAACCATTATGTTAATACTAATTTAGAAATTCAAAATCGTTAACCGAATGAATAAACTTGTTTAGAAAAAAAAAATATATAATCTAGAAATTAAAAGTTATCTATCAATAGTGTAATGTTTAAATCTTTAATTAGAAACACCAAAATAATAACAAGATAATTAAATATTTAATTTAAATAATTTAACAACAATTTTGTCGATACTATTTTAAATGGATATTGAAAATCATTGAACTAATAAATAAATCTGTTTGTCCATCTGTTCCAAATTACTCGACTACTCTCTTCTCCTCTATTTTTTTTTCCTTTAAATAAAAAATTCGTAAAAAAAAACTCAAATAGATATAATCCAGAGAAATCATAGTTGGTTCAATAAACTGTTTATGTTTTACTCGCAAGTGAGTTATTGCATGAGGTATATGGGTATTATTCGTTCGCGAACCGGCACGAGGAACAAATATCTTGTTTCTTCTTTAGGTATGAGTATTCCTACATATATACATACACATATATATATGTGTGTGTGTATATATATGAAAAGTGAGTGCGTCGGGGAGTTTAACGCTCGGCGCGAGAATCGTACAATGCTCGTGTATGGACACTATGGGCATTGTGAGACGCGAGACCGAATGAATATGTGCACGATGCATCAAAGAGTTAAGACTCAATGGCGGACCACACATGACCCCCGGAATAAGAGAGAGAGAACAAAAAGATAAAGAAAAAGAAAAAGGTAAGAGAATGAGAAAAAGAGAGTCAGCTTAACGGTTAACGTATTATCATATAGCCGCACGTTAGAGACGATGGTCATTGTCTACAACCCTTCGACTAGAAAAGAAAAGGACGACTCGACAAAGTGTGTATGATCCTGACCTTCCAAGATCCCTATATGTTGACCAAATTGTCCCATCCTGTTCGAGCAACTAAGTTCTTTTATATGTTTCCTTTAGAAACCCTTTCTCTTAGAGATTTTCTTTTTAAATATATTTTTGCGTAAAACTTATATTATTATAAGATCGATTGGACAAGAACAAAAATATATTATTCAATGTGTTTTTGTTTTATAGTCATTAATTAATTTGTTTCTTGTTAATTTTTCTTTTTTTTTTAAAGAGTAGTTGCGTTTAAAGCGAGTCGATAGCATTTGGCTTGATTTTTGGGTCCATTCCTGTAATAGATGCGACGGGTGACTATAGTCACCTGCATCGTTCTTGTAGTTCATAGTCAGTCGTATAGTTTGTAGCGGTTGGAGAAAGTTCATAGCGTTTGGTATAAATTCGTATACGTATTAGAAAATATTATTTAAAATTCAAATAAAAATAAATAAAAATAAATCATTATTAATTCTTTGATAAAGTTCAACGAAAAAGATAAAAATAAAAAAAGAAAAGAAACACGACATAAGATTGAATGAGAAATTTTTTATTAAAAATGGATATAAGACCTGTCGTTTGATCGATAGAGGTACAATAATACAAAATTGGTTACGATTTGTTTTCTTTTATATCGATAAATGTCCTACGTGTACACTACGGTTATCAATGCGATTATATCAATGCGAGGGATAGAAAGTGCAGTGATTTTGAAAGGAACGAATGGTCCTTAGGTATGATGTCGAAGGTGCCGGTGATGCTGCTGGTGCGTGTAAAAATAGAAAAGCTGAGCCGGGAACCCGTCCAACTGCATATTACTTCGGACATCGGAATGTATAGTCTTGTGACCGAGCGTGCTGGTGTAGAAAGAAAGAAAGAAAGAAAGAAAGAAAGAAAGAAAGAAAGAAAGGAAGAAAGGAGGAAAGGAAGAAAGAGAAAAGAGAAAGAGAGATAAATAGAAAGAGAAAGAGAAAAGTTTCATGCGTGTTTCACACCCGCTCGCTAGGTAACTCACACGATGAAAGAATTCCGGATGCGGATTCCGGAGGCTGTTTTTAAAATGAGTATATGTTGTAACAAGTCACCAAGTTGTTTTTTACTTCTGTGACAAGTAATATAACTATATGAATATATAAATAAATACATTTTCGATAATGTTACCAAAGTGACGTAATTTAACGTCATATTTTATGACAATAAAATCAAGTTTTATTGGAATATTGATTAGAAGATATTACCGTGATAGAATCATTCATAAAGTAACTTAAACTTTTACATTTATGGGGAGAAATTTAGTAATATAATATTAACAAGCTATAACTATGTTCTATAGAAATGTTTAGTAGCTGTATATATATACACAAGTGATTACATGAATTCTTACAAAACATTTCAATACCTACGATCATCGTGGTATATTCACTTGTACGGAATGAGACGTCAAGGAAAAATCATGGATATTTATTCTAGAAAAATTCATCGAGCAAAAGGATACGTGGTGATACGACAGAACGTACGAATCTACCGCACAGATGATTTCAGCTACGAACAGATGAATAATGGCTGATTCAGCAGGATATCTCGTTTGTCGTCCATTATGAACGCGATCCGATGAACAGTATTTTCGGGTAGTTTATTATGCGAAATTCTTCACGCCTGCCAATCTATACATTCGATTCTTACAAACTCTTAGGTATCTCTTATATATCTTAGATGTATCTATAGCGAGAAAAAATAATTAAAGGAATAAATAGATAGATAGATAAAAAGATAAAAATATTGAAAGAAAGGTAGACTCCCATGCATACGTGGGTCATTTGATAAGTTTAGTAAAAAAAGTAATTTAAACAGATTATTTTTAGGAGAAATGAATGTACATGTATGATTCTATAAAGTACTGAATATAATCTTGCATAACGAAAAAGGAAACGTATTATATATGAGTAGGTATCTATGTGGATAGTAACAAATAAGAAAAGAAAAGTATGAGTCTATATGTTCATTCGAGCAAAAGATATTGAATGTTTTGGAAACATAAGTATAAGGGAAGGGTGCAATAGAAAAAGAAAAGTTACTTTTCCGTTCACAACAGCAACAACAACAAGAACGGAAGGTGCCTCTTCTCGAAGCGCAAAGCGTAGAATACAAAAAGGGAGAAAAGGGCGAAAGAAGCTTTTGGAGTTTCGCCAAAATTACGTATACGAACTATAATCGAAGTACAAGGTTGCAACAGCACCATCTGGCGATGGTTTCTTCTTTAAGAGGGAAAAGGGAAAAGGAAGGAATTACGGGTTCTTGAGTATCCACCTATTGATATTCTATGATCTGTAATCGATATTATTATTTTCGATGAACTAAATATAATGATTATAAATATTAAAATAGTTCTCACGGAGTAGCAACCGAAACCTTTTCTATTCTATATCCTAATATCTTTTTTTTTTCTTCTTCTTTTCATCTTCTTTTCTACTTCTTCTTCTTCTTCTTATTTTTTTCTTTTTTTATTTCCTTCAAGCAGAATCTTAATAGATGCTCGAGCCCGAGACCAGTCCTCGATTCATGGTCAAAGAATATCAAAATGCGTATGGTAGGATCTATCGAGTATGAGAAAGAAAGAGAAAGAGAAGTAGCCGGTGCTCGAGATGAGCCAGAACATTGTATCAAGATGTTATCTCGTTTTGATCATAGAAAGGGGTTTTCTAGGTATCCAACCACTCCCCTCCCCCCCTCCTCAAACTCTCTCTCACTCTCTCTTTCTCTCCTGCAGGGTATCTTGGTAAGGTCTGCCGCAGAGAATCGGCTAGCTTCTTTCCCCCCTTTCTCTTATTCCACTCCCTTTTCCATTCCAATCAGTTTGAAAAGGTGCTTGCACGAGCGGGACTGAACTCATACGGTGGCAGAACGTCGTCTCGGTTACTCTTTCCTTGAGATCCACGGTCCACTGCTCAGGACGATCCTTATTCTCATTCTTTTTCTTCTTCTTCGTATACTTTGCCCAACTAAAGTATCGTATGTCGGTAACACAAAAAATTGTATTCATAGGTACGGACGTTGTATATTATTTAACATTCAGATGAACAATAACAGGAACAAGAGATACATAGTAGATTTGAATTATTTTCGGTTTAAGACACTTGCACGGAAGATAATAAAAAACAAAACAAAAGGAAAAAAAGTTTTGACAAAAAAGTTATAAATATATAAGAGGATCCTTTATAGGGTTCTCGAGAATAAATTATTAACGTTAAGTATTATAAGATTTGAATATAAAATTGGAGGGAAAAAGAAACGGTACTGGATATACGATGCAACTCTGATGCAAATTAAATAATAAAAAAAATAAAATAAAAACTAAAAGATCAGTGGAAATATATTGTTTGAAAATATTCGTACGTCTTGTAATTTTTCTAAAATTCTATTTAAAAATATAGTATTTAACGTAATTTAACATGTAATGTAATATTTGACGATAAAACATTTATTTATATTTTATGAAATGTACTTTTGATTTTTTGTAATTGTTGTTACTCATAAATTTGATTTTACAAATAACCAGAATCTGTTTTATTTCCACTTTTCTATAAAAGTATATTTTATCTTATTGAGTGGTGTGTTACACCTTTACCTTTAATATATATGTAGTATTTATAATATTAATTTAATCAATTAGATATATATATTATTTACTAATTTTGAAATTAGTTTGGGAAAAAAGAAATGTATTATTTTAAGCTTGAAATAAACGTAAAAATAATGGATTAATATTTCGCTATTGTATTTTTTTTGTTTTATTATTTTGAAACTGCATTAAAATCGGATCGAGACCAAAAGAAGACATGACGTTAATTCGTAATAGGAAATGACATTGGCTGTTAGTAAAAAGAACATTGTCTTTTTCTTTTTCATAAGCAAGAGATAAGAGATAGAGATAATGTCGTTCGTTTTATGGGAGATGAGAAGACCCCAGCCATTCTTTTCTCGGCTTATCTCGCATGGCAAGGTGTCCTGCAAAAGAGTGAAATCATTGACGAAACAAAAGGATAAGCGGTAAAGATAAAAAGAGAAAATAAGAAAGGGAGAAAGGGAGCCGGTAAAAAAGAAAAAGAGAAAAATAATCTACAAAAGATTAATAAATTTATACTAAGCCGAAATGTAAAAATACATTCTTCTTTTTCTTATAATATCTGATCTTATTTCTTTGAACTTGAAATTGTTGAATATTACCTGACCTAAAGAGAAGAAATACCAAACTCTACAAATAAAAGAAAAGTGGAGGAGAATAGAATAACCAAGAACAACCATCAAGGTCGAGATGGAGATGGCGATCAACTGACAATCGATTCTTTTCAGTAATTCTTTATAATCTTTGATAGATCTACACATTTAATGTGTTTCCAAGTATTAGAATACTGAGATATATGATACTCTTTAGTACTGACGATCTTTTTTTTTGATAGAATATTCAAAAGACTAAAAGATTTTTAGAAAAAAGAACAACCTTCTATCAAAGAGTAAAAAATTACTTTGGGTTTTTTATTAGATTTTTCAAATCTTTGTATCGAATAACAATAAAAAATAATCCAACAATAAGAAGAAAGAACCGTATATGAATCGTTTAAACTTGACACAATCGATGGCGCCAGAGAGGCGCCATTATAATTTGTCTTTGCTCTGAGGGATTACGTGCCAAAAGAAGTATAACTTCAAAAAAAAAAAAATCAATAAAAAAGAACAATAAAATACAACAATGACTTTTCTTTTAATGCGCATATCTTTTACTTGGAATGTTACTCAATGAATCCCGGGTCTGGCATATATATGGCAATACTATTTACAGATTTATATGATTTCTGAATAGTACCAACCTTTAAACGATAAGTATCAAAATTTCATAATATTCTAAAAATTAATTCACAAGTTACGATGGCTTTAATGAACCCTGTTTTGTAGCGACTTTTACCTGCTACTATCCACTCGGCTGACGATCTTTTTGAGATCGTATCAACTCCTGCTCAAAAAAGAATTTCTTGCGTCGGAATGTGACAATGGATGAAACATGGATCCGTTTCTACATACCTGAATCAAAAGGATCCCATATGGCAACAGTATTTTGCCATATATGTATCAGGCCCAGGACTTATTGAGTGACGTGTTATATGTGAATATGATCTTACCATTGAAATTGCTTCGAGTGCAAAGGGTTAATAGTAAAAATATATTACATTTATCGATTCATTTAACCAATACCGTTTTTTATTGATGAAATAAAAAGAAAAAAAATATAAGTAGAAGTATTTCGTAACATTGTTTAACAGCAAGGGTTTATAAATTTTATATATATATTTTATATATTTATATAATATGTTAATAATTATATATTTTATATATTAGGTTCTCAAGTATGAAATGGAGCAAATTTCAATTCAATTATGTGCATTTTTTGCTCCATTTCATACTTGACAACCTAATATATATATATGTATCACCATATAAAAGCATTTTTTATTTAAAAATCAATACACCCCAAATGGAAAGTGATTTATTATAATAAAAAAAAATAAAAATAAAAACGTTTCAAAATTATTATCATTTAAATTATATTCGTAAATATAGAACTAAAATACACATGTGTTTGAAATATAATATATTGTATTGAAAAATTGTATAAACAAAAATAATATATAATTAATTAATAATATAATTAAAAATTAATTAATTAGAATAATTACGCGTTATACTATAGTTTCAGAAAATGAACACAAGTTGATATTAGCTAAGAAAAAGAGAGTATCTTTTAAATGAATAACATACAGTTGTATGAACGTAATATATAAGAATATTCTTTGCACATATATATATGTACACATATGTCCTGTATATAACATAATACAATATCGTAGTAAGAAAGTTGGCATAAATCAAAAAGCAGGGGAAAAAAAAATCAACGGAGGAAAGAAGAACCGGCTAACGAGAAGGAAGAGGCGGAACGATTCCGTACTACCGCTGTCCGGTTGGTCCGGTCGGGAGATAGATAAAGAGGAAGAGTGAGATAGGAGATAGAAGGGGGGAAAATAATATAAAATAAGATAAAATAAAAAGAAATGAAAAGAGAGAGAGAGAGAGAGAAAAAAAACGAAACAGAGAGAAAGAGAAAGAGTAGAAAAGGCTCGCACGTCGCGCAAATTCTTCTTTTGCCCTTGGAAGATATGGCAAGCAGTTGCCTTCCATGGGGGACCTCCCGTCGTCATCCTGGTGTTCGTCATACGCGAAGAGCAACGAATATGAACGAGAAACGAGCGGATCTGGCTTAAGGTTTTAACACTACACGGGGAGTATTTGTTGAAAACAGCCTACGGGAAGGCGTTGCGGTAGGCCTTAACTTGTTTCATACTGTCTCTTCCCTCCTTTCTCCTTCACCCTTCTTTCATATATATGGGGTAAGATTTTTTTATTGACTATAACTACGAGGATATTTTACCATTACGAATATCAACACCGGTCAATATTATTCTTTTTTAAGCTAAATGGTAAATCTATCACTTTTAAAGTGAAATATGTTAAACGACGATAAAGATCAAATTTGATAAAATAAAATGAAAAGGTAAGGCAACGTAGAAGTGCATAAAGGAAAATTAGTGAGATAGAACCCCATAATCGATAGTTATTACGTGCTGCATTTATTTATAGAAGGATGAGCGTAGATGGTAAAAATGGAAGAGAGAGGAAAGATCCAAAAGAAAGTAAAGAAGTCAATCTCTGTAACTGTATTTTTGTAAAATATATTCAACATAAAAATGTTTAATGATTTTATTTAATCGAAAATGTAGTTAGGTACAACCATAGATTCGCTATTCCAACTTAATTTAGTTTAAACAATAGAACATATTAGTATAATAAAATAGAGTGTACGATATACCTCGAATGGGTTGATAAATGATCGAAGGAAACGTAGATTGTAGTTCAGAAGGATGGAGAATAAGTTCAACGTACCATCCTCTTCGAAATCCAACTATAAACTAACACATTGTCCTTTATAAAAGTCATCTTTTTATTTATGTTTGTTCACACGTCTCCTACCTGAAGTTATATATGTTTATAATTCGAAAATAATATTCGTAATAAATAGAATTTATTATATAGGTGTTACTTGTTAGATTCGTAGAAGAAAAGTTAGTAATATTGAATTTTTAGATATTTAATTATTTATTATACTCTAATGTGTGTTAATAAAATATATTTAACAAGAAAATATAAGCATGTTCGTTATTCTACCTTAATAGAGACAAATTAGATGTCAGGACTAGATAATAGTCTAGTTATTGATTTACATGAAACAAAGGAATGTCACTTAGGAAGGTTTAGATCGAAAGACCAGAGGAAACTCTTAGGTGCTATACCTAATTCTAGTTAGGTCGATTGGCTTTAAGCCCTAACCAACAATTTGTGGACCCTTCGAAAACTGGCCGACCACAAATCGTCGGGGCTATCGTGAATAAGAACGTATGCTACCCCTTTGACTTTATGCGTCATACGCAAAAGCACTTGTTTAAGGGTTCCCAATGGTCTCGCACGAAACCCACGGTACTCGAGTCTCTCCTAAGCTGAGAATTATTTTCTCAGGACACCCTCCTTTCTATATATATGTATGTATGTATGTTCGATCAACACCCTTTTCAAAACGTTTTCACTTTCTCTTTTAAAATGAAGCTGGTATGGTTCACTTAACAATAATAAATGAAAAATAATTATTTTATAAAACTTTCATTATTTTCTCAACGATATAAATTATTCGTAAAAAGTATTTAGAAGATACTACAAAAAAAAAAAAGATAAGTATCTAGAATATATAAAAATCGTATACTGAAAAAAAATGTGTAACTTATATTACATCATATTTTACCGTTCACACTTAATTCCAATATCTTCACGATCTAACACGGAGCACTCAAATTTTTCTTATTGTTAGTCATCCAAAATTCCTAAAAGTGTTAATTATTTTATTCGACGGAATCGTAAATTTGACAATGAGTTTTATCAGATAAAAATCTACTGAAAATATTGCTACATTTTTGGAAAAAAGGAAAAAAGAATCAAATTTTTATGCTACAAGTTTCTAATATAATAATACCTAACTTTAAATTGATGCTACACAATAGAAACATATATGGACGTGTATTTGAAAAATATAAAAAAAAAATGAAAATTTTTTAGAATGGAGAATTCTCGAAACTGCTTTCGACACAATAAAATTTAAATGTCTAGAATAATGGATGGGACAAAAAGAATTTCTAATTGATTATTAGAAAGAAATCGATAAAAAGGGTCAATACCGACCAGATCCATTCATCATTTTATTGTCGGGACTTCAAAGAAACCGTGAATGCTTTTCTTTTCTTTAAAGGAAAAACTGAAACATGTGTACGCCTTCAAATAAGATAAAAACTGAAACATGTGTATGCCTAAGGATACAAGCCGATGGAGTTGATAAAATTATAAATTTCTAACGTTGAAGTCATTTATATAAAAAAAAATGTTATACGTTTATAATAATTTTTTTCTAATCCAATAAATTAAAATAGAAAATATTTAATATAATTTCTATATACTTTAAGATTATTAGTTTTCTTGTTAGCAATGGCATAAACCATGAGAGAAGATCTTGAGCATATCTTGTAGATCGAGATATAGGTCAAGCATTTTTAACAAAACATAATTACTATCAAGTAACCGACTATGCCATCATTTACAGGATTGTTCATAGATTAATTTTGTTATGTTTTTGACTCCAAAATGTTGTTCGGTAATTTGTTACAAACCTTTTTAATAAAAAAAATCGCATTGTTTTTAGTTTTTTGCTTATAGAATGAAAACTACTAAAGCAATCTTAATGCTTTGAATAGACGATTTGTAGAAAATAAAAATACAAATAAAATGAGATGTCGAACTACTCGATCGGTTAATTATCAATGACAAAAACTAAAAAAAATCCAAAAATTCAATGTTTTTTTAAAAATTTACCAATCGGTCACTTTTTAATTTTAAGGGTTGAAATTTTGCGAGAATTTAGAAATTCATAGTTATTTTATGTATGTAAAATCCCGATGCTGTCCGAATATTAGTTTTAGTACAATGTTTATGCTAAGTTTTTAATGCTCTAATTAGCGGCAGGTCTGGATACTATAATAATCGTCCGATTTTATTTTTTTAAACAGATTTGAAAAATTAAAATAAATTGTAACAAAATGTTTATCTTCATTTTTTCATAAAATGATTTAAAACAGGTCAAAAAATACACTTGTAGGTGATTAAAAACGCCCAAGCTTGCGACGGTGGTCGAATAGTGGAGGAAGAAAAGGAACTAACGTAAGAGGAAATGTATATAACGTTAACGTTATATGCAACAGGCTTTTACACTATAAAAATAATGTAATGTATATTAATAGATGCGTTATAAAAAAAATTTTTATTCTGAAATTAAAATATTAAATAATTCTTTTTTTTTTGTCTAACGCAAAGAAATCTACAGTACACTCGAGACGTCTGGATTTTGGGCAAGGTTTTTGCACGTTATTAAAAAATGATTATAACCTTTTTTATTAGCGAAGTAATATTTGTGAAATTAAGAGAAATTTAAAAGGACCAGTCTGGTTGTTGGAACTTGTAATCGATCGGTCGAATGAGTTGAAACCGCGAATCGTCGATGCTCGGCACACCCACGAACGCAATCTGCTCGTTGTTGGTAACAATGGTTCGAACGCGCATCGAAGTTGACTCCTTTCTGTATATCTATACATACACAAACATATATGCATAAGTGTGTATGCGAACGCGTGCGTGTCGGTGGCGTAACGCGCGTAATGTAATTATGGTACACGAAGCACGGAAGGTAGTCACCGCCATAATGGGCAATTGTCCCCAGCGAATGGTGCCACAATGGCGGATTTCATTGCCGTTAACAACTGACTGTCCAAATACGACGTGCAGCTCGCGCGACCGGACAATAAGCGACTGCTGTCCGGATCAGGTTCTCTTTATAGCATGAACGTCGTTTACCAGCTTCTAGTCAGGATCACACTAGTCCTTCTGGTATCATTTTTTTGTCCACCCTACTCTTTTAGTACCTTTTTCTCACCTTGCTGTCAAATATAATATACCTATAGCAAGTAAAATACCATAGACGAAAAATATTCTTGTTTACGAGTGAACCTATTCTATTCGTAAAAGTATCATCGGAAAAATAAGTATTCATGAAATCTTTTATTATGTTTACCTTTTCATGGGTTAACTCGATAGGGTGAAATAATACAAACGGTAAAAAAAATATAAAGGAAGTGACTTTTTGTTCAATACAAATAGATGACAATCGTAGAAAGACTAGTTTCAATGTGTATCCCAACAACTGGATTAGATTATTATCAATCGCTTTAGGAAAAACATTTGATCTTTATCTATCCACCATTAAGATATCCGGTTTTGTTTACAACACCATAGTGAAGATGAGTTACGGGGTAAAGAACGTAAAAAGAATTAATGTCGAGGATACCGAAAGCAAGCCGCACGTAACAGAAATATTCTTTTTTTAACTGACCGGATCGGACTAGTTTGTGCGTATGAATAATTGTTAGCCACCCCGTAATTCGTGTGTCTCTCCTCCTGTTAGTATTGTGCTAGATAATATATGTTTGTATCCTATGCCACTGGAATGATTCATATTACTTTTTGCCAGATGCCACTTCTCCAATATTTTTTTCTTCTATCGAGGACTCGGACAAGTCGTACCCCACCAGATTTTTTTGGAACTTTACACACTTTAGATGTTGACTAGTACTATCAAGTAACGCTAATCAAAGTCCAACGCTCAACACTTTCCCAGATATCGACTGATAAAATTTGAATAAATAACTGAATATTCATATATATTTTTTTATTGCTATAGTTAACACAAGCCGCCGAGTGGCGAAGGGCACAGGCTCGTAATCTTGGTATTGCGAGTTCTTAAGTCTTTTTAGGTTCATATTTGTTTTATTTTTTTTTTAATTTTTAATTTTTATTTTTATTAAAAATAATGTCCAGCTTAGGTTAACTATTTCGTTCAGTAATGTTAGACATCTATAATGTAGGTCTGGAATATGCAACCATACTCGAGAACTTTCAAGGGGTATTTTTGTTAAATTTTTTTAGGGTCTTCTTTTTCTTGGGTCAAAAGTTGCTTTCTAAGTTTTAAAAAACAACCAGATTTTCATTAAAATTTATCAAAAAAACATTTATAATGCGTTGAAAGAATAGGTTAAAAGAATAATAAGTTGGAAACCTAACATGACAATCCTCTTTTTGTTCACATCTGTAAAATATAGTTCATCTATAACCGAAATGAAATACGATCGAAGCCAAATGTCTAAGAAGGAAACTTCAATTTCTAATTGTAAGACCTTTTTGTCTGCTATAGAATTCTAAAAGAACATTTGTTTTTTCTTCTCCAATTACTGTCCTTTCTATTATTATCCATATGTTTAGACTTATTACTTTCTACTATTGCCAAACTACGCTATTTAAACTCATTCTCTTTGGTAAAATTTATATAACTTAAATTAAAAGTTAAGTATATATGCTGTACTTACTAATATATATTTTTTTCTTCAAAATAAAATCTTATATATATAAAAATAAAAAAAAACTTGTTATTCCATATATTCGACGTACGCATTAAGTTTTTCATATAAACTCACCACTTGTGCAAATTTCATACCACCAGCTTACAGAACACCATATTTACCTATATATATCTCGATATCGATTAAAAATAGTTACCTACCGATCGGTAGTAGAATCGCAGAAGCTGTCGTCCAATTACGGACGTATCTAGGTACTTCATTAGTACGGATTGGCTTCTGTCACGATGGTGTGTTAGGAAATTAGTTCTTTACATTGTGCGATCGTAACGATATACCGTTGTTAATCAACTTCCTCCATCCGAACGTTGTGAGCCACCCTCATTGAAAAGGGTGGTTAAAAAAAGGGAATAGGAAAATAAAAAAGGGGTAAGAGAAGAAGGAGGAAAAGGAAGAGGAAGAGTGGGAAAGGGTATAGCAAGAAGTAGAAGAAGTAGAAGAAGAAGAAGAAGAAGAAAAGAACAAGAGAAAGAGTGAAGAGAATTGTAAAGGGGGTAAAAAAAAAAGAAAGAAAAAAAAGATTGGAACGAACCAAATGAGAGTAAGAGAGAGAAAGAGAGAGAGAGAAAGAGTGAAGGCAGTTCTTATCGGGAATCGAAGCGATCGAGCCGAGGATAATTCGCACGAGCGAACAAAACGGCTCGCGATATTCGAGCGTGGCATAGGTGAGCGTAATTATATCCTTTGAATTCGTTCACAATGGCCTCGGGCCAGTCATTGAAAGTCGAGTACCTGTGCCTCTTGTGAAGTTCCACCGGTGCGGCCGCTAATATATATACGTATATACGTATATGTATACATACATATAAGGAAGAGGAAGAGAAAGAAAAAGAGGAGGAGGAGGAGGAGGAGGAGGAGTGCATTTAATGCGTAATTAAATTCTGTTTGGCATCGGCTCTCCTTTTATTTTTCCCGTCCCCATCGGGGACTCCTCTGCCTACCCCACCCTCACCCACACTCCCAACCACCCTCTCCTCTTCCTCCTCCTCCTCCACCTCTTATTCTTTCTCGTTGTTGCTGCACCACAATACCGACGCCATTGACGACGGAAAAAGCTTGCTAATGCGACCGCACTCGCGATACCAGTCGGTTTTTTTTTTCTCTTCCTTTTTTGATTTCTTTCCTTCCTTCCTTCCTTCCTTCCTTATTCCTACGGTTATCACATAAGATCGAAAGGGGGAAAAGAAGAATGATCTCTAAAGAAAATCTTGATTGCCTTCGTTCTACTAAGAATCAACGGTTCGATAGTATCGATTCGATTACGATGCCTATGTTATTAGTCGTTGAAATGTTTACTACCACGTGTTTGGAAAAAGTTAAAATATGTTTTTTTTTTCTATCTCTAAAAATTCAGATTCACAAATTAACCACCTTATTTTGGGTACGGATTTATTTTTAAGAAAAAAAATTGTTACGTTTGATGCAGATTTAAAAATATTAGTTGATTTTTAAGAGAAGAATTAATTTATTTCATATATTATTTATGATATATATCGAAGATTATATTTAAATAATTTTTGGTAATTAATATTACAAAAAGAAAAACAAGAATGAAATGCCGTTAAATATTGTCACCATTTAAATGACGTATCGGAACCACGTGTTTGAATTTGGTCAAATAAATGTCACGACGTTTTAATTAGTACATTTTCAAATGTATCTAAAGAGTCAAGGGATATAAATCTTGTATATATTTAAGTCGAACTACTACTTATTAAATACATTGTTAAACACGTGTAGTTTATATTATTTTGTGGTATTTACAATAGAACACGTGTAAAATTTATAAGAAAATGAAAACGACTTTCTATCTACGAAGTTTCTACTTTTTCTTTCCTTTTCTAAATCTTCTGTTGGTATTTCTTTTGTCCCGAAAAAAACAATAAATCAAACGCACAGTTAAGGAAAGAAAAGGAACAAAGATAACAAAAAAAAAAGATTAAATTAAAGAAAAGGAAAAAAGGGTTTTTGTGGGAAGAAAAAAAATTTTTGAATAGGTCAAACTTTTCAAAGATTAAGAAAGTATGGACAATAGTGGCCATTGTTAAATTTGCCCCCTGTCAACTTTTTTTTTATATATCGCATACAGTGTCAACCTTTAGTCCTTTTTCTATAAATTATTTTTAACTTTCCCATATGTTTTTTAATTTTGTTTAAAAAAATAACTCAACCCTGACGAAACTCTGATTTAAAGTGGATCTTGTGGTCTTGGTTGACGATAATGCTAACCAGTATATTACAAGGGTATTGTCATTTCTTACGAACAATAGCAAGCAAGCATTGTGATATCATTCGAAAATACTCTGGGGGTGGGTAGGGGTTGAGTGATGTAGGGTGATAGGGGTGGGGGGGAGGAGGAAAGTGAGGCCGAATACGTTAATGACTTGTTCATTGGTTCAAACATGAAAACCGAACGATACGCGGCTAACCACTCGGCTTCTCTAAAGTCAACAATGTCTCCTACGTGTACATACGTGTATATATGTATTTTGTATTATTATATTTTTTTATTGTCGTTCGAGTACACCCAGTACTATAATGAAAGAAGAAGTACGGGAAAAAGGAACGCGCGTTCGCCAATAAGAGATTTTAAAAGAAACAGAAAAGAAAGAAATAATAAGAAAAAAATATAAAGAAGGGTGAACGTTGTTGAAGGAGGTAAGAATAGGTGAATGTAAGTATGCGCGTTATAATGGTTAACTGGTAGTATGAGTAGAAATGAAGAATCGTTTATAAATCGCCATAGCGTCTCGAGTTTGATAGAATCCAACTCGTTTATACTACTCTCGCCATTTATTTTATTTTTTTTTTAAATCATACGATCTTAAAAACGTTTATCGGTTGTACAATACTATTCGAATCTAACCGTGTATGTGTGTGTGTGTGTGTGTGTGGTATAAAAGAAAAAGATATAATCGTTCGGAGATCTGAAGAATGATTAAGTATAATAAGTTAATCTCGTTGAATATACAAACAGAAATTTCTTCACACAATACTCCTAGAATCGTACCGTGTATGTTCGTTCGTTAACTATCAAATCAAATCAAATCAAATATAATATATTAAAATGATTAATCGGTATTTTTAAAGATATACGCAACGTTCTTAACGTTATATTGGATGTTTTCTTACATTCATGGATATTTTGATAAGAACAAAATTAAATCATCTGGAAATAACATAACGTGAGCTACGTATCTAATAACTACGAAGTATGTATCTTTTATAAGTTACTAGTTAATTAATCGTCTACGGTTGGTAGTACTAACTTCGATAAAATCACGTTCGATATTTTACGGAATACACCTCGTTCCGTGTTCATTTGTATTGGGGTTAGTTGTGTGGTCAGAAAGACGGAAACAATATACGGATATAGTATATATATATACATATACTGCACTGTATATATATACACGAAGAACACAGCATGCGTAGGCGTACACGTTGGCAACGTGTTAACGGAGATCCAATTAAATTCTCCTCTTTTAATTGCGATTGTACCCCACAGAAATTTCCAACGAGTGAGAAGGGGACCAGTAGAAAATTGTCGATCCAGTGTTTCTACCTGTCTCTACCACCTCGTACGTCCGTAACGTAATTGGATCTACGTAAATACGTATCGAGGTTGTAGACCTGGAAGAAGTATCGTTTTTTACAACGAACTAAGAGAAATAAAAATAGATAGAGCATGAGAGAAAAAAATCGAGATGAGAAAAAGAAAGAACACAGAGAGACAGACTAAAAAAAAAAAAAAGTATAACTCATAAATAAAAAAACGAAAAGGTGTTTATAGGACTTGGAAATTCTTGGAACGATGTTTCAAACTTCTAACCCCCGGGTTAGAATTTTTTCTGTACGTTGGTAAAGTTTCTTTAGAAAATTTACGATCAGCCACGAGTAACCTTGCGACATTGGAGGACATCGTAAGGACAAAAATGAAGTTAAAAACATGTGAAAAGAGACAGAAAGAGAGAGAGAGAGAGAGAGAGAGAGAGAGAGAGAGAAACGTTTGAGCCGTCATATTAGCATTTCTCGAAGAGAGCAATCAACTCTAAGGACTATTCCTTCCTTGGTTGGTCTTACATTATGTATCCACTATTAACCGGACGACTGGCACAAAGCTTATTGTCGGCTTCGACGAATGAACTCGAGTCAACTACGGTCAAGAACGGTGACACGTGATTCATGATACTACTACACACACGTGCAAGCGAATGCACCAAAGAGAAAAGTACGGGAAATATCGGAGTGCGTATTGCACGTGCGTGCATTATTCTCTAGTTATTATTATTATTATTATTATTTTATTCTTTCTTTTTCACTTTCTTTCTATAGAGAACAAATTTGGGTATGCAGAATTAATTATCGGCAGATATTAAAGATGTAATAGAATCTTTAAATATTGAAAAATGATTTTTTGTCGTTACAGCAAATAAATAATTTATATCGCGTAAACATGATTATTTATATTATTACTATTAACAATACTAACTAAAGATAAATCAAATGATTCAGCATTTAAATTAGTCAGCTATACATATATATACATATATGCATCGTATATTCGTTTATCTTGAAATATCGTAGACAGTAAATGGATCCATCATATAGGGATATGGGAATATGGGTAGACTGCTTGGGATATGGGGATATGGTAGACGCGCCAGACTGCTTGGCACCATCAAAAAATACAACAGCCCCATACCGAAGCATATGGGACCCAATAAAAATTCTCGGGGTCCGGACTCAACGAAATTCCTCGAATACACGGAGCTTCTTCTTTTTTTCTTTTCAACGATCTTTCATTTCCTACCGAGCGCCTCCCCCTCGTACGATCAGAAACGTCGTACCGTTTTGAAAAATAACTTTTTATTTCCCCTTAGAATGCCAACGATTATGTACTATTTTCAAATCCTTCGTGGTTGAACGTAGAACGACTTCACGATGAATGGGGGGTGGGGCAGAAGTGGGGCATGGGGAAAGGGGGGGAGGGCGGTGAAACCTGCTTGTATAGAATACCTGTATCCACTGTCTGATGTTCTCACTTTTTACTTCCTTTTTATATCCCTTCTTCCCCTTTTTTTATTTTTCTTTTTCTTCCTTTTCTTTATATTTTTATTTATCTATATTTAACCTTTGTTCGTTTAAGAAATAAGGCAGATTTTTTGCTTTATATCACGCTCGAGTAAATTCATTGTGAATTGGAAGTATTTACCGTACCTAAACTAGCACGGATGATACACAATCTACCAAGCGTGGCTCGTGCTTCTGCCTTTAATTCCACAGTTAACTGAAATTGACCGGACGAGGTGAGTCGAGGTCGACCGTTATCAGAAGACAAAACGGATGCGTTTACCTAATACCAATGGAAATCCGAGTAGCAATCACCACCATTGAAGGTTTTTTTTATTATTTTTCTAGATATCGTAATCGATTGAAAAAATATGTTACATCGAATAAAATAATCGACAAGTGTATATTAATGGCGAAAATATTATATGAACGATTATTTTATTTATGATAATACGAAAATAGTTATATATCCAATAAGAATATTTCTAACGAACGTTATAAGAAGCCATCTTTACTTGGAAAAAGTGATCGGCCCATTTCCTGAAAACCTTTTCATCCAAACCACGGGTTTCTTTGAATCTTAAGTCTCTTTGGTCCAGCCTACTTTCATCTACAAAAGATTTTACATGGCTACCGTCGGATTATTTGGAATTCGACTTTTTAAGAATAGAAGAAGGAAAAATAGAAGGTGGAGTAAAAGAAGGATCAGGAGGGAAAAAAAGGAAGTGGGGGAGGAAGAGATGAAAAAGGAAGGTA
Source organism: Mischocyttarus mexicanus (assembly GCA_023678845.1). Classification (NCBI taxonomy): domain Eukaryota; kingdom Metazoa; phylum Arthropoda; class Insecta; order Hymenoptera; family Vespidae; genus Mischocyttarus; species Mischocyttarus mexicanus. The sequence goes on along the minus strand of JACGTP010000003.1, from coordinate 4,584,292 downwards.
AAGGAAAGAAAGAGAGAGAAAGAGAGATGGGATAAATAGAAGTGGACGAACTGATATATACGATGGTAATGTTTTTGTTATATGTGCCAACTCATTGGCTGCTCGTGGGAACACGATTGTAACGGACAAACGTAGGTTCACAATGCGTAAATTAAAAAAAGAAAGTAAAGAAAAGATTCGAAAGAATAGGAGGACTTGGAAAGGAGAAATAAAGAAAGAAAGAAAGAAAAAAAGAAAGAATGAAAGACTGAAAGAGAGATCCGTATGTTTTCTTTGGGACGGGACAACAGGAGGAGGATATAGCCGTGGGCCAGATTTTGTTTTCGAAGTGATCTGTCTAGTCACTTCCTGCCAATATTCAAAAAATTACTAAAACGATAGAATGAAAATAATATAACGTCATCTTGGCAACTTTAATGAATTCTTTTTCTTCTTCTTCTTATTCCTTTTTTTTATTTTTCCGTTGCTTGGAATAACATTGATTGTTGACAATGTTATGAAAATTTCTTCTATTTGTTAATAATTCGAATGTTTATTTCAATTGTGTTACTTCTGAATGGAGAAATACTAGAATATAATAGCGAAGATTCTGACACCTCCACGCCATATTAACATCAATCTTAGAAAGTGTTTGTGAAAGGAGATAGATCAGGACTTCGAATAGCTCAGTGGTTAAAGAGTATTTGTCTGACAAGCAAAAGATCCGTTGTTCGATTCCCTCAGGTCCAGTCAGGCTACGTTCCTTCTTTTTTCACGAATCCTACGACAGGTGGGGGTTAAGAATTCGGTTAAAAGAAGTTAGTTTTAAATTCAACGAAATCGTTGAAAGAACTGAACCAACCACAATGATCGATTCACTGCGGGTGGCCCTTTAAGAAAAAAAAGAAAAAGAAATAAAGAATGAGAAAAAGAAGATGAACTATAACTCCTCGATTATGTTGAAGGAAGAAGATGGAGAAAGACAATCGTTTGTCGAGATAACGAGTTTTGCTTGTGGAAGAAAGAAATAATAAAAAAAGTAGTAGCAATACCAGTAACAAGATAACAACAATAATAACAATAACAGTATGGGCAAGAGCAACAATAAAAAAAACGGTAGGAGAGCGATGTCTGTAACTTGGTCCGAGACACCCACGGGTTTGTTCCACTATTATGCATCCTGGCAGGTGAGCGTTATGTCGTTGCACTCTACGAGGATACAACTACAACACTGTAATCGAATTCTTTTTCTCGTCGGTAAAAATCTGGCCCACCGTGACACACACACTCACCAATTGTATCACCTAGAAATGATCATATTTTGAAAATTCGATCAGATATTTAGCCGATTCGTTTAAACCAATGTTTTTAACAATGAAACAAAAGTATCTATGAATTTTTATATATGTGAATTGAAATAAAACAAGCTACGATACTAACCAATAAGTCGTTTAGTGTTAGTTTGGTCAGAGTATGAAAGCCATCGTTGGAGTTAGTGAACAGCAAATTATCCTATCTAAATTCAGTCTTTGACGGTATCGATGATATAAACTGTTAGTTTCGATAATGCCGGTTCTAACCGGTCGTCTTTCTTTATTTCTGTGCTGCTTATTAGCCGGGTCACGGGGTTACATCCATCAAACACCATCAGCTTCTATTGTTTCGTTTGTAGCTACGAAAGCATCATCCGGTTACCATCGGTTAAACTTCTTTTTACTTCTTCTCGCATATACTTATGTACAGTCCTTGAAGAAAATTCTCTCGAAGTAAGATTTAACTTTTGCTCTTTATATAATATGTTAAACATATTCATTATTCTTTTCTTGTTTTTTCTCTTTGCCAAAAGAAAGGAAAGAAATTAAAGAAACAAAAAGAACGTAACAAATCGAAGTTTTTATCTCCGACAGCAGTGTCGTAGTTCGATATTAAAACGATGAATATTTTTTTATTTTTTTTTTATCTCTTAACGATGAACAATTTCGTGAAAACGAGATCCGTTAAAGACAAAGATAAAAGATATTCTTCTCGATTTATTGAAAAGGATTACTCCGAGTCGAACGATTACGCTTCTCTTTCGAAGATTGAAAACTAAGTTCTTGTGTTTGAAATATATATATATATAAATAGGGTCTTTCTAAAACTTTCTCTTAGGTAGTATAGTATATAGGTACTTAGAAATAAAGAAAGAAGAAGTAGAAGTCGAAGAAGAAGGAAGAAGTAGAAGAAGAAGGATCCATCAAGTAGGTGAGAGAAGCAATCGCAGATTTTAATCGCATCGCTTGTAGACGTCAGTGCGTTTTCTGCGATATTCTTTAGCAAGCTACCGACACGGCATCGATCCGTTCTAGCCCCACCCCTGAATTTACTCCTTTCTCTCTCACTCTTGGTTCCTACACCCTCTTCCCACTTCGTCCCGTTTATACCCGAATGCTCCCTCTCGTAGAAATACTCTCTGCCTTCGTACCTTAACCATTCAATCTCTAAATCACAATAATATCGCGCTTATGCACAGCACCGCGACTCACCGAATTAACATAGGATACAAATATGTAATCCCAGACATAGCTGGCGGCCATCTGATATGTTCATTATGATATGTTCCATACTAGTGTATATAAGAAAACGCGTGGGTATACATCTCATCCCTGTTTATTTTCTTTTTATTTCTGTCACTCTTTCTCTCTCTCTCTCTCTCGTATCAGTTGAATGTTTGATGCTAACGCGAAGTTAAAAGTTGAAAAGAGAAATGAAAAGAGAGAGAGAGGTGTTCGAAAATACAAATAAGTTTAACTTACTTCGTTGAAGATAAAAATATAAAAAATAAATACCAAAAAGAAAGAGTGAAAGAGAGAGAGAGACAGGAAGATGATACCGGCACGCGACTCGATCTTGCACAGATGTTTGTGCTTTGAGAAAGATGAAACACATTTGGAGGATTGATCGTTCAGCGTGGGCAACAATTCGATCATTCGTTTCTTCCTTACCAGATAATATTTATTATTATTATTATTATTACTTCTTTCTATATATTTCTTTTCTTTCTTATTCACGTATTTAAAGATATCGAATGATCATACGATAAGAGACGGACTGGTTGCTCAGAGGACGATGAGTTTTCTTCCCGACGATCGAAGCAAAGCGAACAAAATTCACTCGCTGAGGAATGCTTTTAAAATGCTAAAAAGAGATATACATAAGTACTCATATCTCAATGTATATGTGTATATACATACCTATAGCAACCTACCGAAGAAGGGTGTGCCTTCTTTCGTCTCCAAAGATGACGAGGAGAGTGACGCGTCTTGTCCAATGACAGCAAGTTGTTCTTTTTTGCACTCGAAATAGGGCTACCTTCGTAAAACCGCGATTTTCATCAAAGAGAATAAATGGAACAAGATGTAAACGATAAAAGTTAGCTCTTTTTCATGCTATAAGATCATTTGAGATTCTAACATAACCAGAAATACTTCGATTATATAGATTTGTAAATAATAACTTAAATATATCTCAATATTATATTTAAGTACCTCTCTAAAATTATATACTTCCAAAATAATGCCATTAATAAATAATTAAAGTAAATTATTTAATACATAAAAAGAAACAATTAAATATATATATTATTTAATTGTAATAATATATTATTTAATATAAAAATAAACCTTGTAACGGTTGAAGAATTAATTGAATAAAATTTGTTAATACAAATTACGGAAATATTTTATTGTTCATAAATGAATAAACCTTTGATTATGTATATATATATATATTGCAGATTCACAATATGTTTAATAAATTTGTTGATAATTGAATATTTTTCTATTACAATTGTCTAAAGATCTCATAAATGAATAAATAAATAAATAAATAAATAAATAAATAATTAATTAATTAATTTGGAGAGATCCAAACGTGCTCCCACCAAAGTAATACGCTATTCAAATGGAATAATGAAGATATATCAACGTTGTACAATATCTCCTGCATGGTACACAGTGGGAGAAACTTATAGCCGGATGACAATCCCGTTGATCCCGCATTCTTACTCGTAGTTTCCTTTTTATACAATAGAAAGGTTGAATCTGAGAGGGAGTTTTTCGGGAGATTTAATTCATACAGGTGGCGTAAGCATATTCGGATTCGAAAAAGAAAGGTCTACGTGCTCCTTCCTTCCTATCTATCCTCTTTTCTTTTCATTTTATCTTTCTTTTTATCCTTAAAGAAAGAGCTTGTTCTGTCAGAACCACCTACGCCCATCTCGCGTTGGATAAAATCTTTTAAGCAGCACAAAAACAGCAGAAATAACCACCCGTTGTGAGAAGAATGCCACCCATCATCTATTTCAAAGAATAAAAGTGTAAAAGCGTATTGTTAAATTTCTACGAAATGTCGGCAAACCATGTGAACATAGTGAACAAAGGATTTTGCCGTAGACAATTTTCAATTTGCCATAGAGATTTTCCATAATGTTCCTAACCCCATAAAATTTGAGTAAAATCTAGAGAATCTAGGAATGTAACATAAATGTTGTTGAAGGGTCACCAAGATTGTGTTCCCTTTTATGTTGCTAAACAGGAAACGAGCGAGGATGATCTGTAAGATTATTATTATTAAAATTATTGAAATTAAAATAAAACGATCAGTAAAGAAAGGAAATATTTCTATCGTAAAGTTATTTTTTCCATTTTTTTGTTTTTTTTTCTTGTAAAAACTAGAAAAAATTGATTTCGCAGAATTGGATTGGAACGAAACACAACAAGACACTCTGCTTCTTCTCATCGTCAGGATGATGACAATAGGTAGCAATCAACGATACCGGTGCGGTGTCGAGTCGGCTCTAATTGTAACACCGGTACAATGGCGAAAATGACATGGGCGTGTTGCGCTCCGGTGCCCTCGACGTGCACCACTCTACGGTAGCGTCTAATGGCTTTTGTATTTCGTCGATTAACGTTTGCGGATGACATTCATAGCGTTCCTTCTCTCCTCTTAGCGCCTTCTTCCTACCATTCCTGACAGTTTGGAATATTCATGACTGGAACCTTCCCCCTCTCTCTCTCTCTCTCTTTCTTTCCCTCTCTCCTTCTTTTTTTATAAGAGAGGGTAGTCTAAGCTCGTAGCACTAGCTTGTTTCACTCTGAACTCAAACTTTTCGTAGTCCTGAGAAAAGCAGTACTATTCTTGGACTTAGGACACTTCTCCCAATGAAACGATGAAGAAACTGGTTCCTCCTCAATATCTACTTCTTCTTTTATCTTTCTCTTCTCACTTTCTCTCACTCTCTGTCTTTCATTCCTCTTGTTTTTTTCTTTTCTTTTTTTCTTCTTCTGCTTCTTCTCTTTCATTCTTTCTCCACGTTGCAATGGGTTCGAAACGCTAAAAACGGAGGGGTCGAGCTTATACCTTCCGAATGGAATCCACAATGAGAATTGAGTTTCATAACCGGCCGAGCTTGGGTCATGCCGAGGACAATGCAAACGAAATTGCGTTACAACGAGGGTTCGGATTTATTATATCGTTTTTTTGGTCCACGTGGTTGGTCGGTCTGTCGGTCTGTCGTTCGCGGCCGGTGCTCCAACGTTCTTGGTATACTTACTCTACTTCGAGACATGTGTTTTCTTACTTGTTGCTAGTAGGGAATAATTACCCCCGTTGCGATGCGGAACCGAGAACCTACGAAGGAGGGAAACGAAAAGAGGGCGTTGTTAAAAGAAGGGAGTAGGAAAGAGGTGAAAGGAGAACATCGATAATGGGTCCCATAATAATTTTCAGACTCCGACGTCTATCGTGTCACGCCCCGAGTCGACGGTTCTTTCTTAGCGTTAAGAAAAAAAAAAGTGTTCGCGGTGTTAGGTGTCATCTGTGTTACGTCACGGTTACCCACTACCCCATCGTGGTATTATGTACGTATAAAATAACCTATGAATTTCTATTATTCAACCGTGGTAAAACTTTCACGCGCTTTTATTCCTTGCATGAGCATAATATATACCTAGACCTTTTTCTTTCTCGTTTTTCTTCTTTTTGACGTAGGGCAAGTGTCGATCAATGGATTTGAAAAATAACCCTGATATAGCAATGCGATGAAAGATTGTAAAAAGGAAACAATTTTTCCTTTTTTCTGATCTTTGTATGATTTGTTATTTTTTTAGTTTAGAATTTTACACGAAATTATTTGTCGGAGTGTCGGCAGTAGAATAAAAACAGGCCGCCTACGTGTTTAATTTATTGGATGGTCGAGTAACGGATCCAAGGTTAGACCCACCTACTTCCCAGACGGAACCTATCGTCATTCATCGTGCGATGGTCATTCCATTCATGAATACTATCGCTATTACAAAACTTAGGGTAAAGCTGGAATTAACAGCCTTCGCGTGCTAACTCTATTGTACGTATTTAGATAATAGAATAGAGAAGAAACGTCAGATAAGATCGTTTGACAGATCACAATTTAAAGATCAGCCGCCTTTACGCCATGTTTAAATCTATCTTAGATAGTGTTCATGAGAGAAATACGACCGGTGCCATGGATAGATCAATGGTTAAAGAGCATTCGCCTTGGTTCGAGAGCATTGGTTCGAGAGCCTTGAAGCGAAGAGCATTCGCATGATTCAAGTTCCGGTCGTTCATTCATGTCAGTCTACGTTCCATCTTTTTTTTTTACGAATACTATACAATGCTAACATTTATCTTTACTAATTGTATCTATAGAAATTGTTATTAACATTGACAATAGAAAATAATTTCTATATAAGATAAAATAAAATCTTAGAGAGAAAAAAAAACGAATTTTATTTTCTATTTTCTTCAGATCTTGCGGTAAGATACATACAAAACTCCGAATACTTGGAACGGGAATGAAATAAAGCATGAAATCGGCCAATTAACCGTCCCTGTTTGCCGCGAGTGGATGGACACTCGAGAGTGAGAGAAAAAAAAAAGAAAAGGTCCTCCTACTTTCCTCGAAGGTAGATCCTTTAAGGAGGAAGCACAAGTAGAGGACGAGTCAACGACGCGTGTAAGTATCGTCGACGTTAGTTCTTCCGATTCTCCGGTTCTTTACGAAGGTGGAAGAATACGGAAGTTGGAAAGGGTGAATGTCTCTCCGTCGAAATCGCTTAAGGGTTTCGATTGAAGATAGTTGAAAGTAAAAGAAAAATAAAAAAGAGAAAAAAGGATCCGACGTTTTGTCGTTGAGATGAAAAATCGACTGGCAAATACGAGGAATTTGCGAGGGAAAGATAGAAATAGAAAAAAAGAGAGAAAGAGAGAGAGGGGTAGAGGGGAGGGGGGTTATAAAGAATGGAGTAAAAGGAGCAGAAAGAGAAAAGAGGACGAGCCGCCAGTGAAATCTGGCTAATTCGACGGGACAGTGATTGCGGTGACGTTGTGAAAGCCGATATATATCTTCTAGGGTTGGGACAGGATCGGCGACATACACTCGTGTGTGACGCATCTGCGGATCATCCAGCACCACGTTGCATGGGGATTTCATCGAGGGTTTTAGGGTTACGGAACTGAGGGAGAGGTAGGGGGAGGGGGGGACTAGAAAAGCCGCCAAGAGCAATGAATGACATAATTGAATTTCACGCGACACCGATTCCTAGCCTCGGTTCAAATACTTGCCGTGGAAAGGAAAGGATCCCACCAAGTTCCTACTGGGATTCCCCACGTGACCTCTGACAACCCACTTGACTTTTCCAAATTCTAAACATTTTTTTCTCTATTTTATCGATAAATAATCAGAAACGTTTTGAAAATAATTTTCTTCTTCTTTTGTTTTTGTTTTTAAATATTTATGAATATTATTTTCTTTTATAATGGATTAAACGTTACTTAACATTAAAATCTAAAGCAATTTATTTCTATATTCCATTCGTTAACGTCGTAGGAGGAAAGGAAGCATTGTTAGATTCCCCGAGAATTTTGGTCGAACGTTTGCAAACAGGCGTCACTCGCATCCCCCACCATTAACAGAGAGCTTGGTGGATTCATCCAGTCGAGTTACACTATACTTAGAATGATGTGTGTAAGGAACAAGCGTGCTGTATGAATAGTGTTTCGTATGTTCCCGCCATTGACTGTAATAGCAGGGTAGAACCCCCGAATAGACGACGGCTACATTCACAGAATTGTACGCGTACCGTAGAGCATTTAGCGCTTTCCAATTGTTCGTTTGTCCGAATGTCAGCGTCATTCTCTGATTACCAAAGAGTGATCCTGACGTTCGATAGTTATTGTAAAATATTAACTCTTTTCACTACAATAGTCGATTATTCACCTATTTCATAAAAGTTACATTCACAAAAACTCTCTTTGTATTTATAAATTATATCTTTAAATAGTATCAAACGCAGGCTTTAATAGTTGAATCAAAAGTTTTTACGTCAAAAGTTACATCAACGATTGGGTCAAGGGGTTTTGTTGGAACAAAAATCCTGTTAAAACCCTTGACAAAATGAAGATACTAAATCTATATGAATGTTGTTGTAGTATATATAATAATTATCATGCCTCTAATCCAATCCAGAAAAAGGGGGTTAATTGATCAAATATTGACATCGTTTGAAGATTAAAATCTAAAGAAAGAAAGAAAAAAAAATGATCGATCGATCAAACACAAAGATACGAACCTCTAACGTATAGTTGAATATAATCAAGGTCAGATAATAAAATGTCGATCGATCGAAGATTCGAAAATAAAAAAGGGGGAAGTGGATATTCGAAATGAATCCGTTCCATCGAACTTCTTCTTCTTCTGGAGGTTCTGGTTCTTATATTACTATAGGGTGACATGGGTGGATTACTCGCGCAATCGATTCACCTGAAAGGGAAAAAGGGTTCGAGGCGGCAGCCCTCGTTTCCCGTTGCAAAGTTTGGGCGTTCGTAAAACGTTCTCTGTTTCCAAGGTTCGGTCATACGTGTCAGACACGTCGTATGCAACCTCCCCTCCTCTTTTTTTTCCTTCTACCGCCCCTCCCCCTCTATCCGCGCGAGCACAGTAGAGAAAAGGAAACTAGGGGTGCGTGTACACTCCCCTTCCTTTTTAATCTAGCCATTGTCATGGTAATGCGCAGTGTTAGTTTTACAGCGGGGAGAGGGACGGAAGAACATTGTATCGCGCGAGGAAGGAAGGAGGTGAGGAGGACGTACACGTTGAACGACTCCAGTGCTCGTACGATAGATATATACGTGTATGTGTTCCTGTGTTTTCATGTACGTGTAACATGCGTACGTAGCAGGAGCCACAAGACTGCTCTAATTTCAAAGTGGGATGGGAGGGGAGACGAGAGAGAGAGGATGGTTTGTTTTACGAGCACTTCAATCCCACGGAAAGCAATACGCCCTGAGTAGGACCTGACCCGATGTAAACGAAACCTGCACTCCGAAACGCGTTGCACTCACAGTTACATTTTGGTAATAAACAAATACATCGAAAGATATTTAATGACGTATTACTTTTTTTAAAAGTGGAAAATTATTTTTGTATATAAGGTATGAGGGTAAATTATTGATAATCGTTTGTACATCTTTTTTGTCGTATATTTTAAAAAGCGATTGTCACGTCTTCTAGTTTCATTGGAACTTTTGATTATTCCTTTACGTGTAATACTATATTACATAGAAATTCAATACAATGTCAACTGTCGAGTCTTCTTATTGTAGAATAAAAATTGCAAATCTAGCGTTAGAAAGCAAACCCAGTAAGATTATGGGGGATCGTTTCCAAAGAATGGCCGTTGCGTGGAAAAACGTCCATAACTGAAGCGGGTATGGTCCATAACAATGGACATTAGAAGAAATGTATGTTTGGGGTTCACAATGTGGGACAAAGGAACGTTCTAAGTGCCTACATGTTGCACATCGCCGTTGCACAAATACCCGGATGTCCGCACCATGAATTTCACCGGGAAACGAGGCCCGATACTTCTGAAAAATGTCTCTCTCTCTCTCTCTCTCTTTCTATCTCTCTTTTTTTCTCTCACTCTCTTCTTCTTCTTCTTTCTCTCGACAGAAAAAAATATCCGACTACCAGATGGATCCCGAAAGAAAGGACGTTTGTTTCAATCGAGTCTAAACTGTATCCTGCTCCAAGAAAATACATTTATATTTATCTTTTTTTTGGGTACCCCTTTCTTTCGTATTATCTCGTTTTCAAATATTATTATTTTTTTTTTTTATTTGACAGATCATATCTTTCAAGTAATCATTTATTGCAACTTTAAGGAATATTCTAAAAAAATATTATAGTAAATATATAAAACAATTTTTTAACATGGTGTTAGAGTGCAAAAAGGGGTTGTAAAATTGAGTTCGATCTGATAGAAAAGAAAAATAAGTAACGCGAAAGAGAAGAGTTTTGTCGTTGTAGACACCTTGTTATTTCTTTCGGTCGCATAAAAGGAAACCAACCAAAAAGTAAAGCACTCTCTTTCTCTCTCTCTCTCTCTCTCTCTCTCTCTCTCGCTCTGTACCGCTTTAATTAATTACTCGGTCGTTTTGTGAGCGAAATTCTTTCGTGGGCAAGTTCATAGCTTTGACGATATGCTTGTAGGGATCGCCGAGTTGACTTCTTACGAGCGTGCTATGATGTCATTGTTGTCGTTTCTCAGTGGCAGAAACAAGTAAAGAAAGAAAAGAGAAGAAAAGCGAGAGAAAAAAAGAGTAAGAGAGAAGGAGAGAGAGAGAGAGAGAATGAGAGAGAGAATGAGAGAGAGACTGAAACCGAGTTCATTTCTCGGTTGAGTACTTATAAAGCTTATATATATCGTCAGCGCCTATTTTCAATGCCAATTAGCGTTGCTTAAGCTCCGATTAATGCGTAACAAAAAAGACATTACTCTACCCTTTTATTTTTTTTACTTCTTTCATTCTTTTTGTATGATAAAATTCAAAGAATAAATTTTCAATGCGTCTCGAAAAAGTCTACTAACTAACTCTATTTTTTATCGATTACAAAATCGATCTTATATTATATTCAATTGCAATTAGAAATAAAACCTTGGAACGAGTATACCTTAACTAAACACTGTGATCACGCATACATCGTCTACGTTGATACCATTTCGTGCGAGAGCTTGGAAGAGGTTTATAACAGAGAATAAACGAATGCTAATACTGACTGGCATTGAAAGATTCTGACGCGTTGTACACAGGGTGGCCCACCGAAGAAGGGAGGTTCCTTTTCAGAAGGAAAAATTTTCCTGTCTTTCTTCTTTCCTTTTTTCCAACCCTTTCTTCGTTCCTCTCTCTCTTTCTCTCTCTCTCTCTCTCTCTTTCTTTCTCTTCAGTTCTCTGTAATTGGCGTTGAGCCCTTTGAAGTCTGGGCGCCGTAACGCGCCCTCTCTCAGTGCATGCTCAACGCTACTACGCGCAGTTTCTTTATTACCCCCTCAACCCCTCCACCCCTCCTCGTCACTCTGTAGCACCAAGCAAAACTCTATGCATCTCCTCTGTACAACCTTCCCTTTCTTTTTCCTTCTTTCCTCTTTTTTCCCCTCCACCGCCACGTTCTCTTCCTCTTCCTTCTCTTCCTCCTACTCTTCCTACTCCTCTTGCTCCTCCTCCACATTCCTTCCTTTTTTCTCTACCATTTTTTTCTTTCTTCCAGTTCGTTCTTTTTTTTGTCGGTGGGTGTCGCGGATGCGAGACACACACGCGGCTGGATTTTTAAATTCCCTGGCACTCGCGTCGACGGAACCGCGAATCGTGAAATCACGCGGCCCTTGATACCGTTGGGCGCGTGTCTCCCTTTACCCTTCTCTCTTTCTCTTTCTTTTTTTCTTTTTCCTTCTTTTTTTTTCTAGCCGTTGGGTGGTACCGTCGCACTGCCGCATGACCGAGACTATTGCCGCAATCAAATTAGAGAAATTAGCGCCCCTTTCTTTCTGCTCCGTCAATGAAAGAAAAAAAAAAAAAAAGAAAAAAAAGGGAAAAAGGGTTCGCCGCTCCGCTGCAAAAATTTCATACCCATTGTTCTTGGACATATGAACGAGAGAGAGAGAGAGAGAAAGAAAAAAGAAAAAAAAGAAAAGAAGAACGGCAATATACTACCAACTAACGAACGAATTTATGAAATAACAAAAAGAAAAATGCATTTTCCTACCGAACATTCCCAATTATTCGTCCTAATTTACTTAATTATTTTATCAAACCTGAAAATAATATTTCTAATAATATAATCAAAATAATCAATCATATAAAATAATCATTAAATATAAATGACCATTGTGATTAATTATCCAACGAATCCTATCCAAATTTAATTCATCTTCGTTATTTCGTGTATTCTAATAAAATAATAATAAAATATGATAGTTTTACGAATACAATCTTCTCGAATGAGAAAAAAAAATTCGCTAATAAATAAAATTTTGTTGAAACTACGACGAATCTTTATTTCTTGTAGGTGAGTTAACATATTAACGAAGCTCAGGTACTTTTTAAGCACAAACTGGTATAAAACTCTGAAGAGAAAAACGAAGAAAGAAAAACGAAGTTGAGGTGTAACAACGTGTTAAAAGAGAACGACCAAAGGGTATAGAGGGGAGGGGGGTATTAAAAAAAGGGTCGTAGGCGACAAAGTGGCAAGTCGCTTACAATCGGAGTTACACGCTTCTCGCCTGCTTTACTTCAATCTTACTGAGCAAAATATAAAACGACAGAGAAAGAAATAAAAAAAAAAAGTTAAAGAGAGATAGAGAACACTTGTACAAAACTGCCAGAAGTTAGGAAGAAAAGGAAAAAGAAGAAGAAGATATAGAAAAAGAGACTTCAGGTAAAGAAAGAAGAAGAAGAAGAAGAAGAAGAGGAAGAAGAAACGGAGAAGTAAAAATAAAAGATAAAAGTGAAATGAGGATAGATAAAAATAACAGAGAAAAAGAGAAGAAATATAGTTGCGTTTGCATCCTCTTCGACAACCCTCTTCTCTCTTTCTCTCTTTCTCTCTGTCTGATTCGTTCGCTTTGGCTCCTTCATCTCTTTCTGTCGCGTGCACGGGACTCTAAACTCTTTCTAGGCTGACACCTCGCGATTCTTATGGGGCTTTTACACGGCTCGGAGCTCGCCGGGCTCGAAAATCGCCCCGCGTTGAAAGCATTTAATTAAAGCGAGCTACACGCGCTGATGGAACAGGGAAGCTGGGATCTCGGTTGCTGGTGAGAACGAGAGGAAGATGTAAGGGGTGAGAAGGATGGAAAGAGAATGAGAGAAAGAGAGAGAAAGAGAGAGAGGAACGCGCGAGCGCAGTCCGACGCACATCAGCAAAAAGTAGGGGGTGGGGTGGTACGTATGAGAACTGGGAAACATTGTCTATCGCCGCAACGTGTGCAAAGCTGCCAGGCATTTACTTAATTAGAGACCAGACCATGCACTCGCGCCTAACATTCCAAGAGAAAACGAGAGAGAAAAAAAAAAGATAAAAAAGAAGAAGAAGGAAGGGTGGAGGAGGAGGGGGAGAGGGGAGGAAAGACCGGGTGAAAAGGGGTAGAAGAGCGTTTTTTCGAGTTCTGTTTCGCCTCGTCGTCACAGGCTGACGCCCTGCTAAAGATACTAAATGCATATAGTATCTCTGACACGGTAGGATTCCCATGAAAACTTAGCTCGTTGCTTTGGATACATTTTATCTCCATTATTCTACCTACGATTCGTTTCTCAATTAACAATTATTTTTCTTTCGCATATATATCTGTATAATGTGTATGTACGTTCGTAAATAAAAATTTTTTAAATACTTTCGAGAGATTTATTTTTTACTACAATTTATAAAATTATTATGATTGAAATAGAAAAAAAACAGAGACTGTTATTGGATTTTTTTCGTTCCTATATATCAAATTAAAAAAAAAAATTATCTTTCTAAATAGTATAGAAGTCGAGATATGCGATTTTTTGAACACTTTCCCATTTTAAAATCTTGCGGTCGAGTTTTGCTACGCTGTGATCGCTTCTCCCACCATCGAGCCCGGCCGACCATGGTCATTACTTAAAGGTCATTATATAACCTTTCAAACCTTTCCAAGAATTTTTAAACAGCATCTATTTAAATCCATAATCCATTTAATATGACTGGACCACAAAAGTCTAAATGCATTGACCTGGTTAGGAAAATGAATCGGATACCTGTTCGAAGAAAGGTTAGTAAAATGAATAGGTTACCTGTTCGAATATAACAGCGCAAACCTGTGATGTTTATTTTAAAGAAACGACGAAAAGATCTCGAATCATGACAAAGATCTAAGTATTATATAGGCTGTTAGAAGATGTTTATAAAAGTAAAAGGAAGAGTAAAATGGTGCTAATATTAAAATAGAATGAAAAATATAGCGGCAATGGAAATAGAATAAGAAAGGAAAGAAAGAAAAATATAAGAAGATATGAAAAAAAGATAAAGATTTATTTTTTTTTGTACCATTTGTTGTTTATATGACTGTTCGTGACATTAACCGCAGTTTTGCCGACAGGAAATATTCCTTTCCCTGCAGCGTATTCTACGAATGGAAAGAAAATCTTTGATGGATAAACTATCCATTTATGCTTTCTATGTAAAGGTGAATGAAAATGAAAGTAATAAAAGCGGGTAATGGAAGAAGAAGGAGAAGAAGAAGAAGAAGAATAAGAAGAAGATGATGAAAAACAAGAATAAAGGATGACCGAAGAGCACCTGGCAATATTCTACTATGAAGCATTATACCGAGCGACAATGGAAGAAAAACATGCACAAAACTTGCATACTCTCCTTTTCTGGACCATCCTTTATTGTCGAGGATAATGTTCCTTTATTCCCTCGCGGGACCCGAGACTCGTTCTCCTGAGCTCGTCATTGTATTAGAACACTTCGCTGGAGGCTTGGTACAGAAGATGAATTTGGTGCCCTTTCGCTTTCTTTATTTTTACCTTTCTTCTTTTTATTCTTTTTTTTTATTTATATATCATCCACATAGTACGAGATTTGATAATAATCTTTGATTATCACGCGATTTTTCGAAACCTCGGATTTTTCTTAAACAGATCTCGTTAATCGTTAGTTTCAGCATTTCCTTTTACCGCTACTACCAACACCACTACTACCACCACCAATCGATTTTTGATCTCTTATTATAAAATAACAAATACTACCACTCATATACATGTAAAGAATATTAATTAAAGCACAAACGGGGTATTAATGCGTGTAAATATGTAGTAGAACGGATAAATCATCCTAATAAAAACGATATTGCGATGTCTGTTCCGCATCGTTCGGCATCTGACTATACCGCACGATCTAGGTAGTTGAATGTGTATCGCGAACGTCAAGGGGAAATTCTTTCATACCTATCTACTCATTCCTATTTCGAATCGAGGGAAGAATTTTTATCATGACCACGCGTACCTATACGGCGGGGGTGTACAACAGACAATGAATACAAATTCCCTGGTTGAAAAAAAGAGCTGGTAGAAAAGTACTGTCGACGTCAGTGCCGATGAAACGACCGACCAACCGACCGACGAACCCTCTACCAGCCTCCCCCAACCACCCCCACTTACCGGATTCTCTCACGAGCAGGTTGTGTCCGAGGAGGAGGAAGAGGAGGACTAGGTGGTGGTGGCAGTGGTGGTGGTGATGGTGGCACTGTCGGTAGAAGAGGAAAAGGAGGTGGAGAGAGCCGATAATACCGCACAATGACATATTCCCAACCCCTCGTATCCTGGTTGGTATCCATCCACCACCACTGGATACGCCGAGTACCGTAGAAAACGTTCATAAACGGAAAAAAGTCGCGACGTCCGCCGGTCTTTCTGTCCGTCAATGCGACTAGCTCTGTACGAATGAAAAGCGTTGTATCTTATCGCTGGCAATCCGTGCATGGTTTGCGAGAGACCAGGGGTGGTAGTGGTGGTGGTGATGCTGCTACTATTGCTGCCGTTGGCTACATCGGTGGTGGTGGTCTTTCTGATGGTGATGTCGAGCTATTCGATCACTGAAACAGAGAAAAAGAAAGGAAAATAACGTAGCGAGGAACGTCGCTAGGCCGAACGCCTATCGACAATGAAAACTCGCTAATTAAATGTATCGCTGTATTAAACGTATTCGTAGAATTTATTATATAGATAAATCAAGAAATATATAAATAAATAAAAAAAGATTATACCAGTGATATGAAAGAATGTAAAACTGGAAACATTAGAAATTGGTAATGCACAAGCCGGTTAACGTATTACCATTTTCTGTTTCATTCTATAGAATAGATGGTTACTCGTTCGTTGCCAAATTGCTATTGGATCCTTCACGATCCACCCAGTCTTTAGCTGGTCTCTTCGTTCAGGGAGACAAAATTAAAAAGAGAGTAGAATTTTGTAGGATTCACCGGAGGAGTCGCGCGTACGCGTAGTTTTTCGCGACATTTTTTGCTCGATCATTGCAATTCTTGTTTCCTTTTTTGGATTTATTATTCTTTTTATACGACGTCTCTCTTTTTCGTCGTTTACCTCGAACGAAACAAATTAAGAGTTTTAACCGGGTAGCAGCTTTTGACATATTGAAAAGCAGCGTGTTCCCTTAGTTTCGGAAACATTTCGAAATACTTAAACCGAGTAGATAACAACGCGATATCTGAATCGACGCTATCCTCGATTAAAACAAGAGTCGGGGGAGCAATGAACAAAGATCCAAAAGACCGACTATCGAGAAGGATGCATCATTAACGGTGGCGGGTTTAACTAGGCGGGGAGGACAGGGGAATACGTGGTCTCGTTTAAGTGGAGATTTAAACCGTTGGTTCTATTCGTAATTGCCGAATTACGAATGTTCCCACTGGTACACCCTCTCTGACCCCTTATCCAAGTACCTGAAAGGTACGTACAGGCTACTGGTTTCTACCGCGGTGAAAAGGAGAGGAGGATTCGGCGGACGTTTCGAAGTCTTGAACGTTGTTTTGGACGTTCTCCAAAACGCCGATATAGGAAGCCGCGAGCGTGGATAACCGCTATACGTTGGATTCTGAGGGCAACCCAGAGGGCTAGAGGAGGATATGGATGAGGATGAGAGTTAAAGAGAAAGAGAGAGGGAAAACTAGTAGGTATAGTCGAAACAGGGTGGTGAATTCACAAAAGCGCGGAGGCCTTCGATCGACCAGTCATCTAGGCAACAATGCTTCTGACAATGGGCAGCGGGCCAGCGGTGTTTCATTAAAACATGCATTGAATTCGAGAGAGCCGACGAATTGGCTGAAACGGAGAGAGCTGGGCCTGGCCCGGTCCATCTCCCCACTACCACCACTACAACCAACACCACTACCATCACCACTACTACCATTAGAGTCATCCTCGTTGTTACTACCACCTCGCTAGCTTGGTATCTATCTAAAACCACCCCCTCAAACTGCGAGAGTATCCGAGAGAAAGAGAGAGAGAGAGAGAAGCTTTGGTACTCGGACGACGGTCATGTCTGATTGAAACATCGAAAAGTCTCTCCAACGTACACCCTCTCAGCCCTCTTCCGTTGTTGTTGTTCCGTAAACAGTAAAGAGCGAGCGAGAGAGATAGGGTTGAGCTGGAAAAGAGGAGGGTGGACATTGGGTGGTTGGTCGGTTGGTTGGTTGGTGGTAGGTCGAGGAGAACAAGTTGCCCGGGCTAAATTGGAATTGTCATGTGAGGGTGAGCGAAGCGAATCAAAAGAAAAACAACTTGTATAGGATTGAGTTTAATTGTGAACGTCATCCTCCCTCTGGTCCATCGCAGTTGCCGTCGCCTCCGCTGCCGCCGCCGCAAAAACCCTAGGAGTTGGCGAAAGCCGACCAAAGTGGACAGAACGAAGTCTCGACCGTTGCCCGAGTTAAAAAGGGGAGAGGGCCAAATGGAGAACGGAAAGAAAAAGAGAGAGAGTGAGTGAGTGAGTGAGTGAGTCAGGAAGGAAGGAAAGAAAGAAAGAAAGATGGTTAAAAAAGAAACAAGGGAAAAAGAGGAAGACATATATATATATACACTTTGGTTGAAGTGGTCGTGGTGAAATGTTAGAATGGAAGGCGTATACGGAGACTATCGAGAACTGCGCCCAATAAACTGCTAATTAGAAACTCGTTGTCTCCTATTTCCAAGAAATTCTTACACATAGACCATAGTAAACACACATACATAGACATATTGATCGACGCGGTGCTATCTCTAATGCACTTTAGCAAAGCTTTTTAGAACTGCGTATAAATAGTCAAATAAAATATATCTCTCTGGATAATATTTATCTCAAATTGTCGATTATTCGTATACATATAAATAAACTCTATGGAGATACTGATAGAAAACATATTAATAATAATAAATAAAAATAATAAATAATCTTACATAAGAAAGAAATGAAAACTTTTACGAATATCTTTCAAAAACCTTCAACTCGAAACGTCAAATGAAACACGATGATATTACCGAATAACTTATTAGTCGTTCGAAAATAGCCTAAACATCCTTTTCTTTTTTTTTTTATTCGTGTCAGGAAACGAACCTATTAAGAAATAATCGTCCAAAACTAATACCCATGAACAATAAATATACAATAAAGTATTAAAATATATATAAATACTTAACGTATAAAAATCAATATTCTCGTAGTTTGACGTGCGACGCCGACGCGTGGGGTCCTCTCTTTCTCGCTAAATGAAGTTCTTTGTTGAGATCGTTCGTGAGGACAACCCTCAAGGCAGTTTAACAATACTTTCTCCCTGGACACAACGTATGCCGAGACTCTCTCTCTCTCTCTCTCTCTCTCTCTCTCTTTCATTCCTTTTTTTCGACATAATATACTTCCATTTATCTATCTTCCTCTCTAGTTTCTCATACTCTTTCTCCCTCATTCCTGTCTTTATCTTTCTCTTACTCGTTTTAAACGGACAATCGGGTCCACTCGACTACTGCCGGCGCAATTTTGTTCTCAATTTTGTTCTACGTCGTCTTCGGCCCGACAATCGGCAATAAGCCGCCCAACTGAGATCCAATTTAAACCGTTAATTACCACGGAGCATCGTTCCGTCTCTTTCTTTCTTTCTTTCTTTCTCTATCTCTATCTCTCTTTCTCTCTTTCTCTCTTTCATTATTCTTTTCTATCGCTATCCTACCTACCTCCCCCCTCCTCGTGAACCAACCCACCCTCCCCGATCATTCGATCCAGGGGCCCTCTTCGACCTCCCTCACCCTCTCCCAACTCTCTTTTTACATCACCCTCATTCTCCCGTGTACTGTATTTTTCCAATTTAAAATCCTATCTCTTAATTTCCTACGTGTCAACTGCTACGTCTGGGGATTTTTATGGAAACGATGATATCTCTCTTTATTCTCGCTGTTCCTATGCGAGAGTAGCGTGCACCGATATCGTAAAGCGACGGACGATCGTATCGACAAGCTTTTTTTTCCTCCCTCCCTCCCTCCTTCCTCCTCCTCCTCCTCTTACTCCTCTACCTTCTCCACCTTCTCCACCACCCTCTTTTACCCTTCTCTCTTCCTTTCTCTATCGACGCCGACGTAACACGAGGGAAATTGCACGAATCAGCTCGCATCACGGTATCCATCGTTATCGTATCTACGCGAATAAGTTAATACGATATTTTGATGAGTACGAGGTTGATAGAATAAAAAACTTCTTCTTTTTTTTTTTCATTCGTATTAACGTGCAAAACAATCATATAGGCAGGGTGTAACAAAACATGTAGGACATCTGTAGATCGGTAACTGATCGTATATCTAAATATAATGAAAAGAGTTTGCGAAAAATATATATTTTATATTTTCGTTTATAAGATGCTAAAACAGGAAAAACTCTGCTCTGTAATCCGTTCCGAGTACAACCAAGTAGTAAGGTTTGGAATAAAACAATCCTTTCAAGATATTCAGAAAGCAAAAACTATATTCGGATCTACGACAAAACGTTTACAGGTTTGCGTTCAGATAAAACAATGATTATTTTGTGCATTTTCATATGAAGATAATTTTTAAGAAACGCAAGATCAAAATAAATGAAGAGCATAACTTTAGTATGAAAGTCTTCATATTTAAGGTGAATAATCAGCACCCGAAGTGATCCACAAGTTTTAATACACCCTAAAGTAATGTAGATCATCGTATTGCAATACTGTTTGACATAAGTTTACATAATAGAATGAATGAAAATGAAATAAGAACGAGAAGGTCGTGGTTGACTATCTTCACCCCAACATTATTGATAACAGGAAGACCGCAGGTTTTCTCTCTCTCTCTAACTCTCTGTCTCTGTCCCTATCTGTCTCACTCTCTCTCATATCAAACAGTAATATCCACACCAACAACAATCACGGATTAATGCCATTGTTCGCACGTATCTACTCGAAATGTACGGGCTCACAGATCTATGGGTATATACGCTGGTGATGCATCGACAATGGGTAGAGTGGGTCTGCTCGGCGACCCAACGAGGTATTACCGACCGAACAAGCATGCAGTTTGTCCCCCATTGTCGTTTCTCGATACAGTGGGAATAACGCCCACCCGCTGTATTTGCAGTATTCGGCACGGTTTCGTCCGGTTGCTATTTGCCGTCGGCTCTTCTTATTCTATGTTATATCCGATTTAAAGGCGTCCATTGTTGATCACCATTGTCATCAATGTCGTCGATTGGTAGCATGATCGTCATGACGTATCTAAAAGTGGAAGTCTAAAGACGTAACCAAGAATGGAAAATGTTCTGCGAAGGTTTCTGAGTGATCCTAAAGACAATCTGGATTATCAAGGATATTATTTCAAACGAGTATTGTTTTCTATCAGGTTCAGGAATACTTAAGATACAATAACTAGAACTTAACTCAATTTATATGTTGAGGTATAGAGGTATGATATGATTTATTTCATTGAGATCGTTAGAAATTGTTTGAAGAGATTTAAGAAGATTCAGGATTCATTTTTTAATATTATATAAGATAGATTTTTTCAGAAAAAGAGAAAAGGGGATTAGGTTTAAAAAGTTAATGGATGTTGTAAAGGGCTACTGTTATGGAAAGGGGGATATTTAGGTTTAGCAGTCTTATTATTATGTATATACAGTAACTTATACAATTAATATAAGTGGTAGCAGCATTTAACAAGGAAAGGATTACATTAAGTGTAATTTAACACTATAATAGATCGGACAATTATAAATTATTTGTAATAAAAATATATATATATATATGATACAAAAAAAATGAAATTGATCCAATTGAATCCATGAAATCTTTGGATCGAAGATGATGATTAAATTCGTTCCAACGTATTTGTAAAATATGAAAGATCGTAGTTGATGCGTCAGGATAACATGAAGAGGTACGGAAAAGCGGAAACGTTTCGTCGGGAGTAGGTAGAACGTGGATTTAGCAGAGGCGAAGCGCATCTGCCTGTAATCCGTAGTGAGACCGCGCGTTGTTTCGCTGATCCCTGCATTGTGACGTCGCTTGTATACTTCATTGTTCCGCGCTCGGTCCATCATTGTTCGCAGATTGTGTACACCTACCAACACTACTAGCAGGATAGGCCGTGCACCACTCTACACGCATTTACGTTCATGCGTTTTCCTTCTTTTCCCTCTCTCTCTCTCACACACACACTCTTTCTCTCTTTCTAGATTCTATCCTATCTCGTTTTTCTCTCTGTCTCTTTTATTTATTCGATGCATCCGCTTTTGTGGGATTAAAAGAGGTGTTTCAAGAGAGAGAGAGAGAGAGAGAGAGAGAGAGAGAGACTAGTCTCGGGCTGAGTGGATCGTAGAGCAAACTATTTAGTGGCTCCTAATCGTTCCGAATCGCGTACAATGAACGGAAGCACCGTGCGACACATGCGTCCATTGTCGAGAAGAAACGATATCGTACTCACCCCACGGAAACGCATTTTGATCTCTGACATTGGAATAAGACAGCGTCGGTTCAATCGACTGGAACTCCAAAAGGGGAAAGAGACAACGAGTGAGTTAGTTAGGGGTACAGAGGGAGAAGAAGAGACCGATTATTATTGTCTCCTAACGGGACAGTAGAGGATACTGGATAAACTAACCCCCAACGCAGGGGGTCACCTATCAATCCTTTATACTTTGAATTGTTAACATAGAATTGGTATATCAACTAAATACCTGGATTAAGGGTAAAGATGATAAATACTTAAAACTCATTATTGTTAGGACTTTTCTCCAAAGGATTTCATTAAAATCGATTTACGAGTACGGCTTATTATCGTATCGGTCAATCCCCTTTCTTCTTTAACGATATATTAACACGATCGAATATGCTAGCAAACAAACGCGTCATTAAATTTTCGCTTCTGGCTGCTGGTGCTGCTGCTGCTGCTGCTTCAGGAGATGGGAGTAAGAAAAAGAAGAAGAAGAAGAAAAGGTGGGATAAAGAAAAAAATTAAGAATAAAAAAGATAAAATGAAAAGAAAGAAGAAGCGTGTGTCCGTAGGTGCGCATCTCTCTGACTAGAAAGAAAAGAGAAGCGTGCGCGCCTCCTGTCCGTATGGAAAGGGGGCAACCTTGCCCCGTCTGTGCATAAACAAAATGGCCCATAAAACCTCGAGGCGCTAATCCGCGCAGAATGCCGCCGCGAGGATATTGTCAAACCCTCCTGCGGACCCGTTCACTCCGCAGGAAGACCAGCTGATTCATGCGGCCATATTTCACATCTTTATGCATCCGCGAATATTTCAGACCTCTCTGCATAACCAAGAAGGAGAGAGAAAGAAAGAGAGAAAAAGAGAGAGAGAAGAAAGAGTCGAGTCGCCATCGGCACGTCCACGCAAAAATTTTCGTTTTAACGGTTCTCGCACGATTCGCATGAGTCCCTCGAGGAAGATATTAGGCTTTTTGGTCGACCATCATCTTCTTCTTTTTCTTTTTTCTTTTAATTTTATTTTTATTACTCTTCTCTTTCTACGGACCTTGAAATTTCTAAAGAAAGATTCCGAGAATTTGGTTAGAAATTCTACAATAATGTCTACCTTCCCTTTTATTTTTTGTCCCGTTTAACGAGATAGACAAATAAATAATATCTTTCATCCTGACAATTGACATATCCAAGAAGATGATTAATCATGAGATTACTGTATCCCTAAAATCACACTCTATTCTGTACTTATACCATTATGTTTTGTCAATCGTAAGTACTACGCATACTACGTATGTGAAAAGGGATGCCACCGAAAAGTCATCGACTCTAATGTGATTAACACTTAAGTGTTAAATTCGTCACGTACTAATGGTGACACGGCGGACTACCAGAAAATTTCGGTTCTATTATTTTTTCCCATTTTTGTTTTGTTTGTTACATTAAAGATTTATTCTAAGAAATATACGAGATACCTTCTTTGGAATGTATTTTTGAATTTGTTGGTTTGTTATATTTAGAGAACTACACAGTAGTCGAGGTTTCATAGATCATTGAGAAAAGATCGCAAAGTATCGGATCGAATGAAGTGGAAAGTGAAGTAGAAAGATATCGTTTCAGGAATAGAAAAGAGACGACCCTACTCTATCTCTTTCAATCTCTCCTTCTCTGTTTCTCTTTCTCATACACATACTATTTCTCTTTCTATACGAGGATAGTTAGCTAGGATAGATTTACAAAGCACTGGAAGCCGGTAGGGATCCGTACACTTGCAACCTATGCAAACAAGTGGCCACATCGTGTGCCGCTTGAGCTAACCCAGGAGAGATGTTTGTAAATGATAATGACCATTAGAACGTTGGATCGGATATGGCCAGAGGGTTTCCTCGACGTACCGCGATGATTCTTCCACTTAGCAAGCGACGGACGTTAAGAGCTCCCGTCTTATGTTTGCACTGTGATACTATGGTCTATGCATTTTCAGTTTTCTGAGAGATAAAACTGTATAGGTAAGTAAGAAGTTATACGTATGATTCTCTTTGTAATTCTAACAAACATATCTTTTATAACAAAGTATCGATCAAGGAGATTATGAAATAAAATATAATCTAATGAATATTAAATAAAAGTTATGAAATTCATGTGTATGTAATTTGAAAAAACAAAAAGAAAAACAAATAGGAAAGATTAAATTTAGAAATAGATATTAAAATAAATCCAAAATAATGTATTTTGTCAATGGTTACAATATTCATATCATAAATTTATTGTAGCAATTAATATATTTTATTATAAGATAGAAATGAATGAATTCGAATGAATTCGAATGAAAGCTGACACGATAGTGGCACCTTTTTGCCAGGATAAGTTAGCTGATTATCTCAACCTTCTTATTCATCATTTTTGAATAAGAATATAAGAAATAAGGATAAGACTCGTCAGTCGCGGTTGAATTAGTTTTACACGCTGTCGCGCATAAACGCGTGTTATTACGTTAAGGGGTTAATGAGACTTGTGTCTCGGACAATGGACTACACTGGCGGAAATCAGTCACGCATTGTCCGCCGATGCTTTACGACGCGAGCTAACGTTCCGTACGGCCGACAGTCATGGCTGTTAAAAAGGACAGCGTAGAAGATTGCTTATCCATTCGGAGTTGCATCCTCATCGACCTGACTCTGTCGCAAAATAGAAGACAAACCTTCTGACCAAAGAACGATAATCCTTTTACGTTTATATATTTTGTCGTGTATGACTTTTAAGTTGCTACGTTATAAACCTTCATTTTATTATTCCTTATTATTTTCTAAACGATATTATTTCGTTTTATTATTTTCTTTATTTTTTTGCTTTTAAATCTTTACGAAAAGTATACTTATTTTTACGATATATAATTTTATTCCAATTATTTATCAAATTTATAACGAAGAGGATTAAATAAATAACTTGAAAAAAAGGAAGTAGAAGAATAAAAAATATAAAAGAAAGGTAAGTTTGGGTGAAAAATATTTGAAGCAAAGTTTGTAAAGAATTTCAATGAAGAAAAAAAAATGTGTCAACCTCTTTGTAGAAAGTAAGTCCCGTTGATTATCGTCTAACGTCGAAATTCTTTGGTGACGTTCTATTCGGTAGCAACGGTCAAAGTTTGTCGTCTGCGTTTACTCCACGATGGAAACTTTTGGGGCGAGGACTGGTTTTTAATAGAAAAACAAATATACACTGGCATTGGAAACGACGGCTTTTCCACGTTAGAAGAAGGAAAGTTTTGTGTACACGTAATAATGGACGAGGACGAGGACGAGGACGAGACTTCTTCTTCTTCTTCTTCTCCTACTACCTTTCTTTTTTTTCTTCTTTTTTTTTAATTTTTTCTAATGAAGGAGAAACGTCGTCGGATAAACAAATACTCGTCAGAAAGAAACTTGCCGTTCACACTCGATTACGCATCAATGGGAAGGACATGTTCGAAAGAATTTTCGTAGAAACGTTCTTTTCGTTGTTTCTCAAAACACATACATTCATTATTCATACACGCTTCTCTTATTTTTATTCCTCTTCTTGTTCACCATTCGATAATTAACATTCGTGACCAGTTTTAAAAAAGAGATGGAAATAGAGAAAGAGAAAGAGAGAAAGAGAGAAAGAGAAAGATAAAGAGAGGGTTGCTAACGCGTGCACGCATAAAATATCAATGCCAACGATTCTAACGAGTCGAACGAGAACGTTATTATGTAGATGAACGAAAATTTTCATTCTTTCTCTCTATTTCTCTCTCTCTCTGTCTCTCTCACCCAATGTTTTGAGTTGTTCGACGAATATCCTGAAAAGAAATAATTTAACGTTTTCGAAAATAAGCTGAGTTATACGAATGTGTACAAGGCTCTTTTTCAAAAAAATACACTTTGTCTATAAGAATATAATTAACGTTAGTAACAGTCACACGATTACGGTGATCGACGACTAGAACGGAGACGTAGCTATATGAGAAGAAAAGAAAACACTCGTTAGTTAGAGAGAGAGAGAGAGAGAGAGAGAGAGAGAAATGGAATGAAAGAAAGAAAAAGAAATAAAGAGGAGAAAAAGACAAAAATACAGAAAGAGAAAGAGAAAGAGAGAGAGAGAAAATTATTATCGAATTCGGCTAATTAAATTTATCGCCGGTGTCAAAGGTTTCAGCGTGAAACGTGGAAAGGGTAAAAAGAACTGCATAGAGAGGAAAAGAGAGGAAGAGGGAGGAGGAAACGCGTCGGTTTTCCGCGTCGACGCGTAACCGCCATATTAGCTGAACGCGAGGGAACGCTTACTTCTCTCTCTCTCTCTCTCTCTCTCTCTCTCTCTCTTTATTTCACACATAAACGTATATACATGTGCATTTGTACGTATACCAAAGTATGAGTACAAACGTATAGAGAAAGAAAGAGAGAGAGAGAGAGAGAAAGACTCGAATGCACACAGAGTTCTCTCGCGGCTTTGAACTTTTGGATCAGACGTGACTTTACGACTTACAGAAAGAGAGAGAGGGGGTGGAGGGTAGTAGTATCGGTCGACGGTTATGGCGTTATATTATGTCGTTGGTTCGTATGAAAACGCGGAAGCCGCCATAACCAACCGAGCTCTTCTCATTCTCTCGTTCTCTCTCTCGTTTACTCTTATTTCTTTGGCATTTCTCGTAAGCTCGGATATGTCGTAGGTTTAGGTGTATATACGCGTAAGTAAATATACCTCGAGTGCACCTACCTAACGTAGGTTATATTTATATTTAACGCGGCCTGCACTCGAGATTGGTGAAGGGAGGGGGGTCCTTCCAGGGATGGGGACGGGACGGAACGGGACGGGACGGGACGAACTCGCGTCGTACAATCTACAGATAATTACGTCATCCAATTAGCATTAATTACGGGACTCTTTTTAATTAGAGGCCGCGCTTGAAATATCGGTAATATCGCGTGAGGGCCGAGAACGTTAACGCGTTTTAACAAATATACATACCTACGGTACGTACATATACAACCATTCGTCGTCCTCTCCTCTTCACCAATCACACTATCTCGCTATCATGCTCTGACGAATTCGAGAGTCTCGGCCATTCATCGAACGTTATACCGATTCCATTAGGTACCCAGAAACTTTGAGGATTCTTCTTTCTTTCTTTATTTCTTT
Source organism: Mischocyttarus mexicanus (assembly GCA_023678845.1). Classification (NCBI taxonomy): domain Eukaryota; kingdom Metazoa; phylum Arthropoda; class Insecta; order Hymenoptera; family Vespidae; genus Mischocyttarus; species Mischocyttarus mexicanus. The sequence goes on along the minus strand of JACGTP010000003.1, from coordinate 4,557,305 downwards.
CTTTTTCTTTCTGTCTCTTTCTAATCTCGGTCTGGATTTTTTATCTTCCTTTTTTATTAACCCACCCCTCATTTTTTTTCTTTTTCTTTTATTTATCACGATACCAGGCATTCGCGTTATTTCACCGTAACGACCGCCATTAGAAATATTTTCTCTCATCCTTTTTCCCTCTCTCTCTCTCTCTCTTTCTCTCTTTCTCTCGTTATCCAACGCCATCTTTTTTCTTTCTCTTCTTCTCGCTCTTTTTTCTTTTTTTTTTTATCGGTTAATAAAATATACGAGCTAATGCGGTAGACAAGTTCGTTTTTATCCCGTTGCGTTAAATAATTAATACCCGCAGCTATCGACGACGCTCCGCCTACCGACACAGGTCTCGATGATTTTTTATACAACCTGAAAAAGGGGATAGGACGTCTCTGTGTTCTGTTCCCTTCTTTTTTTATTTTTATTTTCGTAAAAAGTTATCGCCTCGCGAAAAAATGTCATTTGATAAGCGAATTTGAGCACATTTTATTCTTTCTTTCGTTTTCCGACACGACTGTAAAGGAAACTTTTATTTTCTCCAACCCCTACCATCCCCTCTCTATCGTTATTGTTTTGAATTGAATTTGATTTTTAATTGAAAATGTTTATCTTATAAGATATCAGATTGATATCGTTTAATATTCCTCTTTTTTTTCTAATACTGATGTTAAATGATAATAAAATGTTGTGATTTAACCAAATATTACCTTTCGTCAATTTATTTCGTGAACTGCAACACACATGCACGAAGAGTTAAATCTAAAGAATTCAATTTGTTAATTCTTACAAGAAGCTTTTTTTTTTATTTATGATAGACAGGGTATTGAAAGAAACGGTTAGATATAAACGCAAGGGATGATGAGAGAAAGTCTCGGTTGAGTTTAAGGATAATCATTAATTTTTTTAACTTTTGTCATCCTTTTCATCTTACCTGATGGTTCTTCAAACGTTATGTTCGTAACCTCTTGTCCCTTTTTGTAATGAAATTATTCGCAGAAAAGTGTTGACCAACGACAAAGGCAGTCTTTCATCTCGAGGATGCAACAAGTCGACGTTTTAGCTATTTCTAGAAATAGAAAATGAGATAAAAAGATAAGAAAAGAAGGAAGGAGGAAAAAAAAAGTAATATTGTTAACTGACAGCAGACACAATTTGATTGTGTATTTACGTATGTAACTCGAATAGAAAGAAAGAAAGAAAAATTATCTTTGACAGACGACTCTACGGTGTATGTCAGTTTGAGTAAAATTACCGATCCTTAACTAAATCTTTCCTAACGATTGATTCGCAGATTATTTCGATTTGAAGAAATTCAATTATTTTCGATTAAATTGACCTACACCTATATTTTTCTAATAACACCCCACGTTGATTTCGTGTATTCATTCGTTGGTAGAGGAAATACGCTTATCTTTGATGAAGCGAGGGCCGTAGTGGTGGTGGTGATGGTGGTGGTGGTTCGTTTCGTTTTGTCGTTACCCGTCAACGTTATTACTACAAATAAATATGTTAATTCGTCGAGTGAGAGTCGCTTATAGAAATCGTACACCTACCCCGTAGTGTGTTTGTGTGGCCTCGTTCTACCAAAATTCATGTACATATGTTAATTTGAGGAATTAATAGGATTTTTAACTAGATTCGTTGCATTCCATAAAACAACCTGCGTTTTCCCGACGGTGGGTCTCTTAATTTATATCACGATGGAACGTAACACATTTTTTTTTTTTAATTTTTTTTTTTATCTTTCAGCAAAATGATATTTTGTATCACAGGTTTTCATTAGAAATGCGAGAGACTCGAGTATTAAAAATCGTGTTGGTTACGAGCTGTCACTCACTCACTCTCTCTCTCTCTCTCTCTCTCTCTCTCTCATACTTTTAATCTTTCTCGAAGTTATCCCAAATAAATAACTTTGACGTCCAACTAGAAATAATGAAGTACTTTACTTTGAAAATGAGTAAAGAAAAAAGAAAATATTACACTTAAATATAACTTTTATATTGCAAGTACGAATTTATAACCTGTGTTTAATCGATATCAAAAGCATATAACTCGTAAGACACCCTTAACGATTGTTTATAATAATTAACGATCGAGAACTATGATCAGAGTGGAATAAATACACGTCCGAGTCATTTCCGAAGAAACGACCAATAAAACTGGTATTCTTATAATAAGCCAAACAGTCATAAATGGGACGATATTGAAACTCGCATTGATGCAGCCTATAAATCTTAAGTACGCTTAAATGGAACATTGGTTAATCTTTATTTTCCTGCTATAGTATTATTATTATTATTATACTATTATAGTATTATTACTTTGTGCAATACAATGTCCTAAAATAATTTGACGCAGTTCGAGTTAACAAGATAATCCAAAAGATCGCCGAGTCCTCACGAATCCTCCTGATGTTGGATACCTCTTTTGTCCTCCTCCTTTTGTGTCACTGAGCAAAATATATGATAGCAATAATTTAACTTGGCGTTTATCTCGTAACTTCAAGAAAGACGCGCTAGCATATTTATTCTTTTAAACTTTAACAAAACGAGGTAATAGAAAATTCTTACGAATTAATTTTTAACATTTATTTTTACACAAAATAAAAATATATCTTCCAGAGATGATTTCGAACAAAATTCATTATTAACAAATTCCACATTTTTTGTCTCGTTTATCAAATAAATCAGTGTCTGTAAGAAGAACCTATAATTACAAGATTGCAATACGTAACATAAACCCTTATTCGTGATATTCGTTCAAAAACATCTTTCTTATAACAAATCGATACAATATCTTTGAGTTAAGAAATAAAAAAAATACACACACATACGAAGTAAAGGATCTTGAAGTCTTATCTTGTCTAAGAAAACGAATGTCTTTTAAACGTCCGATCAAATAAAGAGAAACGTACCTGGTCCTTAATGGTGATGCTGTTCGGAAACAACGACAGAGGTAATTCTAATAAGTAACACCGTAACAGAGTTATTATTCATCCGTCCGTTGTCTATTGACCCTCTAAAGTGTCTCTAATAAAATACCATTAACGGTATCATCAATCATCGCCCCACAATCGGAAACAAAACATACTCTTCTCTTCTGTCCCCCATCTATTTTCTCCCTCACTATCTCTCTCTCTCTTTCTCTCTCTTTCATTCTCTATGATTCTCTGTCATTCTTTCAACACCATTTACTATCGCAACCAACACCATCCTCCTCGTATCTGCCTTCGTCGTCGTCGTCGTCGTCGTCGTCGTCGTCGTCATAGTCATAGTCACAGTCATAGTCATACAGCACCGTACCATTCATTCGGATTCAACGAACGATCAGACACTCATATACATACATACACACACACACACACATATAAACTGTCATCCACGTTTCTTTTTTTTTTTTTTTAATTTTCTTTCGCGTTCCGCGGTAAATCTGCGCACTGATTCGATTAATTTGTTCCGACGTTGACACGAAACTCATTGTTAATCCCATCCACCCTCTCCCTCGCAGGCTCGTACGGTGCTCGTACGAATTTTCGTTGAATGGAATGACGATTTTCAATAAATCATCGCTGCTTGAACTTCCCCTCTTTCCCACCCTCATATCTATCCCAAACCACTGCACTCCCCACTCGGGTAACATCCATGACCCACGACGTTGACAATAATTCGCGAATTTCATAAGCTCGCGTATTATAAACGAGCGCAAAGGTTACATTGTTCCGATCTAGCGAATAGAAAGGAAAAAAGAGAGAGAGAGAGAGAGAGAGAGATAGAGAAGGAGAGATAATAGAGGAGAGGGGCTGGGAAAAAGGGAGGTGCAATAAAATGCATCCCGATAAAACGTTAAGTTTGGCGGATTTTAATCCTTAAAAGGTATCACACAAAAGTGTGAGAAATTTGTCACCTAGTAAAAAAAATACATTAATTTTTATTTCAACATATTGATTATATATAAATTTTCCTTTTCCTTGTTATTTATAAATAATAATAATAATAATAATAATAATAATAAACGAATGTTTAACCTTTCTTCTCAAATATTTCCAGCTCTATCTCTTTGTTGGAAGTGTGACTATAATTCTGTGGGGCGTATTGTACACAACTATAAAAGGTAGTCCTTTTTATTAGTGGTTTTTTGTTGTTAGTCTCAAAGAAAACATTTCTTACCTGATCTATGCTTCCTTTCTTATTATTACTATTATTATTTTTTCTCACCTTCTGTAAAGTATCAATGTTGTGTTCACCTGCAAACATGAATGACGATCTAAAATAGACCTTCTTTTACTACTACAATAAAAACTTGTGAATTATTTACAAAGAAAGTTGTGCCATAATTCTATGAATTGACCAAATGGAGATTATGGAACGTATCGAATAATATCCTGATGTGTACGTTCATAGAAACGATGAATGGTAACATTGAAAACGTATGAAAGAGAAGAAAATAAAAAATGGGAATGGGAAGAGAAAGAGAAAAAGAAGAAGAAGAAGAAGAAGAAGAAGAGAAAAGGGAAAAAAGAAAGGGGCATTATTATTCACGTCACGAATATCGAAACGTTTGGAAGTACTTAGTCTTGACATCGGGAACCATGCATTGCAATGATACCTCCCTCTATGTGACCCACTCAACGAGAAAAGGACCCCTTTGCGTTTTCATACGCGATGGCAAAGGTCAATGCTTGCCTGTACTCGACATCGCAAAACGTAAGAACCGACCATAATGGCGTTTGGAAAAAAGAAAAGAGAGGAGAAAAAGAAAGAGAGAGAGAGAGAGAGGACAGAAAAAGCGGGAACCTATAGCCCGTTCAAGAACCACGGTCTTATTATGCCGAAGCTCAGCACAATCTTGACTCGCGACGATATTTTTCAAGTGCTGGGAGAGCCGGGGGCCCTTCCTCGGCGAGCATCGATAATGCTGAAAGAAACATTTATGCGCGAACCCTCGAATGTTTTTCCAAAGCTTTGTACGCAAGTAAAGGGCGAACGTGCATAGAACTCTCTCTCTCTCTCTCTCTTTTTCTTTATTTCTTTCTTTATTTTTTTCTTTCTTTCTTTCTTTCCTTCTTTCTTTCTTTTCGTCGATGACGTTGCTCGAATGCGAGGGGAAGACAGAGATTTGGTTTTTTTTTTTGTTTTTGTTTTTGCACCAACTTTACATTCCCATATTCACGGACGATTTCTTTTAATTAAAACCTTCGTCCGATTCTTTTGAACTATCCTTTCGTGGTTTTATCCAAATCTACGTTTTGGGATCGGATTGCTTACATTTTTCTAAAGTCACTAATTGGATTTCATAATTCGTTGTACATAAATTTGTATCATTTTATTTTTTCACTAAAATAAAATATAAATACATTTAAAATATTTCATATTGGTATTATAAAATTTATACAGTAAAAAATATATATCCTATGTTATATATAATAAAATAGGTTAGTACATATAGTTTTTCTCAAGGATTCGTTTAAAATTATTTAAAATAAATGTATCGTCACCCCTAAACGTAAGGTACCAAGATATACAACGATTAGAATCGATAGAAGACGTGCTTGAATTGCATTTACGAGTGAAAAAAGAAAAAGAAATAAAAAAGGGACTAAGGCACACCCTTAGAGAAAAGTGACGTGGTCTCGCGCCTATTCATTGCGAAACAAAATTCTTTAAAGGATCCTACCGTGGAGACCATTAAAAGGGTATATGTAAATAATCAACGTCTTCTCAGTACTGCATCTACACTCGTTCAAGGGTCAAGGGAGGACGATGGTGTGTGTTATATATATATTTCTTTTTTCCATTATTATTATTACTTGAAAAAAAGGAGAGAGAGAGAGAAAGGGCCGCGAGTGTCCACGGAGAGTGCCATTCTGTCGGGTTCTCCCCTTTTTTTTCTTCGTCTCGCCGACACTTTATCCCTTTTTTCCACACACTCCTCCCACCGACTATTCTATCCCTTCAGAAGACCCAATGTGCCCTATACATCTATCTACATACACATATTTATATTTGATATATATACATGAAGTGTGTGTGAGTGAGAAAGAAAGAGAGAGAGAGAGAGAGAGAGAGAGAGAGAGAGAGAGAGAGAGGGAGTAGTTGGATAGAGGCGAGATATACGTGGATTGAAAATTATACATCCTGTACCGTCTCGTCATGGAAGAAAACCCATCCTGGACCACGGAAGGTCTGGTTCCATTCATCCGATGCACTTGATACGGTAATGCGAGCCGCCGCGTTTCGCGAGTCTTTCGAGGAGTCGTGTCGTTTGAAAGGAACGCTTTCTGGATACATGTTGAATGTATATACTTTCTCATTCGTATACATACTTACGTACCCTAAGTACTTTCCTTTTTCAACGTGCCGAATACCGATAAAAGAGGGATACGAAACAATTTGTACGTCCCTGTCAAAACGATATCGTTGAGAAATTTGTGAATATCAAACCAGGTTTAACGAACACTGAAACAGGATCTGCAATTATTTCAAAATAAGATACGACGAAACGTTTAAATCTTTTTTACAACCATTGCTGGTTATATTCGGTATCTATCAAATATTGTAGGATTCGTGAATCGCTCGATTCCACGATATTAAAAATGAAATAATTAAGAAAATCTGCAGTAAACGATACACGAATTAAACATCAACTCATTTAATACAAGAAAAAGTTCTTCAAGTGATAAAGATGTTCTATTAGTTTTTTTTTTAAGAACACATATATATTAGCAATTTAAAAAATTTATTTATTAATGACACACTAATGATCTTAACGAAAAATCTAAATAAAATTAGAATTAAAGCTCGTTGGAAATTTGAAGAGAAAACGATTCCCCTTTTTTGTCAGAAAATGGGAAATACTTGTTTTTTTAGATAATATATTTTTGCAAAAATGAAATCATTGAAAATAATAGAAAAGGTTATCCTCTCATTTCTCTCTTCAATTTCTCTACTTCCTTTTATTGATAAGAAACAATTGTACCGATACTAAAGCATACTTGGCGCTTGATAAATGTGGAATCTTTGTTGAGAGACGGCAGTAGGGTGTGCTAAGTGGATTTCTTAATTATTTAGCTTTTCGTCTTCGATGAAAGTTTCTTTCTCAAGAGAGAAAGAGAGAGGAGAGAGAGAGTAAAGGGATTTGGCAGGATCTCCGGAAAGACCATTCGAAAAGTTACTTTCAACCAACAGAAGGGTAAAAGTTCTTATACGTTCGATCGATAATCGTGCAGTAAGAATAACAAATATCTCTCGTAGGATTTAAATTTTTCCAAATGTTTTCATACAATATTTGACAAACATTTTAACAAGAGTACAGTTTCTACTTTACACTTTTTACTTCTACTGCATCAATTCTAATAATTATTAATTTATTCGCGAGTTAGCGAAGGGTCGAACAAGCAAACACGTGACAGAGTTTGCTTGTGGTTAAACCATTGGGATTACCCTGTCACAGCGCTAGGAAGTTCGTCGAATAAATCTTGACGAATAGTATATACGTATAAGACAAAATTACAAATTTCAGAAATGTTGTCAATTCTATTATTAAAATAAAGACAGCTTGTCTCAATATATTTCATTAATATTCATTAAATAATTGACAATAATCTAGACATATCGTATGAATGAAATTAATGGTAATGGCATATTAGTGAACGTGGTATATTCAAGTATTATACGTGTATACGTGTATACTAAATGTATATATATATATATATATATATATGATATTATTATAGAATCTAATTGAAACATTTGATTTCAGGAACTAGGAAGGGCTTCAAGTATTCCTTTGCGCCACATCTCGATCGGTCTGCTTTCAAAGGGTATTCAAAGGGATTCCGAATAGCTATAACTTCGAGACGCTAATTGATTAACTAATCATCGAGAGAATAGCTCCGACTGTTGTTTCAACGAAACGCTTCTCTCTGTGAAGAGAGAAAGAGAGAGAGAGAGACTCGTAAACTCGATCGTAAGGAAACGCGTTTATAAGTCTTTACCTTGGTGGAAAGTTATTTACAAATAGGAAGAAGCTTATCGTTTGAAATTTATCGTCACGAATTTAACGTTAATATTCTCTATCTTGATTTCTCTCTTCAATTTCAATACACTCCTTTCAATGAAAATCAAAAAAGAGAGAGAGAGAGAGAAGAAGAACTTCTGTCGTGCCAAATGTTTCGGAAATCAAAACAAAAAGCCCCTTTCTTCATTTTTAAATAACATATTCATAAGAAAGAAAGAAAAAAGGAAGAATATAACAATAGAATAATAATAATTAAAAAAAAAGTAGCATATTAAAGTAGACGGATATCACTTTTCTATTAAAATGAATGACGGGGAAAAGAAAGAAGAGAGTCAAGGGTCAACGATCAGGCTGACGAAACTTTAACGTTCATTGTATATCGTCGAATGAGAATCCTTAACTCCCCAAAGTGGACATTGTTTCGATTTGTTCGTAGTTAACAATAGGAGAAGAATCGAGTACTTCTGTTCCTACCAATTGCAAATAAAGTATAATAACGTATGTACGTTTTCACTTAACAGTTACCGTTGTAATATTGATCACTCAAAAAGTACCTTCTAAACCCGAAGTACGCAAGTACTTTGACTCGTTAAAACTTTTCTTTCAACCCCTTTTTTTGTCTATTACCCGATTAGTTTGAATGTTTTATTTTTCATTTGGAATTCTTTCAAACGTGTGGAAGAAACTAGAAAATTTTTATTTTCGCACGATCAGAAATAGATAATCAAGTTTGATCGAGTGGAGTTAACTGGCAAAAGGAGAGAGAAAGAGAGAGAGAGAGAGAGAGAAAAAAAAACAAAAAAAAAAGGAGGAAAAGGGTAAAGGTTCCGTCGTACAAAAAAAGGGCTCGAAACGAGCGAGAAAAGCACAAAGCTCGATCGGAAGTCCGTTCAGGAAGAGCCAAGGAAAGTTCTAGCGCGAGTTCTCGATAGGAACGCTTATATAAGAGTATAATATACACACGAATACGAGAAAGAGAAAGAGAGTGAAATAAAGAGAGAGAAAGAGAGAGAGAGAGAGAAGAAAAAAAAGGAGAATATACGCACCCCACTGAGGAAACAGGCCAACAGAGCCGGTGGGGTTTCTCGGTTTGAAAAGGAGTAAAAAGGGCCCCGCGCCAATACAATTGGCCTCTAAACAGAGGGTAGTTATTGCGAAACGCAATGCCCATTGGGGTGACGAAGAGTGCTGCTTTACTAAAGAAGAAGAAGAGAGTGAGTGAGAGAGAGAAAGAGAGAGAGAGAGATGGGGGAGAAGTTCTCTCGCGTCTATACCTCCCATAAAAGTAAAGCAAAGGGTGGTCACCTTCGACGTTTCAGGGTGAGACTTTTCAATGCACCGAATATACAAAAAGAGAGAGAAAAAGAGAGAGAGAGAAAGAAAAAAAAATATATGGAGAGAAGGGAGTACGGTGCAACGAGAAGTGCCGTTTGACGAGAACCTGACGTCTCCTTGTTTCATTCTCTCTCTCTCTCTTTCTCTTTCTCTTTCTCTCTCAATATTTCTCTACCTTTTTTTTTCTCTTCCTCTCGAAACCTTTGAACAAGCGTCAGCTTGTCTGATATTGCATCAAGAAAAAATTCGAGGTTACAAATTTTCAAACATGAACGTTATCGAAATTACTTTAACGGTAAAAGCAACAGCGGCAGCAGCAGTTGACGGTTCCAAGTTTTCTTTTGATTTTTTTCTGAATAAAAAATATGGTTAAATTATTGTTTTTTTTTTCTTTTACAAAACTATTTTACCTATCGTAAAATGGTCATTTTAAAAGGATTTACTTGTAGGATTATTATAAGATGGGTTTATTGTCGAAGAAAAGAAAATCGGTGTAGGAAAATCCTATTAGGGATTAAAAATGTACCTATTTGTTAAATATTTCTATATATTTAAATATTTCTATATATTTAAACTTCTGTTTGATGTAATCAAAATTTGACCGATTATCGAACGACGTGGTGGTCAAAAAAAAAATATTCATTCATTCTTTAATCTAAACGCCAACACTGGTCTTCTTATTGTGTTATTGATTTAAAAAATATAAAAAAAAAAAAATTTATATGGTACGAAAGAAATATAAGCAAATAATATTAATCATGAATGACAGAGAAAAGACTCACCGTGACAGGCTTTATTGTGGTCACGTTTAGTAAAATAATATTCAAGAATTTGATTTCTACTCTTCTACCCTCTCTCCCCATCCCCCCTGCAGCCATCAGCTCTACCTCTCCCCCTTCTCCACCCTCTATTTCAAATTGTGTTTACTTTGAAAACAAATCTTCTACCAAACCCCAACCACATTCTTTCAGTTTATTATTCTCGCATAAAACTGGTAGGTATTTAAATATCTGCAGATAGAAATATCTCGACGAAATAAACGTCTGAATTTTAATTGTTTTACTTTTTTTCTGTCTTTTTCTCAATAATAGATTCGCATATCAAATGATTTAAAAAGAATTTGGATTATTTTAGAAATAAATGTTACAATATTCAAATTCACTATACTCGATAAACATTTTATGATGTTCGTTAATTTTTCTTATCCCAGTGTGTACGATACGAGAAAGATAAAATACTTACGACCGTATTAACAATTTCTGTATTTTATTTCTTGTATAACGCATTATCTATTTATATCGTAACGATAATCGATAAACAATTACAACTATAACCATTTGAAAAAGTATAATTAAATGGTGTCTTTGTTTAAAAAAATATCATCTTGTATACCAAAAGTCTTCTCATCAAACTTTTCCACTTGACGACCCTCTTCTTATTTACCCGAACAAATATTTTTACGACCCTAAGTATAGCAGACTCTATACCATCTTTTCTTTCACTGCCATAAACTCACAGACAATACTATACTTGTAGTATTATATTCAATTGGATTTGTATTAATTTATAAAACTTTGTTTGTTTTGATAGAATTTTTACGATACTATATACAGAATTTATCTATGTTTTTAACTACCTTTGATGTATATTACTTCTTTTTAAATAATCTTTATTAGAAATAACCAAAATGGATATTAACTAGAAACTTTGAAGAATAATTCAGTTTTACAATTAATTATGCAATATTGTTAAGTTCTTAAATATCTAAATACGTTTTAACAATGACCAAGGACATAAATCAAACGACGTATACAATTTGAAATTTTACTAACAATAAGTTATTTAACGTAGAAATCTCTTAAGCTTTGGGTTTTCTTATGTAAGTTTCTAACTGTAAATCTTCTTACTGACATGCTTGGGAACATAGGCTTTGTATAACGAACAAATAACAATTTATTTAAAACAATAACAACGTATCTTTTGTACATAAAATACAATTTGCTGAATATTGCATACAAATTTACGAACGTGTTCTTTTCTTTTTCTTTCTTTCTTTCTATTTTTTATTTCTACAAAGAATATATATTTTTTCTCTTTCTTTTTAAATCCTTCTTCAACGAAGAACAATATTTGAAAATTTTACACGATCGTTCAGGATATTCGTAAAATGAGGAGAGAACGAAATAAGACATTTTTTTCTTCTTTTTTTCTCTTTCATTTTTCTTAATTCTGTAAACAAACTTCATTGATAAATATATTTGAATATAAAAAAAAAAATTAATTAAACACTGCTATTAAGTTTAATAAAATATCACAAATTTTTTTTCTTAGTTCTAATATTTATACATATTAATTATAATTAATCCTAAGTAAAAAAACTCATTATTAAAACAATTTAAGGTACATATAAATATATGAATTAATAAACGAGATGTAAATACACATATGTATAAACAATGAAATAATTAATTTCTTTTTTCGTGGGTGTGGAATATTTAAAAAACCATTAATAATTATTAATAATAATAATCAAATAGTTATATAATATTTAGTAGTAATTAAAGACATGTTATTAATATCAGAGATAATTAAACTTATTGAAGACGAATACCTAAAAACATTGTTAAGAAGTTCAAGGAACGATTAAAAGTAAAGACAGAAAAATAAATATTATAATAAACCATAACAATTTATAAAGAAGTAAAAAAAGAAACAAAAATCTTTCCAAAATTGCAACATATGTAAAAATATATTTTTTTTTGACTAGTCGTTATTAAAATAATAATAAATATATTTTAATTTTAAGTAAGTTACTTCTTGTAATTGTAAAAGAAAGAAAATTTAAGGAAAATAATACTCGTTATTTATAATAATATTATTCAAAGTAATTACTTGATAATATAATATTTCATAAAATATAAAATATTAAAAAAAAAAAGAAATTATTTAGAAATGACGAAATCCGATCTATAATCAACAGGATCAAGGTTCAGTATCGATATTGATGTTACTGTTGGTTCATGATCGTTTTCCACGAATGATACTAAAGGTAAATTTATACTGCTCCCAGAATTGCTGGTGGTGGTGGTGGTGGTAGTGGTAGTTGTGATGGTAGTGGTGGTAGTGGTAGTTGTGATGGTAATGGTGGTAGTGATGCCCGTTCCGTTGGACGAGGTAGATGCAGAAAAGTGGGATGAATTCGTCGATCGATTCGATGATTCCGTTATCGATTGATATCCATTTGTTAATAAAGATGTTAGAAATAGCGTAGGATTGTAAATATTAATAGATGCATATGTAAAACGATGCAGAATAAAAACTATTTTACAAGCTCGTTCCAATCTGATGTTTCAAATATAACGCAGAATTCCTATTTGATTATAATTTTTTTACTTGATTGATTATTTTTACCAATCAACTTATTAAATTGCACGAAGGGATTACTAAAATACGGTCTTAGATGTGAATTATTAATTTTGTATAGAAATGAACGATGACGAGTACCTGGAATTGGTGCAGCAAAATATACTAGAAAAGGAAAACTTTAAAAGTTGGGAGGTTTCAGGTAACTCACAATGCCAGAATGTAGAAATACCGGTACTACCTTTGATTTTCTCCTTCGTCGATATCGGTAATTTCGGTATTTTTTTACATGAATATAATCCATAATTTATCAACTTCGTTGAAATACCGTTGCTCTCTCTCTCTCTCTCTCTCTCTCTCTTTCTCTCTCTCTCTCTTCTCCTCTTCCGAAAGACATTTTCACTTCGCTCCGAGATATTTTGATATTTCAACACTGCTCTTATGTGAATTATCCAATAACATTTTCTTTCGTAGCGATTGTGACCACCTCATAAATTCATTCATAATCTTTTTAATATAATCATTTGATATACAAATGTGGTATACGGTTGACTATTCTCGACTAGATTTTTATTCACATTAAACACAAAATTTAAATTCATATTCGGGATACATCCATTGCTCCCGGATTTTTCGATTGTTTATCGTAATATTTCTCTCCCAAAAATAAGAAAATACAAAATAAACTACTATCTCAATAATATCGATCAAAATTTTTCTTACAATTAAACCACATATTATGCAAATTCTTACGCACCACACAAAACAGTGAAATGTATTATAAAAAATATCTTATCTCCTTCCAATTATAATAATATACAGATTTGTCAAATATTAATATCTACCGACGCGATATAATTTTACATAAATATACATTTGTACTGTTTTTTTTCATTTCCTTTTTTTCTTTTTAATATTTTATTATTATGGGTATTTTTTTATTTAAAATAAAACAACACGAACAGCGTTAGAACCTGCTCGAATGAAGAACCGAAGTCGACTGAACGTAGAAACGGTATTCTATGAGATGTCTTTTTGTGTCACTCTCCTTCTCAGTATGATTCGCTTTCTCTCTTGTAGACCTATATAGTACTACCCCTTCTACCAGCGTTATTCCCTCTCTACCTGTGAACCTTTAGGAGGGCGGAACCTTTGGATCGGCATGTTCGCATTCGGCCAGCCCACTAGCCACCCTCTTCGTTCTATTCGTCGAGGCGTTCTTACTCAGGACACGTGCCATTTCTCTCTCTACCGTACCACGGACAAACACTCTTTTCAATCCATAAGCAAGGATTCGCAACCCCATCCGGGACGTTATAGGGCCGTACCAAAAGGAACGTGGAGGTGGGTTACCTCTCCTCCTCTTCCTCCACCTCCTCCTCTAACTCCGAGAACCACGAGCTGCAATTATTATTATCGATTACCTCGATACGACCAAGTACAAATAGCGTATAGACCAGCCGTTATCGACTGGCACCGTTCGCCTAGCAGCGCAGAGGAACACCGCGACGTGATATCGCGTGATAATTGGTCACGCTCCTCCCTCACCAACCACCCACCAACCCTTTTCTGTCCTCGACACCTCGACATCCTCCTAGTCTCTTACGTTGTAGTATATTCTATTCCCGTTACGAGTCTCTTTGGTTTCTGCTAGCAACGATTAGGTTTTTTTCCTCTTTATTTTGGTCTTTATCTCATACGTTAAACACTTCGATCCATTAACACTTTTCACATGTTTCGCTCAGTACGTCACAACGGTTGTATTTTATGATGCAAGATTTCATAGAGATTAATCTTTCATTTTCGACGATTCCGATAAGAAATTTTTAATTGTTCAATAAAGGATCACTTTTTATTTCAAAGTATATTTTCATTAGCTGTAACTGTAAATTTGTATTCAACTTTTACTAATTAAGGCTGTTCAAACGCTTCGATCAGCAATGACCAACGTAACAGTCGAAATGTTAAATAATAGATCTGTTACATGATGATTATTCGAGTTGTATTTTATCAAAGTACTGGGATCACCTAGTTTAGGATTAACAATAAAATCGATGTAGACAAAAAATATATACGAATACAATGAGAGAGAAAGAAAAAGAGAGAGAGAGAGAGAGAAATACGGAGAGAAGGAAAAGAACGTTTATCGGGCTTACGATTCTTCCTGACTCTAGCAAGAAGCTTTTTAGTTTGTTCGAGTAATCAATCAGGGTCGTCTATCGCGAGAGTTCGTATCTCGACTTGCTCGCACTCCTCCTTCCGTCCTCACCCCCTCCGCACCCTAGTTTCTTTCGTTAAAACAATACCCGTCGAAATCTGCCGTTTGCCTTCCTATGGGAAATCTGACAAACAATGAGGAGGAAAAAAAAATTCTCTCGACGACAGGCACTTGGATTAGAATGAAAAGCAACAGCGGCTAAAGGAACGAGATGAACTTTGCCCCTTTCCACAATCTCGGCCCTCCTCATACTCTTCCAGCTCCCTAAGGACGTTTGGCAATACTACCGAATAAAGATTTACTTTCTCTCTCTCTTTCTATATTTCTCTCTTTATCTCTCTCTCTTTCTTTATCCTCGTCCATGAACTGTATTAGTTGTCTGCTCGTAGTCGCATACTCCGTGCCCTTTAGGACACCCATCCCCCTACCCTTTTCAAATAAATTGCGATCCGTTCAATCCATCAAGGCGTGAACTCGCATTTAGAAGCATTTAGTGGTATTTAAAATCTCTCCTAATATCTTTAAAGCTTTAGGCAAGAATAACTAAATGTATTTGACAAAGGAATAAATAGAAAAGGTATAAATAAAAAAGTAATAAAATGAAAAGTAATATAAACGGATAGAAAAAGAATTTTTTGAATTTTATTTGAAAGAAGTACCTGTTACGAAAAACGAATATATTTTAATTTTTTATATGTGTAATAATCAAATGTGAAATAAGTTAAATTGGCTCGCTCTGTAAATCCAGTGTTAATATTAAATTGAATTACTAGCACGTATATTATCTTAAATTTATCTCGTCTATTACAAAACATGCCGATCATGCGGAGAATAATTTAAAGTAAAGAAAACGAAAAACAAAAAAACAAAAAATAAGAGAAATTAAATAAAAAAAAGGAAAAAGAAAAAAAAAGGGGAATCTGAAGAAAAAATCGTAGTAGATGATGTATATAAAGATAATTGGTATTGAAAAATCTCGAAGTCAATTAAAACTCTGGATACAAAGGATTCGGCGAGACAAAATACCAATTATCTCGTGTCCTCCGCTTCACTGGTCTTCTCTCTTTCACTTTATCTCATTCTCTCACAGTTTGTCTATCTATCTCTCTTTTTCTTTCTCTCTCTCTCTCTCTCTCTCTCACTCTGAAGTCCATCCAACCATCCCTTACGTCGAATGGGAACGTAGAGGTGAGCGGTCGAATCAGGACGAGGGGTTTGAAGAGAAGGTGGCGGTGGCAGTGCTCGCTTACAAGAACTCAATTCCATTAGGCATTGAAGTGAGTAAAACGAAGCAGCTCGGTGTGTTGGATGGGCATCTATATAACGCACTCGCATCTCGCTTATCTACCTAATAAAGGTATTCCCTTTCCTCCCTTTTGTCGACTTCCTCGCCACCCCTTCGCGCCTTTCTAGCTTCTCGCTGCGACATAAAGCGTGTGCCAGTGAGGTGTCTCAGCGAGACAATCCCTTGGGATGACAATGCTTACCCCACGTATGTGAATGCCACCAATGCTTCCTAGGTAATTTAAGTGTGGCCTTGCTTTCACCATCACCACCATCACCATCACCACCATTATAATCATCATTATTATAATCATTGCCATTTATTTTCTTTTTATTCTTTTTTTTTATTTTTCTATATTAATCATTCAAAATGAGAAAACATTAGAGATAAGTTTAAATAAGACGTTGGAGATATCGTAGAATTCTCTAATTAGGGATCCTTCAAACTCAGATACACACACAGGGGGTGTAACGATATATTATATACCAATATTAGTATGTATATATATATATTGAGAGAAGAGAAACATATCACTCGGATGAGTCCGATTATTCGTGCAACGTCGAACCCTACAAATTAAGTCGATTGTTCGACCAACAGGAACGATCGAGACCGGTAACTGAAGAGAAGGAGGGGACAGGGGGTGGAGTGTTTTAAAGTGTTATGGGTTGGAGAATATTTCCTTCCTGATGTGTAGGATAATGCGATAATCGCATCGAATTTCTGCTGATTATAGCCAATCGCAGGTCGGAAGATACGGTGTTAGAGGGTGCGAAACGATGTTGCATAAAAGCAGTTAGAGAGAGGGTAGGTCCATACCACGTCGCCACCCCGATGTGCACGCTCGAACGCGTTGCGTAATTAGCGACTGCCTCGCCGGTTTTGTGGGTGGGTGGGTAGGCGGGCGCGGGTGAAATGGGTGCTAGCAACCCCAGAACCCGTTCGAGCGACTCGCGCTCTGCCACGTGCGTTAACGCATCTACAATCTACAGGGTGACTTTAGATGTAAGATGATATTTCTGAATCTAATTTATCCGTCAATTAAATATCAAATTAAATTCTAATTGAATTATTATTATTATTATTATTAAACAAAATCTCGTTTAAATTGCATTTATATAATATCTATTAATATCTGTGAGAATTTGTTTAAAAAATATAATCACATATGTATATACATATATATATATATTTTTTTTTTGTTTTATATAAGGTGATAAATTAGAATATTTTTGATAAACGTTCAGAAGTGTTAAATAAAGAAATAGAGAGAAATTTTATTATTATCCTATCGACGACGCTAATCCCTTTCGAAACACCCTGTATGAAGGAAGGGGGTAAAGGGAGAGAGAAAGAGAACAACGTAGAGAGACTACCGAGGCGTAGACGCAATTAATGCAGAAACCCAGCACGGACGTCGAGGGAGTTTCGAGAAGGGCATCGCTATGCCGTGCCGTGAGACGTAATGACTAATTGAGATTGGAAAAGGGGGGGGAATAATACGATCCGGGTGGTCACGGTAAAACGCACTTTCTCTTCTATTTCCTTTCCACCTACTTCGACGTTGATGTTCTTCCTTCATCACTTTCTGCTACCACCACCCTTCTTTCCTCTTTTTTTTTCTAAAATACACTTTTTTCTCTCTTTAGCGTTAAATGACAAAAGATCTTTCGCTTGCAGGCACAACAAAAATTGATTTACAAATTAAACCTTTTCGTTCGAGATTATGATTAGATCGATTTAATTAAACTATTTGACTTTTCTGCCTTTCTATAACCAAAACCCCCGTCACATCCTCTTTTTTACGCGATAACGAAAGTTTTGATTTCCATCGAGGATTCTAACATGGTTTTCTTAGATTTTTTTTAATTATTTTCGTTGTAAGAATTGTCAATATCTGTCATTTGTTTAAAAGTTCAATCAAATCGGTTTTATATATTACGTTTCTTTTTTCATTTTACAAGTGCTTTTATTAAGATTCAATTTTTTAAATTATAGATATTAAACAATATGAACATCGACAAGATAGATTATTTCATTGAAAAACCAATGGGGTGTAAAATAATCTCTCGAGGACGAGCACTTGCAGGAGAAGGAATACTTTACATGACATCTAGCGGAACTCAGTAATATCTTGAAAAAAATTTAAAATTGATTGTATACCGTATATGGATTAACTGTTTAACTTTAGCCAAAGTGGTGGACAAAACAATAATTACCCAGTGAACACATGACATTAATATGACATCTCACAAATCTTTGTTCGAAATTTGGAAAAAACCTATTATCTTAAATCGTTTAAAGCTTCGTCCTTTATTAAGTGTCCGATTAAAAAATTCTACAACATTACGATTATCTATTAGACTTTTTAATAAAAATTATTCATATAATTTGTTTTTAACACTAAACCTACCACACGCGGTCAAATATTATTATAAAAATGTTAAAAATTATATTCAGCTTACGTTTAGATGTACCTTTATCCTTATATCCAATACTGCATATCCATATCCATATCCATAATTGCACTATATCCATATATGCACTACGCACACTCGCTCATATCACTAGCATAGGTGCAAAACACTCACACACGTATACGTAAATATATAAATGATATACTTTAAATAATATCCTTGTTATTCCTTCCGATGCTCGAAGAAGACTAACGGTTCTTATGAAAAGTAGTTACGAATACATTCGACAGGTACCGAACATACACGAAGGTTAATAACAAATCTAACGACGAAATTTATAATAGAATTTAAATGACAACGCTCGGTTGTCGATACCGGCCGAGGAGTGACGGAGAATAACGAACGTAAACAAAAGATTGAACGCTCAACTAAGCCGGTAATTAAGGAATATTTTTCTATTTGTATTTCATATATAAAAAATTTCCTAGAATTCACCGAGAGATATAAACATACTGATGCTTTAACTCGTTTGCCTCGGACGTACACATTTAACTATCTTTCTCTCAATACATTGGGTACGTATGGGATTATTACTATGTTTTTGTACAGCTGACCTACTTTTGCATCACTGACCTACTTTTGTATCACTGACCTACTTTTGTATTACTGACCTATTTTTCTTACCAATGACCTACTTTTGATCAGCCGTTTTCTATTACTAATGATTTATTTTTATTTTTATTTCTTTATATTCAGATAATTAATAAGTAGATTTATAATATGTAAATATCGATTATATTTAATTAAAATTATTAACAAAATAATTGTTTAACGTATCTGAAATTTGTGATAAGTCTAATTACAATACATATACATATTAAAAATAACAGAATATCCTATTTCTTCATTTAAAATTTTACTAACACATTCTATAAGATTTATGACATTTATTAAAACATTTAAATGCCCTGTATCCGTGAATATTTCAAGTTTCATGAAAATTTCTTCTATAAGTGTATATATAAATGAATGTTTATCTATATTTTTGTCACTTATATCGAGTAGTACATTGTGAGATTGTAAGGTAGTGAGTTCGAGAGGCATTGAAACGTTATGCCAAGTAATTGCTAGTTATTTATATATATAATAATAATATATCAAGAAATAAGAAAGGGGNCACACCCTATATATATATCTCTCTTTCTCTTTCTCTCTCTCTTTTTTCTTTCTCTCTCTCTCTCTCTCCATTGATTCGATTCGATTCGATTCGATTCTTGCAGGCGGTCGGTGATTAAAGTGCCTCGAAAATGTAAAAAGCACGACGGATATTATCGAATCGTTCTACCGTGAAACTCGTTTACGCGCTTATGCGACACGATTTAATTACTTTCCAAGAGAACGAGCCTAGCTTTTAATAAAAATGGGATTTTTCTCTGTCGTTAGACAGTCGATTTTCATGCCCCCTCGATTTCGCCCCTTTTTTCTTTTTTCTTTTTTTCTTTCTTTCTTTTTTTTTCCCCAAGTGAAATGAGTCGCATGAAAAATTTTCTGTTCCCTTTAATCGTCGTCGTTTATGACTTTTTTTTTTCCTTCAAATTAATCGTTTTATTCAAATCAACAAAATATGTTAAATCAAATCGTCAAACGTTGATCGTGCCCTTATACCGAAACAAATTTATTTTGTAAATATTTCATTTTAACGATTCATCGAAGATATAATGAGATTAAAGAAAATTGTATTAAATCGTTTAACCTCGCAACATGTACGCCGAAAATACAATCATCGAAGAAGATGGTTTTGGATTTGTACCAAGGCCAGATCGAAAACAATATGAGAGATCGTACGAAATTGTGCGAAGGTTATTTTTAATCTATTTTCCATAAGTAAAAATAATATAAAACGAAAATTAAGTTGAATGACTCTAAAAAAAATTCTTATACAATTAAACAGATACACCTTGACGAATAAAAATAAAGCAATGGTTAAATTAATATCTTGGGGTGCAGGAATACAATCTATCAAAGTACCAAACAAAAAAGGTATCCTGTGTGACGTTGTTTTAGGATTTGATGACATAAACGGTAAGATCGTTACTTCCTGTATTCTTATTTGTATTTACAAAATCTATACAATTTTATCGATACTTTCAACATGACAACGTAATCAGGATATTTGGAGAACAGGTATATGGGAAGTACAATCGGTCGTTTAGTCAATCGCGTTGCTGATGCTAAAATGCGGATCAATAAAACAATATATTCTTTATCGATCAATGATGATTGCGAGAAGGATCATGTTCATGGTGGATTTGTTGGGTTCGATAACGTTAATTGGAATTCTTATATATTGAATAAACAAGTGGTATGACATTAATTAAACGTTCATGAATATTTTTACTTACTTGTTTTGTTTTGCTTTTTTTTTTTTGTTGAAATCCTTTGAATCCTGGCAAACAGGTTATGTCTCATCTAAGTCCTGCAGGTAGTGAAGGTTATCCTGGTGATATGTTAACGCAAATTAAATATACTTGGACCGATGATAATCAATTGCATGTTAATATTCGTTCAACTGCTACCGAACCAACTCCAGCTAACGTCACCAATTATTGTTTCTTCAATTTGGCTGGTCATGTAAGATATATGTTTATAATATATAAGAAAATTATTTATAATAATAATTAATTGGATTTGTCATTAGGGTATGGGTCCGAAAGAATTAAAAAAACACGTTGTTACGATAAATGCTGATAGTTGGACATTCATGGATATTAAAAATAATTTGACGACCGGTGTTATTAGTCCTGTTGAGAATACTGTCTATGATTTACGTTTACCGACTCAATTAACCAATGAAACACTTTATCGCGTACCAGGAGGAGGTTATAACCATAATCTATGTATTTGCAGTCCAAGTTATTGGTGTTATCGATTTCATGCTAGGTAAATTTCATATAATTTATTATCTCACTTCGATTAGGATTAATGATATTTCTCTTTATTCCTATCAAGAATAATACACCCTGAATCGGGTAGAACACTAGAAATTTATTCTAATCATCCTGGATTACAATTTTACACTGGAAATTATTTGCCCGATCCCGATCGTGTTTATCCATTAGATTGGCCAAATTATACTCCAGAATTTTGTGATAATGTATGTGGACAATAGAATATAATTTAATTTAAATTTAATAAAAAAATTAACTAAGCGTCACGTTCGTTTTAGAAACGAATTAATTCGAGGATTTATGGTAAAGAAGGTATTTCTTATCGAAGACACGGAGCTTTCGTTTTGTCACCGCAAAATTATCCTAACGCTATTAATATCGATCATTTTCCTTCTTGTATCCTTTATCCTGGAAAGGTTTACGTCCACGATATGACATATAAATTTGGTTTGTTAACCGAAAATTAATTTACAGATTATTTTGTTTTGTTTTTTTTTTTTTAACTGTCATCGAAATTCGTGCGGTGAAATAAACATTGATTGGCTGTACAAAATGAAATTTATATTTTTTTTTTATTCACATGATTAATGTGTTTAATTATAGTGCTCTGCACTTTTACCAGAGAAGTTATCTTAAATTCTATTATAAAATTATACGGTAATGTATACGTAGGCACTGAAATTATACATGGTTTATCTTTTGTTTTTTTTTAGTTAAATCATGTTAAAGGCACATAGTGAGTTAAATAAAAGAAATTAACTCATTCAAGACTCGACGTTATAAAAATCTTGTCTCTTCATTATTATCTTTTACGTATCATCCTAAATAATATCCTACAAATTATGTTAATGCTACAATTTCATAAATTATGTTAATATATAAAGCTAGAATTTGTTTCCTGTGTACAATTATTGTTTTACTTAAAATTAGAATAAGAATTCGATGTTTGTACAACTCTAATCGATTGTTAACACTATCGTTAGACATTTTTTTCTTTTTTTCCATTATATAACGGGCAGTAATAATAATAATAATTATTATCGTATCGATAAAGACTCGTAGAAAGAGAGTAAGAGATTTCGGTTGGCAGTGATTATGTGTGTGTGTATGTGTGTATGTTAACTTTGGTAATAATTATCGTAGAAAACTTCCAAGTTCCCAAATCTTCAAATATTTCGTATAATTCTTTTTTTTTTTGAACACATTGAGAATACGATTAGTTAAATCATTGGCAGTGTTAATTAATTAATATATTAATTGTATATATATATATATCGTTTTTAAAAAAAAAGATAAATGACTATCCAAAGTTTTAGATACAACGTTATGTGTTATCCGTGTATGCCCACCGAGTAAAAAGACATAATAATAAAATAATTCAATTATATCGTTGCTTCTTAAATTCTAAAAATAAAAACCTTAGTAAAATAAATCGATCAACGTCCGACCTATCTTTGAGTTATTTTAAAATATACTGTTTCATTAAAATATATATATATTTATTATAATATATATATTTATTATAATATATATATTAGGACGTTAATATTTCGCATTAGTGTATTCTTACGGACAGTAAATAATTTGATCTATTTCATTCCGTGACTATAAGATAAATTCTAAATGTCAACGGTTTCTCCCAAACTTCATTTTCCTCGGTTATACCATTTCTTGGACGACCATGTATAACTATATGAAATTCGCCTGGTTTCTTTAAACGACTACGAAAATGAAGAGCCCAGATACCATAATCCTTAGCAATCTCGAAATTTTCGTGTTTGTTACCACGAACTATCGTATATTCCATTTCTTCGTCCTGTAATTATAAACAACGTATATAAACACAATTAATTTTTATAAAATGTTAATTTTATTTTACAGTGAGTTTAAAAGATTTGAATTTTAACAATAACAAAAGCTTGTATTTTTTTGAGAAACAAAATTGTTTCTACAACAAGGCTCAAGGTTTTTTAATTAATTTACGTATTTTACCTTTATCGCAGGTTGCAATTTGACGATCCTCATTCTATGTTTTGTTTGACGTAAACTAATTTTTAAAACATGTTCTTCGCCGTGATGGTGTCTTCTTGCTTTTCGTGTAACCCGACGTTTGATTAATACGTCTCGTTTTTGTTGCAATTCTTCGTCAACCGATCTCAATCGTGCACCTCTCCTACGTCTTCCTTTACCGTTTATCTGTTAAATTTTATCAGTGTTTCATTGTCTTCTTATTTTTATAAATATATCAAAAAGGAAGGAAGATTTGTGTCGTAAGGTTTATACCTTGCAAGAGAAACATCCTTCCGTAGATATGGTCTTATCGTCGGCTGGTGGTATATGATAAGGATCTGGATTAATTACATACGTTGGAACATTGCCAATTTCTTCACCATAGTTCGGTTGAGATAACGGATTAATCGTAGATAAACAATGGCCCTGAACCAAATCAAAAATCATATTACAAAAAGTTGAACGAATTTTGTATTATATTTGTATTAAAAAAAAAACAAAAAATAATAATATTATTTGGTAACAAACTTGTCCGATTCGTTGATAACCGGTTGGACAACCACAGATGAAACCATTGGCACCGTTAGGTGTGCATCCAAAAGCACAAGGAGATCCCAGACAACCAGCACTAACCTAAACATACAAGAAACGTATTAAAATACGCAATAAAGATAATAAGTTTTCAAATATTTTTTTACTCTATACCTGAACGCATATTTGTAAATTATTATCAAATTGATAACCATCGGGACAACCACACTTGTAACTTCCGATCGTATTGATGCAAGTATTTTCACCGCAGGGAGAATTGCTACACTCGTTTTCATCGATGCATTGACTATAGTAAAGATGTTGAACAAATCCTTCTGGGCAACCACAACGATAGCTTCCCATGAAGTTCTATAAATGTTTATAAATTAAATTTTTAATCGATTATTTCAACGATATATAATTGATTACAATAAGTACGTTTAGCTTACTTGACAACCATGTTCGCAATTACTATCATCGGCACATTCGTTATGATCAGTACAGAATCTTCCAGATTGATCTAGTTTAAACCCTCTTGGACAGATACAACGAAAACTGCCAAGTGTATTGACGCATGTACCCGGTTTAGGACAAGTCCCAGGTTGTTCGCACTCGTTAATATCTGCAAAATAATTTATTAGTTTTTTTTTTGTATACAATAACATTACCAAGCATTCTACTATATCACAATTAAATGTTTTGAAAAATCGTCTTATCACAAACCATGACAAGCATCCCCATTTTGAGTGTATCCTTCGCGACAACCACACGTATAACTTCCTTGAGTATTAACACAATTTTGTTGACAAAGGTGATTTCCTGTCGCGCATTCATCCATGTCGCGACAACTTATACCGTCAGGATTTAATATAAAACCGATTGGACATGAACATATGAAACTTCCTTCGGTGTTTTGGCAAGTGTATTTGCATGGTTTCGGTGTTAATTCGCATTCGTTCACATCTAAGAAGAAAATATTATTTTTCTAATACATCTCATCGTGTTGTTAAATAATAGATCAAATTATTATTTAATAATAATGATATTTTATACCAATGCAATGTGCTCCCGATTTATCAGATTTGTATCCCTTGTTGCAAATGCATCTGTAAGAACCTAAAGTGTTAATACAGATTCCGTTTCTACACAAATCCGGTATCGTTTTACATTCGTCGATATCTGTGTAGACAAAAAAAAATTAAAATAATTGATAAATTATAAGAATATTGTTTCTCTTATTTTTTCTTTTTATATCAAATAATATTCAAACTAATTCGAATATTTACCTTGACCATTTATAGAGAAACCCTTGTCCAAACATAATTCGTTGTAATCATCCGAATCTCTGGAAGGACATATTTCGCAATGTGGACCCCATGCAGCACCCATGGTACAACAGCAATCCGCTTTAGTTACCGTACGTAATTCCGAGGTTTTTGCTGTACATCTACCACCAATTGTTTGCAGGAAACAATAACCAACTCTACGGTCTAAAACGTAACAATGATTTTCTTGAATAAACACAAAATCACATAATGCGATTAAATATCGTTCAGACGTACAGGGATACAAGGATAGTTATTATAATTATCAGTTATTGCAAATAATAAAATATTTGTTGTAATTTTTAAAATAAAAATCAAATTATACTTTAACTTTAAATAATGAAAATATAATTATCTCTTCTCACCGATGCAAGATTTGCCGTCAGCACTTTCTTCAAAACCTTCGTAACAGTAACATCGATAACTTCCTTCAAAATTGATGCAACGTCCGTGTCTGCATAATCCAGAATTAATGGAACACTCGTTAATGTCTTTACATTCATCTGCCATCCCTATTTGTTGATATCCAGGTGGACAAATGCACATGAACGTGCCAATTAAATTTTTACATTGATATTTACAATTGTTCGCTGGCGTTGCGCACTCGTCGACATCTGATTAATCCAAAATCATTATAAGAAGTATCAAGATATTTGTAAATAAGAGATATATTTAATATTATTGTACAACATACCAATACAATGTCTTCCATCAGGTGCTAAAGTATATCCGTAAGGACAAATACATCTGAACGATCCAGGAGCATTGTGACACCTAAAAGCACACTGGTTGCCTAATTCAAGGCACTCATTGATATCCTCACAAACCTGATTAACACCAGGCGTGAAACCATCGTTACAGGAACATTCGAAACCACCATCTATGTTGTTACAAGTACCGTTACCACAAATATTCTGAACGGTTAAACATTCGTTGTTATCGATGCAATGTCTTCCAGTTTCATCCAAAACGTAACCAGATGGACACTCGCATCTGAATGATCCATCGGTATTTATACAATCGCCACCGGAACAAGCATCAGGCATGAAAAGACATTCGTTCAAATCTATACCCGTATCGTCCCGACCTGGTCCTTCTGGACATAATCTTTTGAAATCCTCTGAACGAATAAATGTATACGAAATTGTTATTACTTCAAATCACTTCATAAATTACATCAGAGGTTAAAGATAATTTCCTTGTGTTATTTATTATTATTTAATTACCACTGTTATCTGGTGGACATTCCTCGCAATATTTGCCCCAAGCTTTACCCATAGTACAACAGCAATGTTTCCTCGTCATTCCACCTTTCCGAGGAAATGAACATCGGTCATATCTATAATTATCGTAACATTGTTCCTCCCTAACGTCTATGCATCTCATGGAATTAGGTTTGTCGCTCAATTGGAAACCAATTGGACATTCACAGATAACACCACCGTCCGTATTAATACATTTACCATTTTCACAAATATCTATCGTCTCTAAACACTCGTTGATGTCTTTAAATAAAATCAATAATTAATAATGAAATTTTTCTCTCTCTTTTTCTCTCTCTTTGATAATAATAATGAACTCACGTACCGACGCATCTTCTTCTTTCGGTGTTCAATTCGTAACCAGGTGGACAATTACATATATAAGAACCCATTAAATTTTGACATTTTCCTGGGAACGGACACAAGCCAGGTATCTAAATAAAAAAAAAGAAATAACGAATATCTATGAATCAATGTCTTTTAGAAAATAATAGTTTTTTTAAATTACCTCGTGACATTCGTCAATGTCTCGACATTGTTGTCCATCTTGAGCCAATATGTAACCATCGGCACATTCGCAATTAAATGCACCGACGGTGTTACGACATCTACCATTGCGACAGAGGAAAGGCATTATCCTGCATTCGTCAATATCTAAAATTGTTTTTTTTTTTTTAATCAAATAGTCTACAACGAACTCGTCTGTTAAATAAAATATATTCAATTGAAAAATCTAAGTTATAAATTCGTACCAGCACAATCGTTATTAGGGCTCAATTTGAAACCATCGTAACATTGACATTTATAAGATCCAAGCATATTAATGCAAGTCCCATTATTACAAATATTTGGATTACGTTGACACTCGTCTATGTCAACACAATTTTCTCTATCGTGAGTTAGAATAAAACCAGAATGGCAAACGCATTGGAAGCTACCCTGTAGATTGTTGCAAACTCCGTTATTGCATATACCCGGTCTTTCGTAACATTCATCGATGTCAATACAATTCCGTTGGTTGATACCTAATTTGTATCCAACTGGACAAACACATTCGAAATGTCCTTGTTGGTTGATGCACTGTGCATTACCGCTACAAGGATTTGGTATCTAAATATAACAAAATAATATTTTATTAATATATAATCTATCATTATATATAATTATTAAATCAAAATGATCTATTTAATATAAAAACATATAAATCTTACTTGCAAACATTCGTTTTCATCTATACACTGATGCGAATCCTGATCATAAACAAATCCTGATTCGCATTGACATTCGAAACTACCGGGTGTGTTTAAACAATGACCATGAGTGCACATTGTTGGCATAAGCGCGCATTCGTCTATTTCTTCGGTATGATTAGTAATTGGATTCATAATTTTTCCTGGTACCAATCCACATAAAATTTTGTGTTCGCCTAAAATAATTCGTTGGAAAATTATAATAAAGATAATTATAATTAGAAATTTATAATAAAAAATAATTGATTAATATTTACGAGTATTTTCGGGTGGACATTTTTCGCAAGGGCTACCCCAGGCTGCTCCCATCGAACAACAACATAACATTTTTGTCTGCGGTTGGACCATAGGATTGAAACATTCCCCAGATTCGTATGAAAGGTAACATGATTCTTTCCTCATATCGACGCATTCCTCTGTCATTAATTATAATTTTTTTTTTAATAATGTATTAAAAAAAAGAATATGTTTTAATAAAAAATATTTAAAAATACGCACTTCCTCCTGGCATGGCCATGTATCCTTCGGGACACTCGCAGTGATATTTACCCTCGTCGTTGATGCAACGACCCACGCTACAAATGGAAGGATGTAACGTGCATTCGTCAATATCTAAAAAAGAAAAAAAATCCATTTGTAAAGAGAGATGAATTATTTTTAAAATCAAGTAACAACTCTCCATATTTGGATATAACGATCGTCCATCGACATTACCGACGCAGCTTGTTTTCGTGTCGTCCAAAACGAAACCCTCGTAACAGGAACACATAAAACTGCCAAAGGTATTGGTGCAATGGCCATTATCACATATATTCTCATGTTCCTCGCATTCGTTAATGTCTTCCAATATGACCGTGACACGGTTTGGCCTATAGCCCATACCACCAGGACAGAGTTCCTCGAATTCTTTGGTGCCCGGCTTGGGACATTCCTCGCAACGATTACCCCAAGCAACACCGATGCTGCAACAACACGTTGCTTTAGTTACTGACGAGGACACATCGAAAACGCATTGCGGTCTGCCAGTACCATGTTCGAAACTTGAAAAACAGAGTGACTCGCGCCTGTCTGAAACATCATGATGTTGTTCAGTCGTTAAGATGAAGGATACATATATGTATATTACTTTTAAGGTCATAGGTTAATATCAATGACGACAAACTTACCGACACAAGCCTTTCCATCTTCAACCAATTCGTGATGAGGTGGACACTTACAGATATATGATCCTTGAGTATTAATACACGTACCATATTGGCAAGACTGCGGACTCTCGCATTCGTCTATGTCCGTGCAATTACCACCAGAACCATCAAGCTTGTAACCCTTGTTACACATACAACGAAACATACCAAAACTGTTCTCGCATCTACCGAACACGCAAAGATTGTTGAACATGTCGCATTCGTTTATGTCAACGCATGCTTGCTCATTTTTCTCGTCTGGATGCATAAAACCCATTTCGCATTCGCAACGGAACGAGCCGAGATAATTCAAACAGTGACCATTCTGACAAAGACTATTGTCGTTTGCACACTCGTCTATGTCCTTACAAGTAATACCGTCGCCCCTGAAACCAGCATCGCAGACGCACTGCGTCGCATATTCTCGTTAACTATAGTTTATTTGCATAAATATGTAAATTTGTAATCGGTTATCGTTAAATATAAACTATATTATATAAACAAATTTTTGTTTGTTAAATTTACCTTAAATGAGCCATCAGTGTTGATGCATTGTGCATTAGAATCACACCCACCATTATTGGTTTGACATTCATTAATATCCCTACACTCTATACCATTTCCGGTGAAACCTTCATGACAAGTACATTCGTAAGAGCCCAGAGTATTCTGACATTCGGCATACTCGCTGCAGGAGTAAGCATTCAGTAAACATTCGTCGTCGTCGGTACATGCTGATCCTGCATCCGGTTTAACGGAGTAACCTTCTTCGCAACGACACTCGAATGATCCTATTGTATTATGACACTCTCCTAATCCACAAATTTGTGGTTGCGTTAAGCATTCGTCGATGTCTAAATAATAATAATAATAACAATAAGATTTTTCAATAAGTAATATATTCTTTTTTTAACATTATAACAAATAATTTAGAATTTAACTAACCAACACACGATGCACCGTCCCTTCCAGGTAACAATCCTTCCGTGCACGTACAAATGTATCCACCGGGTATGTTGGAACACTTACCACCGTTACAGATTCGAGGATTTTCTTTACACTCGTCCACGTCGGAACAAGAACGACCATCCAAGTTGAGCGCGTATCCCGTACTGTGTTCAACATTCGTTTGCAAACATATAATTCAACCTGCTACGAATTATTATCTTAAATACTATAGACCAATTGATAATGTAATTTTTTTCTTTTATTTACCCGCACAAACAGGAAAAACTTCCCGGTGTGTTTATGCAACTATCCTGACAGCCGGCATTGTTCAACAGACATTCGTCAATATCCTCGCAATGAGACTTGTGTCCAGTTTGTCGATAACCGTCATCGCAAATACATTGATAAGTGCCCATCATATTCTCGCAAATTCCATTGGAACATATACCACTTGTCCTGGAACATTCGTCTATATCCTTGCAAGAATCTTTGTCAGGACTTAACTCGTGTCCCGGTGGACATTGACATTTGAATCCACCTTCGGTATTCACGCAAGTACCACCTCTGCATAAACCTTGAGTCTCCTCGCATTCGTTAATGTCTATAATCAATGGCACGTATAAGAACCTATTAATTAGAAATATTTTTATTTGAAGATTAAAGAAAATTGTTAAATTCTCCTTACCCATACAAATTTTCATGATATCGCTACTACGATATCCGGGGTTGCAATCGCATTGAAAATTGCCAGGTGTATTTCGACACGTACCATTGCCACATACACCGTGCATAATACCACACTCGTCGATATCTGCAAAATATTTTATCATAATTATATTCTATCAATTTTCTTGATAATAAATTATTTGCTAAGACGACGACGAGGACAACGACAATGACGATGATTTACCGTTACATTTAATTCCATGTTCATCTAAAGCGAATCCTTGATTACATCTGCAACTGTAACTACCGACAGTATTCTTACATCTACCGTTGACACACATGCCAGGAAACTCGACACACTCGTTGATATCCTGACGTTCGGTAAATCCAATTCCTCTTGGACATAATTCTGCATGAGCGTGTGTTCCTACTTTTGGACAAGCTTCACATTTTTCGTTACCCCAAGCACGACCAACCGAACAACAACAAAGAATCTTTGAGAAGTGTCCTTCGATCGGGGTTGAACATTGACCATGGCGATATTCCATGTAACAAATTTCTTCTCTGGTATCGATGCAAGTTGTGTCTAAATTAATAAAAATATAATTTTTTTGTTTATTCTTAAAATTATTTTTCTAACAATATAAAAAAAAAATAAAAATACTAACGAGTAGGATCTAGAGTCAAGCCAGGAGGACACTCGCAACGATAAGATCCATCGGTGTTAACGCACGTACCACCTCCTCTACAGATACCAGCATTTAGTTCGCACTCGTTAACATCCACGCAAGATTTACCATCAACTTTAGCGTATCCTTTGGAACATTCGCAAAGAGAATGATCGCAAATTTCACAAGGACTACCCCAAGCTACTCCAACGGAACAACAACATTCCGATCTTAGAGCAACTCTTGGTAAATTGTTTTCGCATCGGCCATCCACCATTTTGGTCCAACAAGATCCTTTTCTATTATCTAACCATAATACCAATATTAATTTTTAAAAATATGAAATAAATATTGAGCCATTCGATGTCATTTCACTTACCCATGCAAATATGTCCAGTATTATCAAGGACGTAACCTGGAGAACATTCGCATTCGTACGAATTAGGAACGTTAACACAAATTCCATTGAAACAAACGTCTGGGCCTAATTCTTCACACTCGTCTATGTCCTCGCACATTTGATTCTCCGTGTTCAATCTCGTTCCAGTTTGGCAAATACACTAAACGAGTTAACAATCAACTTAAATCTAATCTATCCCATTAATGATTAATTTTTGTTTATAAATATAAATTTGTATTTTTACCTGGTAGCCACCAGGCGTATTCCGACATTGGCCACCACTGCATAAGGACTCCTCCAGTTCGCATTCATTTATATCACTACAAATTTTTCCAGTTGCGTCAACCTCGTAACCATTGTTGCAAATACAACGATAAGTACCCATCAGATTTTCACAGCCTCCATTAATACAAATGTTTGGATTTTGCGCACACTCGTTTATGTCTATTGTTTTATACATAAGATCGTAATTATGAGATTGTATAATATTGTCATCAAAATGAATGCTAATTACCATCGCCGTTATACGTCATCCCAGCACCATGAGGACAAAGGGCATCGAACTCTCTAGTACCAGGCAAAGGGCAAGCTTGACAAGTGCTACCCCAACCCATTGGTTGTCCAAGTATTATAGTGCAACAACAACAACTTGACTTGGTAACTGCTGTCGAGGTTGGATTAGAACATTGGCCATCTCTGTATTGCGAATAACAAAGCCCTCTACTCGTGTCTAAAAAGATAGAATACCATTTTCATACTATTTTTATATTTCATTAAATGATTTACACATTATAATATATTACAAATAGTATGATTTAATAAAAAAATTAATAACCTAAACAGGATCTCCCATCTGGTCCCAGATTAAATCCTGCATTACACTCGCATCTAAAACTTCCAGCAGTGTTGATGCAACGACCACTTTGACATGGTCCACTCAAGCATTCGTTTATGTCTGATTAATCATAAAACAAGGATTATTAATAATCGACGAATTATTATAATCACAAATTAAATCAATATAGTCTCTTTAATACCTATGCAATGACTTTGATCTGGTGCAATTCGATAACCAGAATCGCAAACACATTTAAATGAACCCTCCATGTTGACGCACTTTCCATTCTCGCACATTCCACTTGTGGAACACTCATCCATATCCACGCAGAAAGTATTATCTCTCGAAG
The DNA here is from genome assembly GCA_023678845.1 of Mischocyttarus mexicanus. Classification (NCBI taxonomy): domain Eukaryota; kingdom Metazoa; phylum Arthropoda; class Insecta; order Hymenoptera; family Vespidae; genus Mischocyttarus; species Mischocyttarus mexicanus. The sequence continues at coordinate 4,524,268 of JACGTP010000003.1, read as the reverse complement.
GTGTAAATCCTGATTGACAAATGCAGTGATAAGATCCTGGAGTATTCTCGCAACGTCCATTCAAACATATCCGTGGGTTCTCGCTACACTCGTTGATATCTGATTTCAAAATAAAAAAATAAAAATAGATAAGTTTTTTCTTATATTCATAAAATATTAAAAATATAAGAAAAAAAGAAAATTATATAAAAATACGTTACCTATACAGGTATTTTGCGTTGGCGATAAGGTGTATCCGTCGTTGCATTTGCATTTGAAGGAACCATTCATATTGATGCAATGACCGTTATTGCACATTCCAGTATCTTGACATTCATCGTGATCTATCGATGAATTTAAAAATCATTTTTAATCTTTTCTCGTTGATCTCGTTTTTTTCTTTTGAAAATATTTAAAAAAAAAAAAAGAAAAGAACCTACTAACCGGTGCAGTATTTGCCATCTCCCGAGACAGTGAATCCCGGTGGACAATGACAAATAAAACTTCCCTCGTTATTTCGACAAGTACCACCTTGACAATAATCTAATCGACACTCGTCAATATCCTCGCAACGACCGCCCTTTTTCGTAAAACCAAGATAACATTCGCATTCGTAACCCTTTGCAGTATCAACGCATTTACCGTTGGCACATATATCAGGTCTCAAAGCACACTCGTTAATCAATGTGATATCTTGCAATTGGTCGCAAAGTTTGTTGTAATCGTCTATAATTGAGCGATAATAGGAACGTGTATAATTAATTACGATCTATCATTGTAGTATTAATTATTTTACGATGTTGTTGTAAGATAATTTATAAAATGAAACAAACAAAAAACTAGAATACATTTTTCATTGGATATACAAACCACTTCCAGGATTAGGACAAATATAGCATTCATCACCCCAACCGCGACCCATATTTTTTCCACAGCAACAATCGCGTTTACTCAGTCTCATAGTTAATCTATTCTTACATTGACGATTCCTATTAACCGCTGTATAGCAAAGGCCTTGTCTTCCGTCTACGATAATAAAACATTGATAACTGTAACGATTATTAACAATGTCGATATCATTAAAAAAAAAAACCAATCAAATTACCAATACAAGATTTACGATCTTGACTCTGTATAAATCCAGGATTACAATAACAATAATAGCCACCATTGGTGTTAACGCATCTACCATCAGTGCATATTCCTTCCTCCTGACACTCGTCCCGATCCTTACACTCATTCGTTTCAGGATCTCGAGCTTGTCCTTCGGGACAATTGCATGTGAACGATCCTTGTGTATTTACGCATGTTCCACCTTCGCATAAACCCGGTATCGCTTCGCATTCATCGATATCTGTATAAGTAATTATTGTTTAAGTATCTCTCAGATCTCGATGGGTAATGAATCTATGACGCAAGCATCTAAGATCATACGGGTTAAAGATTTATGATTAAGTATGACATATTGATTATCGTAGATTCATTTATAGGCGTGTTCAGTTCAAGCTTTATTAACTAATGATTTATATATTTGACGCAACTCCGATCTTTTCTTTTCTTCTTCTTTTCTAACATTTTTCTATAATCGAGGTCGCACGCAGAAGATCTCACAAAGCGTATCACTGTTTTTACAATATTAAATAATTGCTCTAACGATAATTTATAAAGTTAGTTTTATTTTTCTACATTACGAGCTCAATAATACTTTTCAACCGATTTCCGTGTGTATGAGCACCGATAGATGAGAAAATTAAAAACAAAATTAATTTTACGATTTATTTTATATTATATTTTTAAGCAAGAGAGAGAGAAAGATCTCCATACCTACGCATTGACCTTGACCTGTCTTTAAATATCCCAACTCACAATCGAGTCTCATGGGACATCTTTCGCAAGGATGACCCCAACCTTTACCAACCGTGGCGCAACACAATTGTCTCGTACAAACAACACCCTGTAGATTCGCCAAGCATTGACCATTTTTAATTTTCATATAACATGGGCCAGTTCTGTAATCCGTTTCGCAACGTCTTCCGGTGTATCCATAAATGCATGCGCAACGATCCGGACCGATACATCTACCCTGATTCAAACAAGGTTCTCGACATATCGCTGAAAATATTTATTAAACGTGATCGATAGCGTTTATCAATCTTATTAATTATCGATTATTATAATTTTCATTTAATAGAAAACAAATAATTAGATATACTGACGTTCGTTACAAAATTCTCCTTGATATCCATTACGACATTGACATCTGCCATCAACGCAATTACCGTTCATACAATGAACCCTACATTTACCAGATTCACCTCGATCAATTGAACCTTCGTGAGTTGATACTGTCGATATCATAAGAAAAATATTTTATTCTAATACTCTGTAGTCTTTTGGAATTTTTTGTTATAAAAAAGAAAAAAATTATAGATGAAACCTCTTACTTTTGGTTGAAATCGAACCACAAGTGGATGCAACCGTACCACCATCGCATAAACAAATGTTTGGTTTTATGCATCTTCCCGTACCGCATCTCCTCGTACAAATAGCTAAAAAAACGAACGTCACCTTAACGTGATGATTCTTTTTTTTTTTTAAATTCCACTGGCAATAGTAAACTTATTAATTCGCTTTTATAATATTCATATACCATCTAAGAAGGTCGATCAAATTATAGTCGAATTGGAGACAATAAGATCAACAGGAAGCCTAGTGTAACAGGCCATTAAACCAGTTTCGTTCAAAGAAACGATCAGTTATGTAGCATAGATACTCATTTATCCGTTACGTAATTGCACAATTATTATCGTGTAGAGTGAAGGCAAACTCGAAAGAGTAGTAGTAATGATAGATGACCGGTTATGCGATCTTAATAATAGTTCCACGTACTTTAAATCCGGCAAAGAGCTTATACAAACACGTAGGGAAAAATAAGAGTATAATAAACATAGAAATTATTATACATTTCTTCTTATTAGAGATATCCTATCGGTTTTATTAAAAACCAATTAAATATATATATTCGACTAATCTAAAACCATTGGAGAGTTCTGACTCAATGAAAATTTATCAATATCAATTGATTATAATCCATATTATAAAACTAATATAAAAAAATTGTATCAATATCGTACTTACGAATAACGCAGAGGCCAGTTTCCGGTTTCTTTGTCCATCCTGGACAACAATAATTTTTTAACCTGGATCTGCATATGTTAGGCCTGTAAATGATGTCAAATTATAGTTAAAATCAATCGACTCGAATTAATAATGAAAGAATTTCATGACGATTTCATTTATTCGAGTGCTCTAAGCATCTAAAGTAAGATACGCACTTGGGACTCTTTAGGACAAGGCGGAAGTAAGGTTTTTTTTTTCTTTCGGTAAGAAATAAAGAGAAAAAGACAGAGAGAAAAGAAAAGGATGATGAAGGGATAAAGAATGAGAAGAGAGCAGAGTACCACCTCGAAACAAGGCGGGCATTCACATCACGCAGCTCGTAATTAACGTCAGCTGCTATAGAAAGCCTTTAAGTAGTTCCACTTATGCGCCTTGGCGCCGCCGATTTTCCCTCCGTTACCCTAACATAAGTTTCAACGAACCGCGAAAAATGGTTTTCGCTTTTTAATTTTAATTTTTCATATTAATTTAATAAAAACAAATATCTCAATAAAAAATTTTCAATAATATTTTATTTCCCAACCCCCGTTGCGTCAATTGAAATAATTGGATAGAAATTATAACAAATATAATTGGAACAAAAATTTATTAATATTGAAAATAATCATTTGTTTATTTCAGTAAATAATATATTTTATTAGATTATTTGTGATAAATCATCGATTATCGTGAATGAAATCAAGAAATAACTTTCTTCAACGATCAAAACTTTTGATCCTATCTGTATGCAGATGCAAGGATGTACACGGGAATGGGTTCATTATCAAATTTATATCCTGGTAGGAAAGTATTGATCGACACGTAGCGGAACGTAAACCGCTAGTCAGAACATCATTTTAACACCCAGCCCGTAATAATAGCCTTGGTTTAACGGGCCCAAGGCTAAAATCAATGTTCATCATCTTATATATAAGGGAAGAAACATGATAGGGTGATGATGGTTATGGTTGTTTGACGTCTTATTTAAAAAAGAAAAGAAAAACATATTTCTCAACTTTGGAAAATTTAGATCGTGAACCATTTCTACGATCCCGTCATCGATAATACTCATTTATATAAATACCTCTTTTAATTAATGATCATTGACGTAATCTAAGAAACATTTATTTATAACGCGTGGGTTAACCCGGTTCAAAGGTTCAATTGAAAAGTGCGTGTAATAGCGTTTAACCGTTCACTGCATTTAGACGAGTTAGTGGATTACGAGCGAATTAGAATTAAACCGATCAAAATGCGAGTGCATTGCGATTAACGTTGATAAATGGCCAGTACCTCGTAAGTTACGTTTATTAACCACGAACGTTATACCGTGTGAACCATGTTAACTACGAGATAAGAAATATAATTTTAAGACGAAAATATTAATCGTTTAAATGACGAAACGTTTGGATCACCGTTTGATCAATCAATCGAATTAATTTTACTAACTTAGAAAACACACCTACTTGGTTCATTAATCCACTGAGTAACAATCGTAGGATGTTAGAAAATAGGATAGGGTCTATTTTACGCCTAATAGGACTACCACTTACATAATTATTCACGGTTAGTCTGCCAGTTAGATTGGTTTAAACTACGTTTTACGTAATAATATACCAGAGGAAGTGAAAGAGCATAGTGTGTTGTTAGAAGGGAAAAGCGTTTCACGGCATTTACATTTCACACCGATACGATTCTTAGCTTAAGATAGCGGGTAACTACTCCTGGCTTAACATTTTTTATTTCTTTTCTTTATACTTTAAAAGATCATCTCGTTATACGATCTATAAACTTGTATTTCGAATATAATTTTACGGATAAATACTTTCAACAATGTCGTTTTATATTCGTTCATATTTTTATTCTATCGACGTTTATAAAAATTCACAAAACGAAATAAGCTTCTTCTTTTTCTTTTTTTTTTTTTTTGATTATTATGTTAGTTCAACATTATCTTCGCTTACGTGTATCCTCTAATTCATACGTGGATAATCATTTGTTACGTGCCTACGAGAAATGATGTCGAAGTTAACGAAGCTGTCTCAAGTACTAATACTCTCTCAAGAAAGATTACAAAAAAAATAGAGAGAGAGAGTTAAAATGATTGGAATCGTAATAAGTATTATGATTATATAAATTATTATTAACAAATTTTGTAATAAAAAGTGAAACGATTATTTAATTTTCGATTCTATAAACATTTTCAACAAAATTAATGTAATATAATTAATGAGAAAAAAGTCATTTTTAAAATCAATGTAAAATATTAAAAATAAATAATAATAATAATAATAATAACAATAACTTTGATCGATGAGTGTTACATTTAACTTGACTGCTTATGATATCACTTCAATCATTCTTTAGTTAAATTGAGCTCATTAGTAATACTTTATCCGTTTAATCGCATCATATTACAACTATCACTATCAATTAAAATGTTTTATAAAACGAAGGATCGTGCGATCAAGGGTATAATTAACACGTGTCAACTTCGACTCACATGGCACGACACACGAAGAGGAAAAGAAAGAGAGAGAGAGAGAGAGAGAGAGGAGATAAAATAAAAATAAAAACGATGTGAAAAATGTGTTAGGAATGATCGAATCATTGTAAATGCATACCAGAATCATGAAAGTAATAGATAAACTACCACTACTCGGTGTATTCTCGCACATACGTTCAAACATTTAGATTTTCTAGTATTTCTTATTGTAACATAAAAAGAAGATAAACAAGTTTCGTCGTGATATCGATTAGTTTGAACGAGATTCGAAAAATAAACATTATTTCTATTTTAACACGTTTCATCATCGAATACCCTACATGTTAAAATATGTTAATTTAATCCTTACGAGATTCTAATCGTGTACGTGTTTTATATATTATCAATGAATAAAAATCTTTTACAAAGTACTTCTTATTTTTCGTTGAAAAAAAGAAAATATTAAAGATGAAATAAACTATATAAATATGTGATATGAAAATGTTAAAGTGATTTATATTTTCATTTAAGTGTTCATCATCCCCATACGAAGATCCGATATAACTCGAATCCGAAGTGAAATCAGTGGGAATCGATAAACTTGTTGTTATTTTATTTAGTAGCACGAAGGTATCGAGAATCATTGACGTTGTAGTTGTCGTTGTTGTTGTTTAAGAGGAAGAGGAGGATGTCGTTCAGGAGAAAGATCTACGTATAGATCGTGGCGGTGTTACCACCGTGCAATGAGCTGCCAAGAATCTTTTACCGTAACAAACTAGTTCTTCTGGTCCCAGTTATACGATATCTTCAGTTAATGTTGAATACTTTTCCACGAGAGTGGCTAACGCCCTCGTTGAGTTGGTGGCTTTTGTGCGGCAGAAAGAAAAAGAGAGAGAATGAAAAGCTCTAACTAACTCAACACTCATTCATTTTTTTCTTTTTCTTCTATCGATATAACTTAAGAACCAATAATATAACGTATCATATTTAATTTTACATTTGCATAGAAAACAAATCGTGATATTCTTGTTTTTCTCTTTAATTGTAACATATTTTATCTCTATTATTATTATTATTATTCTTTTATTAAATATATTTTATTATAATATGGGAATAATTTATGTGCAAAGTTAAAATCAAATCTTCTACAATTAAATAATCATTATTGTCTCACTGTAAGGTCATTAGAAATTTTCATTTTATGAGTATATTTTACAATTTATCTGAATAATTGTTTTCTGTCAGACGATACTCCAATAATTTATCATTAAATCCATTTAACGTTTGTCTCTTTGTCAAATTACCGTTCGCGTTTAAGATCTCGGTGTTCTTTATTGGGTTAAAAATGAGTTATACGTAGGTTGGACAATGAAGAACGCGAGTGCACCGCATTATCGGCCTCTCTCTCTCTCTTTCTCTCTCTCATCACTTTTCGTGCAAAAAAAGTGGATTCTCGAGCAAGTAGAATTCAACGAAATGCTGTAACGTAACACTGCGATAACCTAATTAGAAGTTATCAGGGTTTGGAACGCGCGCAATTCGCTAAGAATCGTAAAAGACACGGTCAAAGTAACAGCGAATGGCGAACAAGCTTCCGAATTTTTCGGAAGTATTTTATGATAAGGATAAAATAATATCTATATATATATAAAAGAAGAAAAAGATATAACAAAAATTGAAGAAGATGAATTGTTTTTTTCCGGACACACGAATTAAGTTAAGGGTTCGTTGACCGATATGTTATTTTTATTTAATATAACGATTACTCGAGAGAACCCATAACTCGATCGATGTTCTCGTTTGATTTGAACCAAAAAAAAATATAATGATAAATTATATAATACCTCGAGGTTGTTACGTCATTTTAACTTTTTTTTGTTATCGGAACACAATTTCATTTACCTCCGGATCTAAAATGGCCAAAAATACAAAAAGAAAAAAACTAAATAAGTGGCTTTACGCATTATCTGTTTTAGTAATTAAACGCCTCGCGTAATAGTCATCAAGAATCCTCGTGGGTTTAAAGTATGATGAATCACGCGTCTTATCTTAAAACGTTCCAACGCCTGGCTCTCCCCCATCGACGTTTTTTTTATTATAAATAGAGGAAAAAAAAGAAAAAGGAAACGTTTCATCTTTACGTTTAACTATTACGATTTACTTTATATATACATTTTTGTCATGTTTCCAAAAATCATTTTTAAATTGGGTCTTAAGATAAATCATATTCGAGATGAAAGAAGACTCTTTCTTGTAAGATAAGATCGATGAAAGACTAGCCTTCCAAGCATTCGATTTAACGATTACGACGAATTCTAATTCGTGGATTCTAACACATATTCCAATAACTGTGAAGTCTAAGAAATAAATTGAAAAAAAAAAAGAGAGAAGTATAAAGAGTATCCATACCCAGTTGTTAATACGTTTTGCAAAGTATTATCCAACTCCTGTGTAGAACTAGGCGTGTTATATCGTTGTCCCGTCGCATTACATTCTTCGATGACTCGACAGGTAAGAAGAAGGATCGACGCTACGATCAATAACCACGAGGAGGATCCATTCCTTTGACAGATCCTTTCACGTCTTGGTAACATTATTCGCAAATTCTTCATCTTCAATAAATGATTCGTTACTTCCTTCCTTCCTTTTCTTTTGTATAAATATATATATATTTTTTTTTTTCTTTTCCTATATATTTTGTTCTCTTCGTTATCCTTCACTCTTTCAATCCTCGAAGAAAAATTAAACAAAAAAAAAAATAAAAAAGAAAAGATGTCCGATAGATGTCCGTTAAGCTTTCGATAGATCGTAAAAGTGGATAAGTTTATTAACACGCATGTTAGATGTCCATTTCAAAGATCAAACGTCGTTGATATATAGTCCTTGGACACAGACAAGCGAGTATTATTAAAATGATTATCATCGTCCTTTTCTCTGGCACTTAATCACAAACGGTCCCATCATCGTTAATGTCCTTTTATTCAAAAGGATATCGAAGCTTGAACACACAGGTGTGCAAGCTGAATCCCTATAATCTGATCTGATCTGATCTGATCTGATTTGATTTGATCTGATCGTAAGAGGAAAATTCTATGGGACAACACCAAAGACCACCACTCGTTGTTTTAACTTTATCGTCTCACGATGCGAATTCCATGCGTTGGTTTATGAATCTGTGAAAGACTGTTAAACAGTGAGAAAGAGAGGGAAAGAACAGAAAAAAAAGAGAGAAAGAGAAAAAGAGAAAAAGAGATAAGAGACGAGGACGTTCCGGAAGCACCAAATTAGTACGATGAGATAGTCGGGAAATTATCTTCTGATATTAATATCCAACACGCGATGGGCCTCGCGTTGCCATCCTTTTTGTCACAAAAGACAAACAGAGGGAGGAATCATGCGAAATTCATCTGGTCTTTTCTATCCTACTATTTCTATTACTATTTCTTCTCTTTTCCCAGTTCAAATAATTTTCTATACGATGAAATTTTCGTTAAAAGAGAAATATTGAAACATCGTCACGACGAATAAGTTATTTTTCTTTTATAGCAAATTCATTCACTAAAGTTGACTTTCTCTCGTTAACATAACGTAAAAAAAAACCCAGAATCTTTCTAACACTACCATTGAAAAAATTTATACGTTTATTATGAGTTTAAAAAAGAAAAACAAAAACATATAAGAAAAATTAAGAGAATCGATTTGTGACAAATTTCTTCCGGTCCACGAGTTCCACGAGAGATCATCGAGTTTCTTTTTCGTGAAAAATGAGTTTTAAGATAAGCGAGTAGGTGTTGGGAGATTATTAATCGTAGAATAATAAGAAATAGAGAGAGAGAGAGAGAGAGATAGATGAAAAAAATGATCGATAACTTCCGCTAAGAAACGAGAGATACGAATAACAAGCATCGTGAGTACTGCCTTTTTGGAACCACAAAAAAAAGAAAGAAATAAAAAAAACAAATATTCAAATTACACCAAAATAACCCTTTTTCTTTTCAAAAAGGATCATTTATTTTGATCTCTTATCATTATCATGGATACCTTGATTCGATAATCACCGAACTATTCCCAAAATCACATTTCTTCGATTCGCACTTGAAAAAAAAAATCGTTCAAATTTCGTTTAACGACGAAACCTTCCAACTTTCACGATTATCAATCGTAATCTTTTGCATTTAAAATAACAACGACAAAAATTTAATGTCGATTTTATATAAAAAAGAAAAACGATGGGAGAAGGTGGGAGGTGTGAAGAAAAAAAAAATGTAGAAATTAAAAATGATCTAACACATTTTGAAAAAACCCGCGCGTTTTTCTTCTATCTCTCTCTCTCTCTCTCTCTTTTTCTCTTTTTCTCTCTCTGGATCACGCGTGCGAGAGAAAGAGATGAACAGATGGATGGATGGATAAATCGAAGAAACGGAAGAAGACGAAAAGAGATGCGCCGACGGGACTTGACGCAAGACTGGAGCAGCAAATCGCCGTAGACAAGATACTCCGAGAGAGGGCTCATCCGGAGAGTGAAGTCTCTCCAGCATCTTTCCCTCTCTCCTCCCTCTTCCACCCTCTCCCACCCTTTCCATATTTCTTGTTCACTCTTCCTCTCTTTATCGCACTTACACGTACGCTTCTTTCCCTTTCCCTCTCATTTTCTTTCTCACTCTCTTACTCTCTTTCTCTCCTCTCTTAACTCTCTTTGTCTTTTTCTTTTACTCTTCCTATCTTTCTCTTTCATTTTCCCCCACCTTCTGAACGAAGACGATGCTCTCAACCCTTCTTCTACCATCTTCTTGTCAACGCTCAACATGCATGTATGAACATCTTTCTCTCTCTCTTTTTTTTTTCTAGAAAAATTTCAACGCGATCCAACGCAACACTATTATGAACGGGCACGCGTACGTAATTCGCACGATAATTAAAAAATTTCAAAGAGAGAGAGAGAGAGAGAGAGAGAGAGAGAAAAATGTATTTACCCTTATATCCGAGTCCATTAATCTTAACTGATTAATGAAAAGACAAATACACGATGCACGCATTCCTTTTAAAAAACTATCTTCTTATTTCATTTGTAATGTAGGGCAAATGGATGTACGCTCAGAAAACTTTCTTATCTTGTCTCATAGTTCTGTCTTAAGAATTTTTTTTTCTTTTTTTTTTTCTGTTAATATTCTTAGTCAATTATTTTTATTAAAGAAACGAATAGCGTAATTCGCGTTAAAACAAACTTGTCAGTTTGATAAATAAACAATTAGGGACACACTCGGTTCGTTGTGCTATTCGCGTAACACCAAAAGACAATGTTGCGTTATCGTGAAAGTAATATTTTACACGATAAGTTAACAGTTTTATTGTTGATATCTCTCGTTCTAAATTATAATATTAGAATAACAATTATGGTTATTTAGGTATGCGAATAACTAGGTCAGAGAATACTTTCGCAATGTATTTTATCGAAAATGACGAGAGCATTGGATTAAGAAATATTTAAGTGACATTGACCTTTTCTATTGGACCAATAAATTCGTTCAAGACATACTTAAGTATAAATTCTATATTAAACACTTCAAATAAAGATTATTTTTTCGAATTCTAATTATTATTACTTTTTTTTCCTAAATCAAAACTTTTTTATCGTTACAATATTGAGTAATAAAAATCGAATAAAATTGAACTAAAATATCATTTTCACATATCGAAGATGAATAAAACTATTCATTATGCGAGTACTTTGATGATCGTAAAAAAAAAAGAAATGAAAAATCAATCGTTCGATTTAGATGAATCAACAAAGAGAGAATGGTGTTCAATGCGGGCGAGAATATAATCGAGGTGACGAATCGAATCGCAATTGGTGTGAATGCGTGAGAAAGAAGGAAGGAAGGATGGATGATGCGATGCGATGCTTGTTAATTAGGGCATATAAAGGCGTATGTAGTGTATCTATAGTAGAACGGAACCGCCTTTGATACGGTACGATATCTTACAAGAGATGTCAAATAGATAAAAGGCACGTTGTTCATTCGTTGTAATTACCACTGTTATTGTCTCTTATATCGCAAATAATTCTCCACCTATCTGCTAACTTACTAACTTCAAACGAAACTAAACGATCATTTCCATTTTCTGTGTAGTCGTATTGTTGTGTCTCTTTTTGGAAAGAAAAAAGAAAAGCTGAGTAGAGAAAGAGAAAGAGAGAAACCTTTTGAGAGAGTCAATTCGTTAGGTTCGTTAGGTGAATTCCTCCTGTTAAACGAGCCATGCAAAATAAACGTGCTTCTGTTGTATAGATGCACATTGGTTTCTTCTCTCGAACGTTCTTTCAAACCTTCCAATGCTTCTTCTTTCAAGAAAGGACGACGATGACACGAGTAACAAACTCCTGGGGGGTCCGAGAACGGTGTCGGATGGCGGCAAAGATAATGTTTCACGATGAAAGACACGTAAAGATACGATCGAGGAAGGTCGAGTTTTGTTTGAACTTGTTCATCCATAGAAAAATAACCACCGAAAATCTCTATTTCAAAGAAATCTTCTTCCAACTTTAAGAGGATTTTTCCCTGACATAATATGCGTTCCTTTATTTTTCTTCTTATTCTATATTTGTATTAGTCATTTTATTCTTTAAAAAAATAAATATTTTTTGGTATCTAAATTATCTACTCTACCCGAAAATACCAAAAAGGAAAATAAAAAATAACAAATAGAAATGTCCCTTTCTTTTTTTTAAATTCGGATTCTTAGGATTTGAAGGATTTTGGTTGCGTGTACCTGTGCGTATAGGATTTGTTATGTCTTTGGCATCATACGTGAAAATAATTCTTTTTCTTCTTGTTCTTCTTCTTCTTCTTCTTCTTCTTCTTCTTCTTTCATGGTAGAAAATATACAAAAAGATAGAAATAGAAAGAGAGAGATGATGAACTAACCGCTAACAAACACGAAGGACAATGATTACCACCGGCTCGGCGGGTGCTCTCACACCGACACGCGACTTCTGATCCTTCACGCACGATCCAACACCGTGTTGTCTACACAACAGCTACTGCACCTGCAATCAAGGAGCATACGCAAACGTGCTTGGCTCGCGATCGGACGCGTACACTGTGCTCGGTTAACAACATTCTAGAAAATTTTCTAAAGATTCTCAACAACTTATACGAACCTCAATTTAAATATTTAATAGATCATACAAAATTGCAATAATTTTATATTTGTTTTATTTTCTTTTTTTATTAAATCATTTTTATATAACAATTATAAAATAGATATTTAAAATTAAATCAAAACGTTCACAGTATTCTCTCATGGAAAATGATATTAATTTAAATCAATTACCGTACCCTTTCTAAGTTCTATTAAGAAAACAAAAATAGATAAATATATTATTTATTTAATTAAAGATGATATATTATTGTGTTTAGATGATCATTTTAGGTATAATAATTTGTGATAATCTGTTAAGTTCAACGACTAACACTGTACCTTAAGCTACCTAGGTTTATTATGAATCCTTTTTGCTTCCTCGTCGTCTTTCTCGTAATTTTGTAATAATCGTTGGTGGGACGACACGGTAGAGGAAAGAGATACTGGTCTGGTGTATGAAAAATCGTCAGAACGATAATCATGGTTTTTCTTTTTTTCAAGGGAGAGAAAGAGAGAGGCCGTCGGGAGTGGCGTCATTAAAAGGTATATCGCGCACCGTCATCAACAACGCGATATATGTAAGCCTGTATATTCTTGCCACGGAGCATGATCTACGTAAAGAAATTTTCTACGGAAAAAGCAACAGTCTATCCTTGACCAGGAGAATCGAGATAATTCTAATCAAAAATTTATATAAAAAAAAAAATTAAAACTTAACGATTTTCTTATAATAATCATTTTAATTAATCATCTAACAGTTTTAAACGCAAAACGATTTCATAGAAATTCGTTTAAAATTGTCGATCATCTATATTTACAATTATAATTTATTTATTATATTATAATTTTGTTTTTATTTTGTTTATAATTGTACACTTTTTCTTCTACATTTTTAATACAAAATATTATTATTAATATTAATTAATCATCTAACTATTCCAAACGCAAACGATCACGTAGAAATTGATTTCAAATATATGGTTATTAATTGTAACCATCTCTATTTACAATTAAGTAATTAAATTATTAATATATATATATTTTTTTTTTCGTTTTTCTTCTATGTTTTTACATTTTTCTTTTTACCTTTAACTTTTCTCGAACTATCAATCGATTTAATATTAGAAATATAAGCCCGACGCATCTCGTAAGCTTCCTCGAGCTGAGCTTTTCTTAAAGAAAAATTCTCCTCGTAAAGGTTCCACAATTTTTCATATTTTCTTATTTGTTCCAAGGACCAATCGGTTAATCGTTGAATAAAATGATCATGAGAATGAATAAATTCAAGAACTTCAACGTATCGTCGATCTGTTAAAATTTGTTCCTCCGATTTGGTTCTCGTTCTACGTTCTTCTACATTTGTTTCAATTTTCTCGTACATACTCAAATCTAATTTTGGTAAATCGAGGTTACGATATTGAGGTTTTTTCAAAGACCTAATAGCAAATTTCTCCGTTGATGACAATGGCCGACAAATCTTCAACGAGTCTCGTACTTTGTATTTTTCCATACGTTCGTTAGTTTTAACAGAAATTTTGTTATTTAAACTTGTCAAAGAGTAAGTATTTAAAAATGTTTCTCTGAGTTCTTTGCAACGTCGTGGTCGTTCAGGATCGTCCTTTGACCAGGATTCTTTCAAAGATACTATTTCCTGTTCTCTTCTTCTATCTTGAATAATCTTTTTCAATATCAAAAACACAAATGTTAATTTTTTAAACAACATTTATTTTATTTTATTATATTATTTCTGTTTGTTCGTTTAGCAATAAAATCACCTCTACGCCACTGTCAGCATCGATAACAGCTTGCAATTTCCAAAAAGGTGGATCCAAGTGTTGTTCGATGTGATTTTTCGAACTACGCTTCGTTCTTGTCGTTTCGGATTTCTGTAATTTAATAGTCGAACTATTATTAGGTTTAGTTCGAACTGCTACGTTTTCCCTTTTTGTCTTTTTCTCTAATACCTTGAAAAAAATTATAATTCAATTATTATTATTTTTTTTTTAAATATTATTTTAATATATTATTTATAATTAATTTCTTTACTTACAACTGACCATTCAGCATCAGTTAATGGCCAACTATTATCAAGGACAAATGCCTCGATGTAATAAACAGTTCGTGGATTTTCCTTATCTATAAATTCTTCTTCTTTTAATTTCAAATATACAACTGGAACGCATAAAACAGATCTACCTTCGATTTCTAATAAAACATTATCTTTCTCATCCACGATTCTAATTTTCATTTGAACCAATTCGTAAGAAGTCGTCAATCTTAATGACAAGACACTGTCTTTAACAATATTGACAATCCATTTGGAAATTAAATTCATCGTGTTAGGAACATAAGTATTACAGGTTTCTTCGATAATTAAAATAGGTATTTTCGTGTTCAAGGATATTGGTTCCTCGTCAGCTAATTGATAAAACATTGATTTTCCCTTGATGGTAACAAAATGAACAATCCATTCCGTGTCTTTTAATTTTGGATTATCACACCATCCGTAAGCGAATAACGTGTAACCAACAGTTGTTTGAGAATAATTAGACGGAGCAACGTTGTTAACGATTCTCCACATTTCTCGACCGGTTTCGTTGTCGAATAATCGCAAATTATGACTCGTTAAGTTAGTAAAAAGTTGTATCGTTCCAAAGATCGTTTCGTTTTCTTTAGCATTTACAATTAGTCTCGTTATCGGAATCCATTTATTAGGTTTAACATTTAATAAAATTCCTTTGCACTCTTGAATCTGATACAAAATAAAAAAATGTATTTTTTTTTCTAATCTTTTTATTTTACGTTAATTCGTTAAAAAAAAAATTTACCTGTAATACGTATTGAAAGTCTTTGGAGCAAGGATAAGCTTCGTTAAATCGTTGATTTTTTTGAATGACCTTTCGGAGCAAACTATACGCTAACGAGTCGCCATTAGAATAATCAAAAAGTTCAGCGATCTTTAAAAGACTCGTTAAGATTTTCTTATGATCCTCGTGATTGGTATCGTGTCGCTGTTTATAACGTTTAACGATCACCATCTTAAAAAAAGATTGAATCACTATTGCAGCTTGATCATAATCGATCCACACCATTTCACCGTCGATCGATTCGCTCGAGTAATTTTCTTTAAGCGAGTACGACGCGTCATCGATCTCTCGGAATGCATTCAAGATGATAGAAGGAGTTTTGTTACGTTCGTAACCGATAGTTGGATCTACAAAAAATATTCTCAAGGAGGATAAAATTTCGGCAATGTTTTCTGCTTGAAAAATTCTTTTTATAGATTCCAATAATTCTTCCATAAAGTATTCATGTATTTGTTTGAAATAAGCTCGATCTCGTGTTTCAGTTAAATCCGATAAATCCGGCATATAACTTCGATAAAATGTCATCAAGTTCGAGATATAATCATTAGTACCAAAACTAGATAAAGCTTTAGCTATTGAATTGCTAACGTGTTTGACAAGAACATCGATTCTATCGGATTCCTTGATCATTAAACGATGTATTTTAAAACGATCACCTACGTGAAAGATCGTGTTAGATGATATAGATACGAAACAACGTGACTCCGATCGACAATAAATACGCAGAAGATGTCTTCCTGCTTCTAATTCCAATACGCAAGACTTGCTACCAGACGTTGAAATTGATATAAGTGTTCTTGATTCGGTTGGCCTGTAAAACCAACTGTGTCTTTCTACGATGAGATAACTCGCATCTTCGGATGATAATCTTATCTTTATCAAATCTTCAAGTTCTTCTTCGTTTGAGATTAAACTCGATATTGGTAATCGTTTTTCCATACTACTCAAATTTATTAACAAGAATTTATCATCGAGAGAATCGCATAAAAGATACAACGGTTCGTTCCTAGATGATTTCATATTTCTAGGCCAAGCATAAGTGTTCATAAATTCCATCGAATCAACATTGTCGGACGTTGGACTCTTTTTACTACTTTTTTTGCTACCTTTTTTTGCTACCTTTCTTCTGTTCCCTCGATCCCAAATTCATTTTCTTCTGATCATCCAACAAATATGAATCAGACATTCTAAGAGTAAATTCAAAATACTCAGGCTTGTAAAATAATTGAAATGTTTTGACGTAAGACGACAATTTATTGAAATCGCACCAAAAACTAATATCTTCTATCGTATCTCCATTTGTATTATTTTTCGAAGACGTTGTTTCCTGGTGTTTGGTTTTTTCCAAATAAATCGTTGTTAAAGAAATGTCGATTATTATTCTTGCATTCTCTCAATGGACTAACGATTTTCAAACAACGAATGGGAATAAAATATTCCGCTGGGTCGAGAAAACCTCGATCGATGGCCCAATTTATCCATCGATATTCTTTCCATCTTGCTAAAGGTTCTTTTATCTATTTAACGAGAAATTGTCGATACGTTTCAAAGAATACTATCTGTTTAGTATATATTTTATTGAAACAAAAAGTATTAATCATAGAGAAATAGTTTACGTCTTTAGGATCTAATGGAAGATCACGTGATTGAACAACGTGAACCAAATGGCTCCAGCAAGGCGACAAACCGGCCACTGTCTCGGGCGTGACCTCTTTCATATCTTTCAAATCGAGAAACAGCGTGATAGGTCGAGGTTTATCAGGAAGTTGCAACCCTTCGATGCCTCTTACAATTCTTTTCCCTTTTATGCTAGACTTATTCTCGATTTCTTCGTCTAAACAAACAAAAATATAAAAATCCTTTTGAGATAAGAATAGGATGAAAATAATCGTTTGATCGTTTCTTAAAAATATTTTCTTTCTTTTTCTAACAAAGTTTATCTATGTGGAATGAAAAGTAAACACGAACCTAGCGTTACGTTTTCCGAGTTCGTTCCTTCTTTCGTCCATTCAAAGTGTTCGGCATATTTCATTAACAATTCCCATTTGTCTCGAGGAGAAAGATGAATGACGTTTAAAGACAAACAAATCCACCCTGATTATTTAATATAATATAATAATATATATATATATATAATATAATTTAATATGAGCATCTATATGATTTAAATAAATAATAAATTATTTATTTAATTATATTAATTTCTTTTTTTACGTACCAGTTAGACAAGAAATTAGACTAAAATCTACGATTTCTTTTCGCTGAGACCACGTTAAAGATGCAATTTTTAATAAACCTTTTGCTAAAAGTATTGGCCATAATTCGAAATGATTATCTGCAGTTGGTAACAAGGGATTACCGTCCTTATCGATTGGTATAAAATCATCTACCACTATTCGACGCCAACATCCAAGAAAATGTAGACGTACGATATATTTTCCTAATTAAATGTTATCCTAATTATATCTTATAGATAATAATTATAGATATTAATATAAAATATTAAAAATTAAAATAACCATTTGGATTAACAATTGGATGATGATGCACGTTACGACCAGATTTATTATTCGAATAAACGTGCATCCAACCCTGCCATTTTTTCTTCTCGTCCATTCCAAATAAAATGATCCGATTCTCCGCTAATTTCTAAACCATTTCTCCCGCAATATTGTAGATTTATTATACTTGAAATAAAACATCTGACGAACTAAATAATATTTATACAGAAAATTCTATTAAAAAGTAATGTTTTCTTTTTTATAATAAAATAAACTTCGACGTACTTCACTGTGGAACAGATGCTTGTTTCGTTTGATTAAATCAGGATATTCTTCGGTCGTATTAAAAACAGTTAAAGGTTCCTAAAATTATCATCCTTCCCCTTGTATGTATATTTAAAAAATATATTCGATAATTTGAATATATGTACCTCTAAATTTTTTAAATAACGTGGACGAATCCATTCGTACGGTTCCAAAGATGGAGGCATCGGAGTTGATTCCGTATCGAAAAATAATCCATCTTCGCCGTCTATATTTTTTAATTAATATAAATTAATTTTCAAAGAGATTTTATTTTTTACACATTAACAGGTTAGAAATATTTTTAATCTATATCGTTTACTTTTTGGTAAAGACCATTTTTCGTTATTTAATTCCGTATCTTTCCATTCGGACCAAGGAATGGGGGAAAGATTTTCGTTCGAGTAATCGTTATAATTCGTATCTATTAATTTTTTCGATCTTACCGAAGCGTCCATTTGTATTTTATTTATTACAAATATATTATTATAATAATATGTTGCATTTGTTTTTTTTTATTTTTTCTAAATTATCAATTTAATCACTTTTTTTATAGAAATATGTTTATGTACACATATAAAGCTTCGCATTTGAAAAATGTATATCTTTATTATTTATTCAATTTGTTATACACTTCTGTATTTTTATAAGACAGTGGAATGTATACTTATATGTATATATTTATAAATATATATACCTATACAGGTAAAATTAGAAATTCCGAATTTCATTATTTTAAAAAAAAAACCTCTATAAAAAAATTCTACATATTATTTAAACGCAATCGTAGAATTGTTAGTACCTAATGTTTATTATCGCAATTTCAATTGCAATAATAAGAATAAAAATTGATTAGTAAAATAATAAGAATTATTACAATAGTAATAAAACATTTTACAAAAAATAATTATTATTACATTTCAATATTATTATTATTATTATTATTATTAATATTATTATTGTTCGCTTATTCTACCAGCTTAGTGATTGTTAATTATTTTTAACTAAACTAAAGGGAGATATTAATAATCAAGTAATTGTCTTTTTAACGAAAATTACATGTAAGTAGCTATCATTAAGTAGCAATATTTTTCCCTGTCATTGGATCACCGTTATATCGAATTAAAACATATATAAGAAATATATGTCGCAGATCATGATCTATCCTGTCATTCGCATATGACGAGTTCATTTAAGTCTTAAAACTATACATATGTATATATAGATATAATAACAGTTAATTCATAAACATTCGAAGCAATTCATTGCTCAAATTATATTGAACTTTTTCTATATGAAATGTAATTTTTTAAATATTTTCTCTCCCTTTCTTTCTCTTACGCAAAATTGTCATTTTATACGTATACGATTATTTAAACTATGAAAATAATGATTATTATAGATTATTTCAATAATGTAGAATTATTATTCTCTCTAAATGGAGTTTATCAAAATATATATCTTTAAATGATATACATTCATAATTACTTACACATATTCGGAATCTTTGATCGAATAATTAACATCATTTGTAACAACAGAAAAATATTACAAATTGTAGTAGCAGTGAAAGCGTATTATTATTATACAGAAAAATGTATTAGATCCGAATAACAGGATTTTTTTTTTTACATACTAAATATATAGTGTATACATTTAAATGCGATCAAACGTTATAACACTTAAGTTATTTTTTATAAAACACTTGAACCGTTTGAAACATTTCAAGCGCTAGACCATCAGTTAGAGCCATTAAACAATAGATTTATTTTTTAATTTTTAATTCATGAATTATTATCTAATACGTGTATATCCATATTAATCATGCATTCGAACACAATGTAAGCTTGATAAAAAAAATATGAATTATTTCCTCGGTCAAAAAATTATCCTACTGGAATTCCTGATGTAGTCTTTATATTCGTACATGTACGTCATTGTGTGTGTATGTGTGTGTGTGTGTGTGTATCTAAATTTATGCGTGAGCATATGTAAATTTGTTTCTATTTATTTTTTTTTTTTTTACCAAAAAATGCATTTCTATATTTTGATAGCAAGAACCAGCTTGCACTATAACAGCGAGGATTCAATAATAGCAAATGTAGTTGATAAATGTTTTAGATTGAAATACAAATTATTTTCAATATTTTATGAATTTTGGTCATTTTAGAAAATCCAATTTTCATTTCGATTTAATTTGATATATTTTTAAGTATTAGAAAATCTTTAGGAGCTTGTTTTAAATTGATGGTGCCTTAATTGTTGTTGCCGTTGTTTCTCATTTACTTAATTTTACTTCTTTTTCTTTTTACACATCATTTGGCATAAATTTTATTATATATATATATTTCTTATAATTTGAATAATTAGGCGAAATATTCTTTCCAAAGACATAAAATATGTTTAAGCATTGAGTTCAAAATGAACTTATAAGAAAGATTAACGAGTCATGACTTAAGACTCCATATATGTGTTTGTATATTATTATAATACTTTTTAAGTATATTTAATCTCACACGCAAAAGATTGACATCCTTTGGTATAGATTACACTTCCTAGATGTATTTGTATGCTCAACTAATCTGTGCTCCAGTATTGGCAGTGCTTGAGATATTTTTAGGCATATTTTTTAAGCATTTTTTTCTAATATAACTAATCGTTAAAGATCGCTAGAAATCAAGAAATAAATATATTCATATTATATGCGTTTTTCTTTTATATCGTATGAACAATTTCAAATCATTTTCTTTTCCTAGAAATAATTCAAGCTTGTTAGCATCAAATTTGGCACCACATACTAAGCTCTCTGACGTATGTGAAATCAATTACTCTTTGACAAAACATAATATATAATGTATATATATATATAAGATTATTGCATATTTATATACGATAAAATTTGATACGATATGAATAAAAAGGGCCTGATATTAATGGACGGTAGGTTACATCTCGTCATTTTCAAACCAATCATGATCAGGAATCAATATGTTTGTATGAGATAAAAAAATAAACCTTAAAAAAATATCAGATATAATAGACAAAAATAAACCTCCATATATATTAGAGATCTAATATCTCCTGTATAGCAAAAAACTTCAAATGAAGTTAGGAGATCAGAATGTCATCGAGTTTAGCATTACTGCTTGGTATCGTCAATTCCTATTATTACAACATTCTTTTACGTGTTTAACATATTTTTCCAGGTCCAGATGCACGTTGATCTTCCATTCGTCCAGCTTGGAGTCTTTGGATCAAAGCAAATAAATCTTCTTCTGGAACTGTTGAGCCAGAGTGGGTATTTCCATTAGGTCTTGGATTTCTTTCTTCTTCAGCATCTTGTAACGATGATGAAGCTGGTAAAGGACTACGTTGATCTTCTAATCGTGAACCCTAAAATTATACACAAATTAATTAAGAAAATATATTTTAACAATTAAACAATTTACGAATGTGAATTTCATCTAGACGAAACTTACTTGACATCTTACAAGCATTTCGATGAACGAATCATCAGCATCTGCATGTGCTTGAGTAGATGATTTAGCTTGATCATTTCCATTGGTATTTAATCCTGGTAAAAAAGGTAAAGTAACACGTTGTTCGTCCATTCTTTTACTTTGCATTCCAGCGATCAATTCCATTAAATCTTCTCCATCTCTGAACATGTAATTAAAGAAGATATATATGAAGTTAAAAAATAAACAATATTTAACAGAATATTAAATATGTGAATTGGAATTATTCGTACTTGTCATTTTCAGGGGTGATACTTCGAACTTTCGCATTACGATTAACACGAAGAGCGCAGCGTTGATCGTCCATTCTACCAGATTGAAAACGAGATAAAAGATCAAAGAAGTTATCTTCCTCTTTTTGCATTAATTGTGCGGTAGCACTGCTAGCAACATCTGGCAATGGCTCAATAGGCTCTTTTTGTTTACCATCGGGTGTAAGCTAAAAAAAAATACACTGCATCATTCTCCATTCATCTGCGTGATCTATTATATTTATTTATTTAATAATAATTTCAACCTTAATGAGATCTAAATTATCCATGCTCTGTCGACGAAGTCTGTATCTGCCAGGAGATGAATTATTATAATTTGATGTCGCATTCGTAGTAAGTTTATGCATTTGATTTTCTTTATTATGCTCTGGTCCTTTCTCTATGCCCAAAATTTTTTGTAGATCATCAACGTTCATTTGTGCAGTAGCCTGTCCCATCTGATCCTCTAATTCTTTTGAAATACTCAAATGTAAATTTGCATAATGTAATGCTTTCTCATGGTTGCCCATAGCAGCATATGCGTTGCCTAATGACCAACATGCACGTCCTTCGCCTACACGATCTTTCAATTGTTGAGCAATTCCAAGGTGCCATAAATGATATTCTATAGCGGCTGGATAATCACGAAGAAGTGTATATGTGTTTCCTAAAGAATAGCATGCTTGCGCTTCGACTTCCCTGTCACCTAATTCTTGTGCAAGAACCAAAGTTCTCCTATAAGAAATATTAACTATTACTTTAATTATGTTCTTCTAATATTCCTGATATAAGAATATTTTTAGTAAATAGGATATGTACTTATAATGTTGAGCAGCTTTTTCAAACTCTCCAAGAAATATGTGTGAATTTCCTAGGTTACTGTTGGCTCTTCTTTCAGCTGCTTTATCACCAAATTCCTTAGCTATTTTTAATCGCTCATTGTGATAGTATATGGCTTGCTGAAAATCTCCCAAAAGGTAGAACGTATTACCTAGATTTCCACAAGCTCTACCTTGTGCTGCTGAATCTTCCAATTCTCTCATAAGTTCTAAATTTTCTCTATAAATCCACAATTTAAATATATGTTTAATTATATATTATAAAAAGGATTTTCAATTTAACTTCATTTTATTAAAAATATTCTTACTCATAATATCGCACAGCTTCCTGTAAACACTGTCTGATATCCTCAGAAAATTCTCCAGGATCATGTTGTCCTACTCTTCCTGCTTGTTTTCCTTTTGCATGATATACATTTCCCAAATTGTATAAAGCTCTTCCTTCGCTGAGCTATATAATAATTATTTATTCTATTCAATATTTTAATTGCAATCATAACGTAATTTTATATTGTTTTAGTTTTTACCTTATCACCAATTTCTCTTGATATTTCTAAATGCCTTTTACAACACAACATAGCTTCGTCAAACTTTCCCATAACTTTCAATGTATTCCCTAAATTACCACTCGACTTAGCTTCTCCCAATTTATCTCCCATATTTCTCGCGAGGGTTAAATCCAATTGATGATATTGCATCGCCTTAACATAATCACCGAGATAAAAATATGCATTTCCTAGCTGGCTATAAATTGCACTCAATATTCTAAGATCATCTGTTCCTGCTTGTATAGCTGCTTGAAAAAATGCAACTCCTGATTTGCAATCTCCTGCTTTGCAGAGACGTTCTCCTTCGAGTGCCAATTCCATACACATATTCCATCTTTCGTTATTCTAACGAATAATAATTGACAATTAAATGCTTATCATTAATCTTAACAGAAATGAATGATAAAATTTATAGAATCTTATGCAAGTAATGTGTGAGATATACTAGAATAATTTAATGAACTTAATTAAATTAATTATGGATATGGTTGAGCTCCTACAATCTCCTAATAACCATAATAAAAAAATTCAATTTTAAAATAAAATAAAAATAAGGTTATGTGCATATATGTGTGACACCAAATAAAAAGATTTTAACAATAAATTAGATACAATAGTGCAATCATAAAAAATATGACTGAAGGGAGTATTAAACATGAGTCATAGTATGAACAATCCTCTCATTAAAATGCGTTTTACTTACTTGTCCTTCAGACGATAAATTTTCGGCACTGGCACTAAGCGACATCGTGTCTGTTTAGTTTAATATCCTGTTTTTAGATAATAATCTTTAATAATATTTATAATAATATTCTTGAAAATAAAATACTCTCAATTATTTTGAACGTGCAACAAATAAGGTGGGTCTTGCATATATGGCACGTTGTTTTTTTTCCTTCTTTTTTTTTTTCTTTTTTAATAATAAATACTATTATACTAATTCACAACATTCAACGCGTATCATAATTGTTGTATCGGCGATTTAATTATCAAACCATTTTAATTATTTAATTACGTCACTTTTTATTACTTGTATACATAAGAAGTTCTACAACCTT
Organism: Mischocyttarus mexicanus; assembly: GCA_023678845.1. NCBI lineage: Eukaryota > Metazoa > Arthropoda > Insecta > Hymenoptera > Vespidae > Mischocyttarus > Mischocyttarus mexicanus. Next base: position 4,499,620 of record JACGTP010000003.1, on the reverse strand, counting down.
TCCCCTTTCAGAATGCAACTCAAAGAAACTTTTATCTATAGTGAAGTGAGCGTCTAACGCTCAGTGGCTCTCAAACGATAAGATTAACAACGTTTAATCATTCTACATGGCATATGCGTCGATGAAGGAAGATGACATGATTGTTATTGCACGTATTGGAAAAAGAGATAGATATGTTATACTTAAAACTAACCTAAACCGTTTCTGATCAATGCATTTATAAGCATTTAAAGAAAAATACATAAGCTCTCTAATATATAATTCTAATAAAACATTAAATTTTAAATGTAAGAATATATTATTATTATTTATTTTTTAATTTGAATTGTTTTAAAACAAAAAAAATCATTATTTATTGTAACGACTTAAGATCAGTTTTCATTAATCGACTAAAATACATGAAAGCAGTATTTCTATAATTCCTCGTTACTGATTCGCTGTTGACCGTCCAATAGGATAAGTTCGTTAATATATACTACAAATGGTTATGCTTGTAGTTGTCCATACAGAAATATACATATATAACATTGTACCATATCTTCTATAACTTGATCTAGTATTGATGGGAATATTAGTGTGGAATGGAGTTAGAATGTGTATCTAGGTGTTACCCCATAATCTTGTTAATTATTTAACTGTGGTGTTATTAATTAGCATTAATGTGTTATTTCTGAAAGAAAATATCTTAGTAAAGTGGAATAAAAAAGGAGAATTCATCTCGAAGATTGCTCATCTTTGGAGCTTTAAATGCAACCTCTCTACTGAATATTTTTCACCTTACTTGGCCATTACTTGTTGTAAGCTATCATTATATTGTATTTATTAAATTATTTATTTCGAAATATTTCGCATAACTATCGCACATTTTGATCATACGGATGAGTTTCTTGAGATAGATAATGAACGATAATAAGAAGGTAGGTGAAAATTCCAGTAGTGAGGTTGTTAATCAATTTCGAAGCTGTAGGGATGTGAGCGATATTGTACCACTGTACATACCACGTGCGCTTTATCTAAAACCACTTGCAAAAGTAAATGTGTCTGTTAATCTTCCCCAACTGAAGACGCCAGGTAAAATCTTCTAATTCAGCAGCACCCTTCTCTATTATATTTTTTACCATCTTAAATATCTACCTTTTTTTGTCAGTTCTATGTCACGTAAGTTATTTCACTTTGTTGATCTACCATCGGATGACTCTAAAAACGTATTCAAATTATATTCTATAAATAAAATTATTGGAGATATAATCTTTGCATAATTATATTTCAAGTAAAAGCATCAAGGTTTACTTGTTGAGAGACAACTTCGTGGTTGTCTCTTATTTACAAGTTTGTCGATGTTTGATTTATAAATATATTTTTTTTTCTCTTTTTTTTTTCAATTTTTGAACTAATCAACTTTATATAACTTATTTATCTATGCACAGCTTCAATGGTTCTTCTTCGTGCACAATCTGCATTAATTTGCATCAATAGGAAAAAAAAAAAAAAGAAAAGAGAAATATTAAAAGGAATCTTCATAAACAGAACTTTCATAAAAATCTATTATATGTGGCCTTTTTAGTACAGCAGGTTTTTATAGAAAGTTAACTGCGATATAAACAGGAAAAACTATATCAACATGGGAGGTAATGGAGAAAATACGAACACTCATACTACCAGACGAGTTTGCTTCTCTGAAAGTAGCCAAAAGCACTTTGGAATTCATCAGACTGGAAGGAGATCTACGAGACAGGTGCAGACTACAACGCATATTAGCAAGATTGGATTCTCAGCGTTTAAATTTGGCTGGATTTCCCAATGTGCTCAAAATTCGAGCAGCAGAAGCAAAGGATGATTTTCCTACTAGACACAGTTGGGATTCATACTTTAGAGATGCCAAGCATATGAACGAATTAAAGCCTGGAGAAAGGCCAGATACGATACATATTTCAGGACTACCGGTCAAATGGTTTACCGAAGATGGAGGAAATATACCTAGCGAATCACTTATCAGTAAGATTTTCAAGAAATGGGGTCCTCTTAGACGTATTGATGTACCTACTGCAGATCGATACAGGCCAAGAATGCGCCTTGGTACAAATATACATAAATTCAGCTACGAAGATGGAATATTCTTTGCCGCTTATATTCAATATATTGAATATATGGACTTTGTTAGAGCAATGGATGCTTTGCGTGGTATGAAACTTCTTAAAAAAGAAGGGCAAAATGCTCTTACCGCTGTGATAAAGGTTTGAAAAATGTTACATTTGTTGCTGTATTGAAATTTAAATTAAATATTATCATGTAATGTCAATTTTTATTGATCCATGGGTTTAGGTTGATTTTGATAAAACAAAGCATATGAGTGATAGTACTGTTGCCCATAGAGAATTTGAAAGAAAACGTCTTATAGCACAGGACAATTTGGCTGTAGAAAAGTTACGTAGGAAGGAAGAAGTAGAAGAGAAACGTAGAGAAGAACAAAAGTTAGAATAAATATTTTCTCTTTCTTATATATTTAATTTTATTTTTCAAATATTGTTTATTTATAATCGAATTTTTGCAGAAAGAAAGAAGAAGCTGATTCAGTGGCTAAAGCGAGTAGACGACAAAAACGAGAGGAGAAACGTAAGCGAAAAGCACTTACGATATTTCGTAAACAGGAAGAAGATAAAGTTTCGATGAAAATAGCTAGAGAAGAACAGAAATTAATTAAAGCACAAAGGCAGCTCGAAAGTATCCGTCTTTTAGACGAATTATTTGATAGGATAAAGGTAAAATATTATATTAAAAAAAAAATAGTAATAAATGTAATAAAAAATTAAAAAAAAAAATTATATTCTTTTTACATATCAACAGATAAAAGTAGAAAGAAACGAAATTAAATTAGACCAAATATCGAACTCCGATATTAAGAAGGATGATAGGAAAAACGAAAAGGTCCACGAAGCTGGCATCAAATCGGAATCGGGAGATGAAAAGAAGAATAAAAAAATGAAAAAGTTAAAAAAGAAGAAAATAAAGAAAGAAAAAAAGAAGAAGGTAAATTTCTATCCTTAAATCTTATCAAATAAAATATAATATATAAAAGAAATGCAAAATTAATTTTAATATTCTGGATATCTGTTTAAAAATAGAGAAAACATAAAAAAGATAAAGGATCTGGTTCTGGTAGTGAAACAGATGCTGCAGATGCTGATAATTCTAAAAAGAAAATGAAAAGCGTCTTAATAAAAAGTGTTACGTATCCACCATCAAGTACAGGTAAGACGAGTATTAATTAATTAATTATTTAATATTTTTCATATTTCATTTTTCATTTTTTAATAACATAACAGGTGCAGTTCCTGCTGGTCCAACACTTCCATATCCACCGATTTATCCAAGATTTCCTCAGCATTGGTATTATGAGGCAACATTACCAATGATGTATTCTCCGATAACAAGAGGCAATGGTAGAGGAAATTCACGTTTCTTACGTGGTAGAAATCGAGGATTTTTGTCTTGGCGTGGTGGTGGACATGCACACAATTTGCGACCATTTAATCCTCACGTGTACAACGAGCAATATTACAAATATTTTGCTCATTTAGCTGGTCAAGATTATCATGATTACGAAAGTGATTATGCGAGAAGTTCTAGATCTCGTAGTCATAAAAGATCAATCTCTCGATCGAAATCTAGGTCAAAGTCAAGATCAACGTCGAGATCGAGATCTAAATCTCATCCTAAATCCAGATCTAGGTCGAGATCGAGATCAAGATCAAGGTCGAGATCGAGATCGAAATCTAAATCTCATACAAAGTCGAGAGGCGGAAGATCACGGAGTGAAAAACGTAGCAGAAGCAAAAGTAGATCGCATTCGAGGAAAAGTAACAAAAGATCCAAAACAAAATCTAAATCACCATCATCATCGAGGAAGAGATCGCGTTCGCGTCGATCAAGATCAAGAAAAAAGTATCGTTCAAGAAGCCGTTCCAGATCTCGTAGTAATAATTCTAGAAGTCGATACAGTAGACGTAGACGCAATGTAAGATCACCTTCAAGAGTAAAAATCACTCGAGCGAAATCACGTTCGGTATCTCCTAAAAGAAGATCACGTAGCAGTACGTGGTCCATGCCAAAGTCATTGGATAGAAGAAGTTGTTCGTGGTCAAAAACTATAGATAATTCTACTGGAGATACTGGAGAGTCTAAGGAAAAGGATAAGGAAAAAGAAAATGAAAATCAAGAAACAGCCAATAAAGAAGAATCACGATCCTCGCATACGGCAACAATTTCAGAAAAGTAGCCTATTACACATTTCTTTCATCTATATTTTTTCTTATCTTTTTTAAATATAATATATATATATATATATACACATTATGTAATTAATCGGTATATATATATATATAAAACTTTTCTTCGTATATTTTCATTTCAAATAGTTTCTTTCTTTTTTTTTTCTAATGCGATTGTATAAGAATAATTTGTATTTATATATATTATGTATTTTTACGTCAAACTGTGTATTTATATATTTTTAATTTATAAGATCGTCGATAGTGGATTGACTTGTTTAAAATGAATTTATTTTCATAGGCATATGAAGAAAACATCTTAAAAATCTGTAAAGTGAATAATATCGCGATTTGTATTAATAATATTGATATGTTTCCTCTTACCGATGAATATACTTTGTATATATGCATACATACTCTCATTAAAAATTAAATTACTACTTACTTATTAAAATACAAATACCGATTTGCCGATAACACATAGCTCTCTTGTGTTGTTGCTTGCGTTGTAATGTAGTAGTTATTAAACACTCGTTGCCTTTCATACACGAGATTCTCGGTATGAGAAAATATTTAAATGAAAGGAAAATCGATCGATCAGGATCTTTGTTTATTTTCGAACGAACAAATTCATATTCCAATAACGGATTGAAAAACAAGACAAACGTGGGGAAATATAATAATAATAATAATAATAATGATGATGATGATGATAATAATGATGATGATAATGATTAAAGGAATAAAGAAAACGATATCTCAAGGATTTCATCCGACTTGCAAATTTATTTGTTCTTGGCATGAAAATGTGTTGGTTGGTTCATAGACACTGGTTTCTTTTTCTTAAATCGTGTACTCACAAACATTCTCTTTCTTATATAAGATTCAATATTAATTAATTATTAATTCGAGACATATACCATGTATAATCATCGAACTATTATATTTTCGCTATTATTTTATTTATAGATCATCTCGGGATCGCTTAGTGCCATTTGCTTTTTAAATGATTCGCAGTCACCCAACGTTTCTTCTTTTTTTATTACTATTATTATTCTTCTTCGACATTTGTTTTTTTTTTTCTTTAAAAATATCTGCTACATTTTTCTCATAGCTATTTTTTAATATGTATATATACATATATATATATACATATGTATATATACACGCGCTTTTCGCATAATCGTCACCTCGTATGTTTCGGTTAAAACTATCATATTCAATGCTCCATAATGATCTCAATCTCTAATGGAAGATTTTTACCATTCTGAACATTTTTCAGTTACAAATTTAACGTTATTGGCATTACTCTTTTTTTTATTATTTATTATTTATTATTTATTATTATTATTATTATTATTATTATTATTATTATTATTTATTATTATTATTATTTTCTCCTTCTACTATATAACTACGGTATATTCGGAATTGGTTAAATATTGACTACTTTCAAGATTCGTTGCGTGGGAATTGTTTGTTTAGATCAAACCGATAGCGTCTGTCCCGTATTCTCGTTTATAATAATCACTTATTATTTATAGCCGATGTATTTTTTTCTCTGTTTAAAAAAAAATAAAAAACCACACACACACACACACATCAACACACATTCAACAAACAAAGTCAAATATAATAAAAGAAGTAGGAAAAGAAAAAAAAATCAAGAAAATTTAAGGTCCCAACTTGTACATGCACATATACGTGCATATATATTGTTATTATTTTTATTTGTCCTCTAAAAACGTATCGTTCTAAAATAAATAACTCCTTTTATACGAGACAAGCGCTATCATTCGCGAATAGTTTGTCTTTTTTATTTATTTTATTTCTTTTATTTGGAGAAAGAGAAATAGAAAGAGAGAGAAAGAGAGAAAGAGAGAGAGAGAGAGAGAGAGAGAAACTAGAAATCTGTATGATATACAATATACTCCAACTTATTAAATGTCTTTTTTGTTTTGTTATTTTTTTATTTTCTTTTTTTTCCAAAAAGAAAATTTCTTTCGCCGATCGTCGATCTGGACGCAATTGGAAAACTACAATAATCGTTTTATTTAAAATGTAAACACAACGTACAATAACGTTTTATAACGCACTCGACATCATCATCATCATCATCATCATCCTCCGCGGTTGCACGACAGGGGTTGCATCGCAAGACTTTAAAGACACCCTGTTTTAAGTTGCTTTTTATTTTTCTTCCAGATTTTTTGTTTTAACAGAAACATTTCCTAAATGTTCTTTTTTTTTTTTAAATTTCGAAAATATATATTTTCTTTATACGAAAAATTCCTCGATCACACGAATAAAGTAGGAATTATTTGAACGAAGATAAAAAATATTCAAAAGTTTTCAATTTAAAACATCTTTCAGGGGGTATTTGGTTTCCGTTGTTGCGTTCCTTTCCTTGAATTAATTAAGTAATTAATTTTATTATTTGTTTTATTATTTCTTTTCTAATGTTTGTGCGCATGTGTGTGTGAGTGTGTGTGAGTGTATTTTGGTTCCAGCGTTAAAGTCAGAACGATCTTGAAAGAATCGATCGAGACGAAGTCTAAGGAGAGAGAAAGAGAGAAAAAGTTGTTTTAAAGACGCGGTTTTATTTTTTTCTTTTTTTTTTTTCTTTTTATTGGTTTAAGAAAGGAGCTTAATCGGCGTAGAAAAGTACGTCGGATATATATATGCATTATTTATTTCTCCGAACGTTTATTATTTATTTATTTATTTATTTTTATTGTTATTATATTATTATTATTATTATTATTCTTATTTTTTTCTTGTTTTCTATATATATATATATATTTTTTTTTCTAATTTTTTCTTCTCCTTAATCTTTTTTTCTTCTCCCTTTTTTATTTTGGCTGCAAAAAGATTTGCGACAGCAGTAACGGATTAATTATGTATTATATATATATCAAAGACAATATAACGTTGTTCAAATGTTCCTCGTGAAAGTTGTTCTCCTATGTTTTATTTTATTTTATTTTAGTTTTTTAAATTTTAAATCGCGAAAGTGAAAATCACTGGGTCAATGCGATAGAAACGAAGTATCATTATTTATGTAATTGTATTGTTCTTTTTTTTTTTTGACTGGTTTGTATATACGTGATAAGTTACAGTCGAATCTTTTTTTTCCTTTTTTTATTTGAATTTGTTTATTTTTTTCGGTTTTTTCTTTTTTTTTATACGAAACAAATGTACTGTCGCGTGTACGTGGTGTGTGTGCGTGTATGTACGAGGTAACACACAAACTCTTGAATTCTTCTTTCCTTCGATGATTTTACTAAAAGTTTTATTTTAATTGTTTATGCCTTATTGTGTATTTCGTTTTTTCTGAAAATTCCTGTTCTTTTATTTCTTCAGATATTTCTTTCACATTTTTTTTATGAGTTTTTGATTCGAACGTGCGAAAACAACGATGATTTTTCTTTTCGGATCGTTACCGGCTCGTACTGTACATATTTTTAATTTTTAATTACATCACACGTTTTTGTGTTCGCCAGAATAACATTTCCCTTAATTTCTTTCTTTCTTTCTTTTGCTTTTTATTCTACAAATTGTACACGTTTCCACTCATAAACACAGCAGAGATTACACCACATACGCATATTTTTATAAACTTTTAAGAAAAATTATTGTTTAAATAATCTACTGTGTTACCTTCCTACATAGATTTATATTTATTTTGAGTTTAATCTTTCTCGTTATCACTATATGTGTTTTAGTTCACGTGTATGTGTGTACGCGTGTTGGTGGTGGTGGTAGTGGTGGAAGTACTTATGTATGATTTTCTGTAAAAGAAGAATTTAGTCAAACTGGTAATGTGCTTTCTCAATGGTTCTGAATCGACAGGCAGTATCTTGTACTTACGTTCATACGAAATTTGCTCTTTTTTTTTTTTAATTATTATTATTATTATTATTATTATATTTTTTTTTAACTCTCTTTACTTTGCTTTTCGTTTTTTTTAAATCTTTTTTGTTTTTTTTAATTTAAATTTTGCTTCTCGTCGATATCTATCGTTTTTAGACGAATTTGACGTTTCTTCTTTATTTTAATTTTTTTTTAAATTAAACAAGTAATTTCCTTTGTCGCTCGAGTCTTCGTTTCTAATCGTACGGGGTGTTATGTCTCTCTCATTGTATACTAATAATTATAATACTAATAATAATAATAATAATAATAATAATAATAATAATTATATATTCAACATTAATATCTCAAGGAGAGAGAAATACTGCAAAACGCTGATACAAGGAGTAAAGCATCGATAAGAAATATATATATATATTTTTTTTTTTTCCCCTATTGTTAGTCGAGAGTGCGCTTTTTCCTTTTATTTTTTATTGTTTTTTTTATTCCTTATTTTTAATTTAACTAAAAATAAATTCATCTAATTTTGTCATCACGCGTGACGATAATTTTTATTTATTAATAATATAAGATCTAAAAAGAAACGAAAAGAGGGAGGGATATGGGGTAGGATTGTTACGTGAAAAAATGTAAAAGAGGATAGAGAGGAACGATATGTTTACGGCCGTTCGAAACTTTCTATCTTTTTCTGTTTGGTTTAGTTTTTAATCAGCGGTGGAATTCGTTAGAGGAAATGTTTAATTGATGGGAAACGTCAAACGAAAAATTTACTTACGCATGCTTTATATCTAAAAATTTCAATTTTAAAATTCATTCAATATTATTTATATTCGTGCTGGTTGCTCGTAGAAGAGGACGCAGGATTATTGGGATCGGATGAAATACCATTTTTTATTTCTTGTTTTTATTTTTCTTTTCATTAATTCTATCTTTTTAAATTAGAAACCAACAAAGAAGTTTTTAAGTTTAAACGAATACGTGTCGTGGGAAAATTTGTCTAACCAAGTAGAAATGATTTTCGTACGATATTTAACAATAATACAAAACTTTTATAAGAATCATATTTGTTTTTAATAATTTCTTAGATTAAAAAAAAATATACTCTTATCAAAAAAAAAGAGGAGAAGAAATTTGAAGTTGATCATTTTAAAAGCTTCTTAAGATTAATTCGTTTGATAATATCGAATAATATTTATCAGTACTTCATCCGATACCCCTTCACGATGTCAAGGAAGGATAAAAAGGAATATTTTATAAGGGAAAATTTTCTTTATATTCTGATCTTCTTCGACACACACACACACACACACACAGACACACACATACATACATACATACATACATAAATAAATCAACCCACCCTTTTAGGTATATTCGACAAACATCATCTCGTTCATCGCGAAGAATTAAAAAATATATCCTCGTCGAGTTTCGTGATAATAAAAAAATTTCTCGTTTGGTATTTCGTAGTATAAAAACCGTTTTATTGTGTTACTATTATTATATATTATTATTACTATTACTATTATTATTATTATTATTATTATTATTATTATTATTATTTTCTTTAATTTTTTTTATTACTAATTTTTCAAGAGATCATGCCAAGATAATAAATAATAATAATAACAATAATCTATTTTATGCACGCTAAGATTTTTTTCTTTTTAATTACGTGGTTCCTCTTTGTCCTTGATTTCTGTATTTTTTTTGTTTTTCTTTTTTTGTGTTTTTTTTTTTTCTTCTAAATTACACGTGTACAAGTTTAATTTGTGCCTCATTCTAAATTCATTCGTAAGAAAGTAATATTCAGACATTACCTTATATATTCCGTACAGATCTTTTAATATAAATACCTTTTAGGTTTTTTTCTTTTTGTTTTCTCTCTTTTTAGTATTATAATCATCGAATAAAGTTTAACTTTGCATAGCTATCGTTAATTTATATTTTATGTATATAATTATTATATATATATACGTGAATATATGTGTTTTAGGTATGCCTACTAAGGGCTCTTCCGATGCTTGTTGTCCTCGGAAGAAATTTATGTTATTTTTCTCTTTAAGCCCATTTCTATTTATTTATTTATTTATTTATTTTCAATAATTCAAGAAACGAAATGATATTTCTTCACGATGGACGATGGGATCATAAAATTATTTTTCGACTTGATTAATTAATTAATTAATTAATTATTGAATTGATTTTTTTAATAACAATGTGAATATTTATAGCGAGTGACCGTTCCCGTATAATCACCTGCGTCTTCTAAAATTCTATCAAACCGTTCGAACGGATATACGAAGCGTAGATTAATTAAATTTATCCGTGTGTTTGTGTGTGTGTGTGCATGGTATATTTTCCTGTACTGTTTTTTTCTTTTTTTTTTGTAGGTATGTAGAGAGGATTACGTATAAAAGTATCACAAAATTATAAATCTCTATTCGTGCGCGTTGGGTACGCATTGGTGGTACCGGCAACAAACTTATTTAGTAAAAAATAAAATATCTATGAATAATATTCGTAAATCTTATTGGGGAACCAGCACGAGATAAGCCACGTATTGTTCGTAAAAATCTTGACGTTAATGAACGAATCGTCAAAACGTATAATCACGTTTTAGAAACGATTATTTGAATAACCAGAGTTACAAGAGTAGTAAATAATTGTATATATATTATATATATACCTTACTACGTTTCTTTTAAGTAAGTAATTAAGTAATTAAGTAATTAAGAGTAAGTAAGTTAATAGATTATTTCATTGGGTCGCGATTTTGGCATGACACGTGTTCGTGTTATTTCGAATAGTATAGTTTATATAGTATAGAAGGTAGTATATTTATTAGAGAAATGTATAGAGAGTCGCTTCAAAAAAAGAGTCTCGTTATTAAACTCCTGGTCGACTAAATCATCACGCTCTATTAGAGATAATTAGATTATATGTATATATATATATGATTATATATATAACGTTATTTCTTTAGTTAAATTCTCTTTGGTCATTTTACATAATAAGTTAAGATGACGGCAATTTTCAGCCGACTAGAATAATAAATATATTAGATTTTTCTGGTAAAGATTTTCTCTCTTTTTGTAAGAAGAAAAAGAAGATGTATCATGTATGTCATTTTTTTTTCTTTTTTTTTCTAAGATTTATAAATTAATTTCGTTATCTTTCGGCTTGATCTTTTTTTTTGTCTCTTCCTCTTCTCTTCTCTTCTCCTTATCTTTTTTTAGATATTTATTTAATTTTTCTCTTCTCTCTAATTTTTCTCATTTTGCTTATTTTTTTTTGTATTTTTTAAGACCGTTGTTTCTTTTAAACTTTTCTAATTTTCCCTAGATATTTAGTAAGTAGTAGAAGTAATAGTAGTAGTAGTAGTAGTAGAAGAAGTAGTAGTAGAAGTAATAGTAAGTAGTAATAGTAGTAGAGTAGTAATAGTAGTAGTAGTTATTAGTTAAATTGTAGACGTTAATGAATAATCATATAATAATGTGATAATAATAACAACAACAACAACAATAATAATATAATAATAAATTATTAATTTATGCAATATAATATAATAACCATAATTTGCGCAATCCTATTGAAATTTTCCGCTCGATACGGTTTTCTCGCCATTGGTTGTTTTTTCTTCTTTCTTTTTTTCTTCTTCTTCTTCTTCTTCTTCTTTTTCTTGCAATTTTTTTACACCGATTATTTCTCTTCTCTTCATCGTGTGAAACTAATATAAAAACAACTAACGAGAGGGTATCCTCTAATGTCAATTTCTAAATTGTCATTTTCTGAAAGTCTTAGATTATGATGAATCGATTTAATAACTGGAGAAGAAGAAGAAGAAGAAGAAGAAGAAGTAGAAGTAGAAGAAAAATAATATCTTCGAGTGGTTATCGGATACGATGAAAGGAGTAATGGTCGAAGTAAAGGGCGGGTATGGGGTTTAATTCGAAAGGGAAATAGGAAGAGAGTGGAACGTGCGTTTCTAACATAACTCTTGTATAAAGTTAATCGTTTAATCGTTATTTTTTTTCTCGTTCTATCCCCTACAATAAATGGTTGTTATGTTCTTTTTCTTTATTATTCGGTTCAACATTATATTTTTTCTTTCTTTTCCATTTTTTTTTTTCTTCTTTTCTTTTTTTTGTATTTTTTTTTCTTTATTAATTACATCTCATTATTCTCATTTTTCTCGTCGTTGGACGTGTTTATTAATATTATTATTTTTATTTTTATTTCTTTTTTTGTTATTACCGAAAGTTTAAGGAACAACAAGAAACTTTCGGCTATTATTATTATTATTATTATTATTATTATTATTATTCGTTCCTCCCATTTTGGTAAGTCCCTCATGAAAATTGTCCTATTCTTTACGCGTGTTCATTTTTTAAACGACGTATTTTCGTGACAGAGAATAAACGCATATTTTTATATGTATTTGAAATTCGTTTTATAGATTCGAAGGCCGTAAGTGTAATATAAACGCGAATGCATCTCTGCTAATTCGCGCCGATGGGGAGAGATCTTATCTTATATATATATCTTATCTTATATCTTATCTTATTTAATTTATTCATTTTCATTAATAATATTTCTTCTTTTTTTCTTTCTTTCTCAACTTTACTCTTTTCAAAGGAATTTTTTTTTTTTCAAATCTCGTCTCTTCTCTCGCTTTATTTTTATTATTATTATTATTATTATTATTATGATTTTTTTTGTTTTCATTTTTCTTGTTTTTTTTTTTTTTGAAATATTTTCTTCAACCTCTTTGAAACTTTAATCCTCCTTGAGATATTCGCTCTCTCGACGTTCTATCGTTCCGCGAAAATACATTACATATTTTAATATACTAAATAAACGATCTAAACTGAGCTCTGGCAGATACTCCTCCAATCCGGTAACGACCGCTACCACATTCTCCAGATTCGCTTCTAAGTCTCTCTAAGTGGTCGTGGCTATAAACTTTCAAACCAGCTTACGAGTACGACTAATAATCGCTGGGATCCCTCTAATTGCGATAAATCCTTGTTATGTTTGGTTTAATTTAGTTTTGTCTCTTTGAGATTCTAAGATTCTACTATTCATTCTTATCGATTTATTATCTTTTCGTTATTGTTTTATAATAAAATTTCGTAACTTTATAATCCAATTAAAAAGTAGATATAACTCTCTCTATTTTGAATTAAATGAAATTATTATTTAATATAATTAAATAATCTTTGAAAGAAATATTATAATAAACACATACACTCACACACAAACACACACACAGACACACATATCTCCGTTAGCTACAATTAATATTTAAAACGAGTTTAATCTTTTGCGAAGAAGATTAGGAAGAGTAGCAATTATTAGCCATACCGTATAACTTTCTGGTTATTATATCTATTTATATATATCGTGTATTTTTATATATTATATAATTATTATAATAGAATCAGTGTCTATATCGTCTAATGTTCCAATATTTGAGATTGTTACTTTTTTCTTTTTCTTTCTTTTTTTATTTATTCATTTATTTATTTATTTTTATCTTTTTTTTTTCTCTCTTCGTTTAAGTTATTTAATTTATTTAGTTATTTATTTAACTCGGCGTGGTCTTCCTGGCACTATAATGCACTTTTAAGAAATCTATATAAAAATATCGTGGAATTGTCGTGTCCAGCGCGTTGAGTCGCGGAAAGAAAGAGAGAAAGATAGAAAGACAAACAGACAGACAGGCAGACAGACTGACTGACTGACGGATGAAATATGGAATCAGATTGACACGAGAGAGAATACAGAGACAGATACAAAGAATGGAACGGGAAAAGAATAAAAACAAAAAAATGAAATGTTTTCTTTTTTGTTTTTGTCAAAAGGAAATATCAATTTTTGTATAAACGAAAATAGAACGAAAGTAAAGGTAAAATGAAGATTAGAAAAGTATAATATAAAGATATACAGAGAATTAGAGAAGAATAGTATATATATATGTATATATACATATAGATATATATATATAAATAGTGTGAGAGAAATCTCGACAAAACGTGTGTCTTTTTTTGGTCCCGTTTCGCGTTTCGAAACAGCTCGCGAAACTGCGCTTTTCAAAATGAAAATGAAATTCGTCGGACATGACAAACCAGGTCCCAAACATTCGTCTCGAGAATTAAACGAATTAGAGACGAGTTGTTGCGTCAAAAGGGCGAGACAACCACGTTACCCGTTCGTTATTATTAATTTTTATTATATGCAATTTTTTTTTCACATCTCTATCCAACTTTTATATTTATTTATTTATTTTTTTGTGTCGCTTTCACTTTCTTTCCATGTTTTTTTATTTTTTGCTTTTTTCTTTTCGTTTCATCGCGATCAATGCAATCGTCTCGCCCTCGTGAAAGATTGCGCTTTCACAATTGTGGATCTCCAATTGCGCTCGCAGAGAAAGTCTTGGCTACGCGTTTCACGCACGTGTGTGTTTCCTCTCTTTCTTTTTTTTTTTTTTTTTTTTTACTATTTATTTATTTAATTTATATATTTAATTTAATTTAATTTTATTTTATTTATATATTTCTTAGGCGGTTAAAGTCGGTCCGCCGACGGGGCTACAATTTTATTTTTCCACGTATAAATCACTCCCGTTTCCTTTCAACTCTTCTTCTTCTTCTTCTTCTTTTTCTTTTTGTTCTTTCTCTCTCACCATCCCCCCCCCCTTCCATCCCTCACTCCTTCATCCAGATCTCACCCAACCCTGGCATACACCCTTTTAATTTTGTTTCGTTGCTTTTTCCTCCCCATCTAACCCCCTTTTTACTTTACCTTACTTCACTTTACTTTTCGTTTCGTTTCTTTTCTTTCGAAGGAAACAACGAACACCGCACGTACGCCATTCCCTTGCCCCGTTTTCCTTGACTTTTCTTTCGCGTTTCTTTCTCCTACACTTTCCTTTTTACCCCGTGGCACATTTTCTTTCTTCCCTCCCTACTCCTCAATACCATTTCCCCCACCTCGATCCCCGATCCTCCATCTTCCCTTAGTTTTGTTTTTTCCTATGTTGTGTTTCTTATCCCCCCTTTTTTTTATTTTTCTCGCTCCTTCTTTAAGTTTCTTTCTTTTTTTATGTTTTTTTTTTCTAATTTCATCTCCCTCTTTTTTCTCCCCCTTTTCTTTCCCTCTTACCAAATCACTTTTCTCTCAATACAGATATACGCATTGTATCGACACACGTCGAAACTTAAAATCCTTCAGGGATATAATTACTTAAGTATTGTATTATTGTTATATAACTTTGGCCGATTAGGTTTTTTACTTTTCCTTATACTTCTTTTCAAATGTTTGTGTGTATATATATATATATATATATGTATGTATGTATGTATGTATGCATGTATGTATGTATGTATATACGCATGTATGTGATTACATGCGTGTAACACGTGTTTGTGTGTACTTCTTTTTTAAATTGATTAATTAAGATTAAGATACGTGCCGAGTGTCACCTATAGTGTAAAAAAATTCTTTTACTCTTTTTCGATTAGAAACGTGACCTATTCTTTTATTATCTTGTTCCGTTTTCTAAAAATCTTTTTTACCCGTCCGCCATATACATCTATCTATGTATGTATGTATGTATGTATGTATGTATGTATTTAATGTGTATATATTTATGTATACGCTAACAATATTAAATATGCTTCGTAATCCTACGGACGTTAAAGCGGATAAGATCACTTTGCGTTTATTCTTCTTATGTATCCAGTGCACTTCGGAGCCGTGTAAAAATACTGCAACCACGATCAATGAATATTTTTGTTCATCCTATCGTCTTTGTTCGAACGAAATACTTGTAGAGAAAAAGAAAGAAAGAGAAAGAAAGAAAGAGAGAGAGAAAGAGAGAAAGAGAGAAAGAGAGAGAAAAAGTTCATAGGCAAACATATACATGTATACATACGTATGTATGCATTTATGTATATGTAACCATCGTAACCAATCTCGAATGCATAAAGCAATATTTGAATATTTCTTCTTATAAGGAAATAAAATTTATCGAGCATCGAACCAGAAGTAGAAATATTTTCTCTCAAAGTATTTTGATTCGTCTCCGATCTAAAGGAAAAATCCCATCGAGTAACTCGAAATGACTCTCGTCGTACGAAAGAAGAGGATGATTCCGAAAAGTTTTATCTTCATATTTAAAATCTACTTCTTTTTTTTTTTTAATAGATAGAAGATACACGTGTAATGAAAGGTGCAAAGAAAAAAAAAAGATATTCTTTTGTTTTTGTTTTTTGTTTTTCTTTAACAACTTCTTCACGAACGACGACGACTCCCAAAACATTGGTCACGTCAATTTCGCTCATTCGTATTTGTAAGCAACAGATGCGCAAACTATATTTATTATAATCTTTATTTTTATTTGCGTGTGTGCATTTATTATCTGTAATCCTAAAATGTTTCTTTTAAGTATATGAATAATAATTATATATTCTTCTAATTTTAATAATTTGTGTAGGTAATAATAATTAAAAAAAAAAAAGATCGGCTACTCTTTCTTAGTTGCTCGTTACGCTTACAATCGTATATATATTTTTATTTATTTATTTTTTTTATAGTTTGCGAATCGGTTGAGTATATATATCTTTTATCGAAAGTAAATTTAATTATAAGTATAATCTCAAATGAAAAGAAAGATATTTCATTAAAAATATTTGAAAAAAAAAATGGTTGATATTACGAATGAGCAAAAATTGTCGTTGAATTGGTCGAGCATCGAGCGAGTTTATCTCGAAAGGATAAGATGATTCCTTGAACGCAAATATTTAACACACCATTGGAGCTAATAGAACATACTTAATTATTGTGCCCGTCCGCGCGTACTCGACTCGAGGTATTAGAGAGATGTAAGGTGGAGCTTTTCCGTGTTGTCGTCGAATATATATTTAATTGATAAGAAAAAAGTTTTCAGGCACGCAAGTTGGGCAGGGTAACAACGGCAGCACGCAGCAAAGATTGGAAGAAACCGGCCTCGAGGTTTCCTCCCTTCTCTATCTCGGTTCGCTTAGGCGATAACCGCACCCTCGTCTCTCGCAAGGTCGGTTAGATGATTGGTTGGTTAGTTGGTTGGTTGGTTGGTTAGTTGGTTGGTTGGTCGAGCGATCGATCCGAATCAATTAATCGATAATAACATTTCCGTCCTTTGCATTATTTAGGCGAATAGGCAACGTTAATCGGTAAAAGGATCGGACCTATCGTAAAGTAGGAGAAAGAGGAGAGGGATGGTTGAGAATTTTAGCGGTTTTATTTCTTATAGAAGAAGACGATGTAATCGTCGTTTGGTAAAAAGGGTAAAGGAAAGAGAGAAAGAGAGAAAGAGAGAAAGAGAGAGAGAGAGAGGGGGAGAGAGAGAGAGAAAGGGAGGCGGTCTCGAAGGATCCCCGTTTAATAAGAATGCTGCGGCTGCAGTGATGAAACTCAGCTGTGCGCGGACGTATCCGAGCCTTGGCTGTTGCCGAGTCCACCCATACCGGCTTGTGAGGTCAGCCTGGTGGTCGACTGCGAGGTTGTGCTCATCATCGACGTGATCGTTGTCGTCGTCGTCGTCGTAGCAGCCGTCGGGGCAGCCGTATGCGTGCTGCTCGAGATGGTAGCAACGACAGTTGAATGGCCGTGATGTCGACCAGTCTCCGGGACGAGGTGTGGCGTACGACTAGAGACAGGTGGTAAGACCGGACTGACCGGCCAAGGATGAAGGGATATCGTGCTGGGTGCACTAGGGCCACTAGGCACACTTCTCGAGTGCGGCAGGAGGGAAGGCGAGTTTGCTAAACTCGCCAAGGGATGATGACCGGAGGCGTTGCCGCCAGCCAACACGCCATGGGACATGCCCAAACCGAGGCTGTTACCGGCGGAGACGCCACCACCGGCACCACCGGAAGACGCCATCGCCACCGCCGTGTCCGGGTGCAGGAAGTTGCGTCTCTGCTCCATACGCTCGGCATGTTGCGCTAGGCACCGCGTCAGCTCCTCCGGCAGCATCTCCAATTGGCTCTGCAACGTGCTCAGTTTTTCCTCTAGGTTAACCAATCGGTCCTCCACACTAACGAGACGTTCCTCTAGCCCGTCCTGTCTTGTACTCATATCCGAGACTATCTCGTAGACCGTGTTCTGCGTCTATTCGGTTAACAACAGTAACAATGCAAACGAACACCCCAGACCATTCCTCTCGTTAATAATATATTACAATGAATTATTTTTATTTTAGATGAATTTTAATCAAGATTCGTATCACGTCATCGTCTCTCGATCGTAACAAAAAGCGAAATATATCTGCATCTAATATACTTCGTGTTTATTCTTATAATCACTCACGGTCAATTCTACTTTCGCTCTTTACCACGATCGATTGACGTTATCTTTTCTTTTTACTACCTTGGCCATGTCCGTTATCGTGTTAGCATTGTCCATTAGCTTCCGTTGATCCATTTTCACTTTTCTCAGTCTGCAATAAAAGTTAACTTTAAATATTACACGTATGTGAGAACGAATCAACTTACGTTCTCTTTTATCATCGACGTTACAAACAATCGTCCTTCATCGAGGTTTCAACTTACGCGTATATCGCCAATAAAAATTTTCGTTGATGCGTTCGAACACGGCCAGGATTGACGCGTTTCACTAGGCGTGTGTGCTTATAGATCAACCACGTTTCTCTTAACACATTAGCTGCGGCATTTTTCAGCTGAAATAGTTAACAAACAATTTTTAATTTACTTTTTTTTTCTTTCCATTGTTCTATTGGATAAACGTTAAAACATTTTTCTTCCATTTTGTTCTTTTAAGACTAATGTCTCCGATCTAAAAAAAAAAGCCGGATAATATGTACGACATTGCAATGCTCGTCGATAAAACACAGCACGTAAGCAACTATATCAAATCACTCCTTGATATTTGCAAGGTTTATAAATATCAAAGGCTAGTGATTATTTCAGTAGTAGCTGGCTAAAGGCTTTCTTACTTCGATCCAGATGTAGAGCCGAGAAAAATGCCCTACGTAGAGAAACTTATCGTAGTAACGAACGACTTTCAACGACCCAGTACAACTTACCGATCGATAGATATACGCTTATATTTTCGATCGAAAATTAAACAAATCCGACTTAAAGTTAGTTACGTTGTTTCAGCAAACAATCGAGTTATTAAACTAATTACGAAATATCCGATAATCGTTTGTTGTTATCTTTCGTCACGATTCTATTATAAAATTGTTACCGAGGGAAAGGATCACCAGAGATATAAAATTAAGAGGACTTTATTTTTATTCAAATGAATTTTTTAATAACACTGAAATTTTTCATCCAGTATTTTAACTTTTATCACATTTTTCGTCTCATTCATATCATCTCTTTATTTTTTTTTTTTCTTCTTCTACATTTTTTTCACCCTTAATGGAACACTTTTCTGTATTCTCCAGCGACTACGAAATATTTGTTTCATATTTCAAGATGGTAACGAGTAAACGAGCTCTTACCCTTTTTGTTAGCTGCGTGTCCATCATGAAGTTGTGAACGTGCTTCTCCGCCCTTGTAAGTTCCAGTTTCCTGGAAACAACAGCGACGAGCAAAGCCGTACAACCTGCCCCCTGAAAAAATATAAGAAAGATTTCCTTCCTTTTTAATATTTTTCTTTTCTTCGTTGATAAAAAATAAAAGAAATTATAAATTTTTTCATCAATTTTTTTCAATGATAAAAAATATGAGAGGCTTATAAATCGAAGGTATATACACTCAAAGGCGTATGATTGTTATCGAATCGATAATACTCTAGATTATTATTCTATCTTTTATTCTTTCGATCTCTACTTTTGTGCATATGCAAGCAAATCTTCAGATGAAGTTCTTAGACGATTCGAAGAAGAAAAGTCGAAATGATGAAATGATCGACGCGTCGATTTATGTATTCCAGTTATATACGAGGAAGTTGAATCTAAATCATAAAAAGGTAACTTCGTAGGATCTACCGTTTTGTGCCGAGTGTTGCGAAAAATTTAAATATTATATTTTTTAATCTCGACGAAAGGAATGAGAATAAAAATTGTCTAATCGTAAATCAGTTTGTAACATTCTCGAAGATTTCATTTAGAATTATTCAAGTGATCTATACAATGAATCAAGACATCTTGATTTTCACATTCTCGTATATATAATTCTTAGTATATATATATACTAAGAATTCAACTAATTGAACTTTAACGGCAAATTAGGTTATTGCAAGGTAACGCTTCTAAGCTAAATTGTTTAATGCTTCTTCGCGGTGTTACCTTGAAAATTTGTTCCACTGAATTAGCAGTTGGAGCATGGTAGAACAATAACGATAAGTAACCGGTATATTCTCTCTCGGCGAGGAAGATTAGACTCGGCATGAGTATAGTTTGTTATGGGCAAACGGCTGGTTGCTCCGTTTAAAACGTTTTCGCCGATTCTACTTGACTCTCTACACTGCTGTTACTATCGTAAACCCTCTTCGATATATCTAAAAACGTCTAGGATTGCTGTTTCCGTGCCAGCAAAATCCTATACCTTCCTACTCGAGATATAAACTACACCTTAAGTTATTGCGCTTTTCCAATTAAACCATTTTTATTATTTTTCGATATATATTTATATTAAATGTTAGAAATACGAAATAATATTTATCTTATATAATTTAAATAAATTAACAAATTAAATGATTGGAAAATATTTCTATATACCAATAATTGAGAATCGAATAATAATTATGTTCCTCGAGCAAATATAAAAATAATATATCGTATAAGTTATACCAAAAATTAAAAATTAAATAATAATTAATTAAAATAATATAAATAAGCGTGCATCACAATTACGTACTTCCTACGTTGCATTATTGCATCTTTAAACAATGTAAACTTTTCATGCATAATTTTATTTTGTATCTACACATAAAACAAGATTACAGTACTTCTCAGTTACACTCTTCATAGATGAAAATCGTTTAATCAGATTTGTTTTTCTTTTATAGATATGTCATAAATCATGCGTCAACAGGAAAACTACCCCTTGGGATAAATTTATTAATTCATTTCTGGTAATCATTTGAATTCACTTTGAAATAGTAATAATGTAATAAGTAAAATTGAGTTGATCAATGAAATGTTGCAATTGAAATCGTTAATCTTGAATAGAATTAATTAGTGGCACATGCACCAGTCTAGATATACTTAATCTATATCTATTTCTCATTTTCCCTCGGTATCGATAATGCATCACGATGAAGATTAATGAACGGTAAAGCGGAATTCACGATGTCGTCGATTGAAGCCTATTAGATATCCTGTTAGAGAGATCAAATGGATCATGGTAAACGACTTGGAAACGAAAATTCGTGTCTGGCCTCCGGCTTGTATCAATCAATCATGTCCTCACCAAGCTGTTTATTTATTTTGACGATTACGCGGGAGGAGAAGTGGTATATTCCTCAATTTTACGATATCATTGATTATTTGTCTTTCAAACGTTACATATCCGTTCAAACGTGTACGAAATTTCTGTTTGATGTCATTTTCACTTAAAAACAAAAAAAAACAACGAAATTATCACCAAATTATTTGAAACAGGTTTTAGTACAACCTAGATTTCAAAACGAATCAATATTATATTTTATCTGTAATTAATTTTATTATATTACTAGCAATTACCCGGCATGACGTTGCAATGCCTCTCGAACTTCCCACTTCACAATCTCAAAACTCGATATACTTGCTAATTTCTTACTTTTTTTTTTTCAAATCACTCGCCGATACATTTGTTATACTTGACAAACATATACATACAAATATTCATTTTTATATAGAGCGAATTATTTTTAAAGAAATTTCATATATTCGCAGGTACAGAGCCTTTAAATGTTTTACCAAAATATCATAAATCTTATAGAATATGTTAGCAAAATTTTAAAGAAAGAAATAGGATATTTTATCATTTTTAATATGTATATGTAATGTAATTAGGCTTATCACAAATTTCAGATACGTTAAACAATTATTTTGTTAATAGTTTTAATTGAATATAATCGATATTTACATATTATAAATCTACTTATTAATTATCTAAATATAAAGAAATTAAAATAAAAATCAATCATTAGAAATAGAAAACAGCTGTTTAAAAGTAGATCACTGGTAAGAAAAATAGGTCAGCTTTACAAAAACAGTAATAATCCCATACGTACTGAATGTATTGAGAGAAAGATAGGCGAAAGTGTATGTCCGAGTCAAACGAGTTCAACGTTGGTACTGTTTATATCTCTCAGTAAATTCTAGGAAATTCGTTATATATGAAATACAAATAGAAAAACATTCCTTAATTACTGGCTTAGTTGAGCGTTCAATGTTTTGATTACGATCGTTACTTTCCGTCACTCCTCGGCCGGTGTCAACAACCCGAACGTTGTCATTTAAATTCTATTATGAATTTCGTCGTTAGATTTGTTATTAACCTTCGTGTATGTTCGGTACCTGTCGAATGTATTCGTAACTACTTTTCAAAATAATCGTTAGTCTTCTTCGAGCGTCGGAAGTATCAACATCGATATTAGATAAATACGTAATTTATTTCGCGTCGCGTATACTTGTGCGCGTGTTTTCTTCCTATGCAAGTGATATGCATATGTGAGCGAGTATGTGTACTGCATATGTGGTTACATTGCAGTTATGGATATGGATATGCAGCATTGGATATAAGGACAAAGTACATCTAAGGTAAGCTGATTATAATAATATTGTGCATAATTTCAAATGTTAGATTATTGACTTTAATTAAATTGTAACGTCATTATCATCGGTTTTACTTTCGCAAAAGTCATACGCAGCATGCGTATATAAATCTCATATAGATATCATATTACAAAAATATTAAATTAAATTAGCTTACTTTATCTCGCCAAAATAATTCAAAGTTAAGGCTCTATTATTATCCAACATTAGGAATTATTTAAATAAGATAAAATAAAAATGAAAAAAATGAAAAATCTTACCATCATTCCGGTGGAAACCGCTATCCCTCGACCGCAATACGTGTTCGGTACGATGTCACCGAAACCAACGCTGAGAAACGTGATGGCGATCAACCACATGGCGTTAAGAAGATTCGCGTGTTCTTCGTCGTGGAACCTACATAGGCAAATATTGAAATCGTTATGTGATTGCCAATACAATCTGATCGATCATACAAATAAACCAATCATTTTTTAAATTATTTTTCTTTAACTAGTTTCAATTTGTCGTACCGTGTATGATACAGTATATAAAAATACTGTACCAGTATATAAAAAAAAAAAACAAATACTGACTTAAGTACTCGCTCGATTTTCAAATATGTTCTGGATTTATTAATCAACTTATGAATAATTATAAATTGAATATATTAAATAATATTAAATAATAATTCGAAATATTATATGCACCTACATATATATATACATTTTTCTTATTATTTTTCCCGTGACATTTTATGAAATGCGATGTTATTGAGAAACACACATACACGTATTACATACACACAAAGTAAAGAAACTTATCGATCGTATCGGGCACAGCTTATCCGTTTTCCTCGGTAGTAGCACCCTTCCCTTCTATCTACGATTTACATGTCTAACACGATTCTCGGATTAGAATACGCGAGATTCGATTCCATTCAAGGAAGATTCGTAGAATCGAAATATGTCGAGCATCGTTGGTCCTGATGGGATCCAAGGGTTGATAGGAATTGCTACCCCAGCAGAATGTTAATGTCATTTATTATTATACGGTTTGAAGAATCTTAAGCTTTCATTTTCTATATCTCTCTATAGAAAAATG
This sequence comes from Mischocyttarus mexicanus, assembly GCA_023678845.1. NCBI lineage: Eukaryota > Metazoa > Arthropoda > Insecta > Hymenoptera > Vespidae > Mischocyttarus > Mischocyttarus mexicanus. The sequence goes on along the minus strand of JACGTP010000003.1, from coordinate 4,475,617 downwards.
TCTATCTTATGTTTATAGAGTAGGGTAAAGTAATCATTAATTATTTTGCTTAAACTTTCCTATCAACGTATTATCTCTCGAATTAATATGATTTTTTTTCTTATCATTTTCAAATCAGGACCAACGATAAAACGAAGAATTAAACTAAATTCTCATTAACATATCGCATAAAGTTCGACCTCGCTAGATGGTGGATATAAAATTATGGGAAATGATATAAAAGCTATTTAATTGACCTATTCAGTTTGTAAGTTAATTTCATCTAGGACAGACTTTCGAACGTGTAATTATATTTGTTAATTATCGTGTATTATACGTACGTGTACGTGTTCTCGTTTATAAAATTATACATGTACACATAAATACGGAATATTTTGTTGGAATTATTTTAAAACAATAAAATTGGAAATTCGTGAAAATTATTGACAATTATTTACTACGTGATAATAAATTTACAAAAAAAGAAATAAGATATTTTGGGTATTATTATTTTGTTATTAGATATTAGATAATCAAAAAATTTCTATTATTTAAAATCTACTAATGATGTGTAATTATTAAAATACTTTATATGGGTAACTTATAGAAATATGTTAAATCTTTGTAAAACCGGATCACCGTTCGAAATACGATCTAACGTAAAGCGCACATTTTCTTCTAAAGGGAAATAACGAAGAAAGCTAAAGTTCTCCAGAGACACGTTTTCCCAAAGTTTCTTGAAAAGGGAACAATGGAAACTTTTGTATACCTACATCTGCGTTCAGCTTCTCTCGTTCTACAAGAGAGCAATTCTCAAGGGGTTGCAAAGGATATCCAAAAATGAAGAAGGGGTAGTAAGACTTGTTCTGTACGGTCTTGGCATATTTTACCATATCACTCGACCATTAAATTTTATTAACAGATTTTGATTATAAATAAAATTAAATAAAAATAATAATTAGAACAACTATAATTGATATCTCTCTTGTGAACGTATTTTTAAATTAGATTGAAATATTTTCAATATTTTATTTATCGTTTAAATGTAAATTGATCTTAAACGAATCATGGGTAAATTCCTATTTGCTTCTGATAATCTAATGACCTTCGACCAGAGCGTACATGGAAATCGATACAACCTTGGTTATCGATTATCTCTGATTGATTTCATTAAATCTTAAACTCGATGTAAATTCTCTTAGAATTCAATCGTATTTTCGAGTATGAGATAAACACGAAGCATCGTTGATGATTAAGGTATTATTCCTATTGATTTTGAATAATAACAGATTTTATATTTATAAGATTCAATTAAAATATGAGGAAGTATTATGATTAGTTTGCCATTTTTATGATGACCGACAGTGAAACGTGGAAGATTAATGAAATAGAGGAATTTATGTTTTCAAGAAATTCGTATCCTTTGTTAGAAATAAATGGCATATCGGTCAGGGACGTGTCTAGAGTATTACGAGACGTCCTTTTACTGATTTCATAAGGGTGAATATCGAATTAGATTGAAGAACGATGTACCGAATATAAAGATAAACTTTTTTTTTTTTCTTTCTCAACGTGTATGCGGTGAATTTTTGTTTATTCTTGGTGATCATCCAAAAGATTTATCAGAAAGTTCTAAGTAGTTACGTACCAACTATAAATATTCCAAGGGTGATAAATATTTCAGTTTAAGGAAAGAAAAAAAAATTCAAGCGAAAAAAGTTTCATCCATTAAGTAGGCCAAAGAGAGTAAAAGGAAGTAAGAAAAGAAGAAAGGGATAAAAGAGAAAAGGATGATAGGGAAAATAAGGGAAATATAAGAACAAAAAGAAAGGAAACGAAAAAGTGAAAGAAAGAAAGAAATAAAGAAAGAAAGAAATAAAGAAAGAAAGAAATAAAGAGAGATAGAGAACAAGGGAAGAGGCCGGAAGGTTTTATCGAACCGGTAGAAAACGTCATTTAAAAAAAAAAGGGGGATAGTAAAAAAAGAAGCAAATATTTTTGCTTATACATGCGAGCAAAATCTTAGAGTTATTGGGGTATAAGTTATGGAATCATGGAACTAACGAAATGGAAATAATTTATTCAACGAGGAAATAAATCTAATAGAACGAAGTGATTTATTTTCTTCTTTAACGATTATTATTATTATTAATTGGACAAAGAAGAAGAAGAAGAAGGGAAAAAAAAGGAAATCATCGGTATCTTATTTTTAAGATTGAATCGTATAAATTGAAATAATTTATTCTTTTTTTAATGATCATTGATTTTAAAAGCAAAACAGAAATAAATAAATAAATAAATAAATAAAATAAAAGAGGAAGGAATGTGAGGATTGCAATCGTATTTAATTTATTTTGATTAAAACGTATGACATTTATATCTCTCCGATTTAGGCTGGATCAAGTTCGAATCGATTATTTCTATCCCGTTTCTCGACTATGACATTTACGTAAGAATTTAATTACACCGGTTGCAATCTCGAGAGATCCACTATCGATAACGAACGATCATTTTAACGGCACAATGTTAGAAATTTCCGATTTAATTTCACTTTATCAGCCAGCTAAATAAGACGTACTCTGCTATCCCTTATCGAATTAATACCTCGTAAAGACGATTCGTGTCTTTAATGTATTTTTTTCGCCAAACGATTCGTTTTCGTCTGCGTTTACTTATTTCAATTCGTAAAGAAATATACTTTTTCTTCTTTTTTTTTTTCTTATTTTTGTAACTGTATTAGACGGCACGAAATCAAAATTACCCAACGAAATATCGTCATTTCTACGTTTATTACGATTTTATAATCTTCGTGTTTAAAAGTACTTTCCAGATATTATTCTGAGGAAAAATAAGTAAAAAAGAAATATACCTTAGATCAATCGAGAGATTATAATTTATGATACGTATTCCCACGTGTATCAAATTAAACGTGATTTATTTTAAAATCAACGTCAATATCAAATGTAGAATTTATATCAGAAAGTTTTGATCATATTCTATGAAAAATATATTCTTCCTATATTTCATATAATTAAACCAATTTATGCATATAATCTAGAAATCTTTGAAATTAAAATATATTATTAATTAAATGCAATGCGTATCCTATTATTTATGTTATCTAATATCTTGAATAAAAATTACAAACTAAAATCAATTTTTATATTATATCAGATGTGACGATTAATTCGGTGTTTTAAAATTATATTCATTCGATCAAAATTGCTCTTTTTTTCGTGTCAAAGTAATTTGACAGTTGTCTGAAAGACGGATCAAAGTACATTTCATAATAATGAAGACTATATATAATATTAAATTTGTTTAAAAAAGATATATCGAATTAATTGCTCTAGACTTATTTTTTTTTCCTTATAAAATTTAGCCTAAATTATATTTGAATTATAATAAAAAACAATTATCTCTATGATAAAATTAAAAAAAAAAGCATGGTTTACCTTTCGCATTGTCGTAACGTCCACGAAGCAATGATCCATAATGAGACCATGAAGACCAATAAAACGGTACCAGGGCAAATGGTCATCAGGGTCTTCAAGACGAAACGTGTGTTGAAGTTAATACGATTCAATGCCCCGATGCTGCGAGATGATGCATCGGTGAAAAGCTTCGAATGTAGTAACATCACCCGACAGATGAGGTAGAGTCTAAGGAACATCGGTAGCGAAAGGGTTACATCATATGGCACCCACTTGGAACCTATATCACCGCCCTTATTCGCCAACTTGGTCGTCCATAGGAAATAATACTCCCCGGGTATCGGATGGATCGCACAGATCAACAACTCTAACGAAATCTGGGAGATCCTTTGCCAGGTCATTGCGATCCTCCAATCGTCAGCGCAGTTATCGATCATGAACAACTGCCGGGTAACATGAAACAAAGAGAACGAGAGAGAGCAAGTATTACGGGAGATCGGACATATCAGGGATATTACGTTTGATCGATGTGTGTTTTCTTTATTTATCTATCTATCTATCTGTCTATCTATCTATCTATCTATATATCTATCTATATATATCTATCTATCTATCTATCTATCTATCTATCTATCTAACTAACTATCTATTTATCTATGGTATCCTATCTACGTTTTATCACGAAACTAACCGAATGTTCGATAACTTTACTTTTATATTTTTTTTTTCAAACCACAACAAAAAAGATTTTTATACTTGGCATATCTTTTTTTAACAAATTATGAGAATTGTTTCTTTTATAAAAATAGTAATTATATATTTAGTTTATTTAATTTTTAAAATCTTCCAACGTATAATCGACTTTTTAATATTCTCTTGAAAAATGTCAATACTTTTTTCATTGTTTTTTTTTGTAAAGAAAATAATTTTGAACAATGTTTAGATTTTAAATATCATTCGAATATTTTCGTGATAGACATAGCACGTATTAAAATTGTTCACTTTCGTCTAATTATAGAGAGATATTTAGTTACCCATTTTCTTTTTTTTCCTATGTTTATTTTGTTGTTGTTATTGTTCTGTTTCTATATTTATTTTCTCGTATGTTGTTTACATACACGAACGAGTAAACGATACATAATACGTACTGCGTATAGTTCGCTTATACTCGATGAGAGAAAACGGTCTGTTCGTGCTCACGCGATTTAATATATCCATGTTGGTCGTCGATATTTGTCCGCAGAAAATGCCGCATCACGAAGAGCGTGTGACGAAGATCCTCTTGCCAACTTGGCACCCATCACCCTTTTTCCCTTTACCTCGAGCGAGGAATTGATGAAAATATATTTAAGTTTATTATACCCAATCATGGGATATTTTATATAATCTTTCCATTTACTTTTCAAAGATTCATTTTCTTCTTCCTCGCTCGATATCTTCCTTATCTATATTTAGTTATTTATAATATAATATAATATAACAAATTACATGTACGTCGGTATAAATATATATAATTATGACCCTTAATTGAGTTAACAAACAAATTGGATAAATAACAATTTTATCATTTTTATATATTTTATATTTTATATTGAAATTATTTCTATTATTAAATAAATTATTACTAAATATATTCAGATCACTGTACCAACATTATAGGCACATAACATATATAATATATTAGGTTTCTCGAAAAGTAATTTCGTTATTTCTTTTTTGATGATTAATAAAAGAATTTTTTTTTGTCATATTTCGAATTAAAGGTGTTTTAAATAATCGTGAACAATCGAATTTAATTGATTCAATCCTTTTCAATTATTTCTAGCATTCTTAAAATGAATATTAGTATCCACCAAGTGTCTTTATTTTATCGTCATCTAAACGTGGTATGTACATCTATCAAATCGATATTCTGAAAATCAATTTTGACATTAACGTTTATTTAATATATCCTTTCCGTAAACGACATATGATTTTCTTATCCCTCACGTTGCATTATTACTTTTACAGTAATAAAAAAAAAAGGAAAATATGACAAAAACGCTGACATTGATTTTTCTATTTTTGATGCTATGGTAAAAAGAAACAAATAAAAAAAATAATTTGAACGGATCGAAACACAAGAAGGTATTGGATCGTGGTCTCTGAAGGGTCTATTGTTAGAATTTCAAATGATTTTGAGGTTTAGAATAAGATTATAGGGTATAGGTAAACGTGATTTACAAAATCTCATTGCGAAAAACGAAATTACTTTTTAAACAATTTAATTTATCAAAATATTATATTGTACTGTATATTATTATTATTAATATATATATGTGAATGCATATAACATACATATATCGTAAGAAGAAAAATGCATATGCTATTAGCCATTTGATTTATCATAAATTCTCGATTGCGATCTGAATATGACGTTTAGGAAAAAACCATAACTGATTTAATGATGATGTTTTACTATCGTGCTTTTTGTAAAATGGTCGGTGCTCATATACCAGACAGACCCCATTTCTAGCATAATACAATCCTACGAATACTTTTCGTGATTCTTGAAAGATGCGCTTTCTCGTATTTTGCATATGATTATCATAATACACCGTGGATGTTCCATTCTTCGTGAAGTTGCATGGCAAGCATAGATAAGTACCAATATTTATATATTCACGCATACACACACACATACACACACTTTCTCTCTTTCTCTTTTTATCTTTCTCTTGCATATTATTCTTTCTTTTGCTTTTCTTTATTTCCGACATTTCTCCTCAAGAAATTTCCACGAGTGTACGTATGCGTGGAAAGAAGAAACGATAAAGTAAGAGATAGAAAAGGAAAACAAAAAAAAAGATAAAGAAAGGAAGAAAGAAATATGCCAGGAAGAAGATTGGTCGAAAAATTGTACCAGTTTTTTATGCGACATCTTGATGGATTTATCGTGCAACTCTACGCACGAATTTCTTCTTTTCTTTCTTTCTTCCTACATCGCGTATCGTACAATAATTTTCTATAAAATCGCAAAAGAGATTCGTGTTTTCCACCATGAATACCATTTTTTATCGTTACTTTTATTTAATCCTCTACTTTTATTATTATTATTATTTTTTAATAAAAGAAATTACAAAGGTTAACTGATTACGAATGAACAAAAAAAAAAGGAAATGGTATGGAAAAAGAGAGAGAGAGAGAAAAGAAGGGAAGTGATGGATCAAAGTTTATTGCACTACGGTAAGAGTTCCGTTCATTACAAAGGGGTAAAGTAAACACGTTTCAAGATATGAAGGAGAGAGAAAGAGAGAGAGAGAGAGAGAGAGAGAGAGAGAAATGTCTAATACAAAGCAATTGGATGCTGAGGAATTCCTGACACAACAGTCAAAGGATTGAACATTCGAAATTGAAGGAGATAGACACTCGTGAATTGTAGTACACTTAGTTGAATTAACTAAAACGAGTAAAAGTTTCTTTCAGAAAGTTCTAGGAAGTGAATAAAGTTTCAATTATTTATCAAAGAGTATTATGTTAAAAATGTACGTAATTTGATATTTTAGTATTTAGCTGGTCATTTCATGAATTAACCGATTTCACGTATGAATATATATATAAACATTTACATACATATTTCCAAATGAAATAAGTAAAGTTTTAAAACGGTTGAGATGGTCGATTCTCGAGGGACGAATAACAATTTTTGAGTTTTCTCATTAAACTACGGTTGAATATCAGTCGGGCCTTTGTCGACGGTAGATGTTAACTCATACGATATTAAAACGGTGAGCTCTCTCTTCTTTTTTCTATCTCTCTTTCTCTTTTTGTTCGTATTACAACTTAATAGCAAATGTCTCATCCCCGAATGTACAAGGAATATTGCTATACGATAGGAACGAAGGAAGGTAGATAGGAAGGAAGGAAGGAAGGAAGGCCAGTTTCAGGTATCCAGTTTAAACGTGAACACGTAATAGTGGTTGGTATTTGTAACTGTATTTGTAACTATAGTTGTAGCAATGCTTGTGGTTGTGTGTTAGTGATATAGCAAGTAGTGGTAGTGGTAGTGGTAGTAACAGTTCGCCGTACGTCGCAGCAGAAATCCAGTGCTTTTAATTAGAAGCGAAATAGAACCCCGTTTATTTCAAGGGAGAGAGAAAGAGAGTAAGAGAGAGAGAGAGAGAGTGTGTGAGAGTGAGAGTGAGACAGACCGAGATAAAGAAAGATAGAGAATTAGTGGGTTGTAGAGAATACAGAGAGAAGTGGTCGCCTGCAGGTTCTATAACGACGTATCGTAAAATCTTTACAATGACCTATACTGACATATACTATACCATTGTCAGGTAACACATAACCAGTATGTCATGTAGTGAATTTTATGACAAATAATTCGTTACTGAGGTAACGTGTCACTGCAATATCGGTGATAGTATCATTCGATTTCTTCTTTATTGCGAGACACATTGTTTAGTTTGGATCAATCTTCTTTCTCTTTTTCTATCTTTCACACACTCCCTCTCTTTATCACTCAATTTATTTTTCTCATACAATATCTTTTATATCTATGTATTCCAAATGACTTCTATTAACACCATACATCGATCTAACCATTATTTTGATTTATTACAAATGACACATTATTTAATTATTAACATTATTAAACGGTGGATTGTTGTTTTAGGGTTTACAAATTTTCCAATAATAATACTTTTCATTTTTATTTTACGATCGTTTTTATCAAATATTTTCTAACAGTCAATTATTAAAAAAAAAAAGTCAAAGTAAAAAGAAAAAAGGAAATTAAACAAATATCATTTATATATGATACCATTTTAACGATAAAACATTTATCGTGATTCATTCGCGAGAAAATATTTTATCGAATTCGTCGATTCGCTATTAAAAATATAAAAATGCATATATAATAGATAGAAATTGTATTCGTAGCTTAAATTAGTATCGAATAATTTTCTTTTTTGTTTCGTCTTTCGAAATTAGACTTATACGTACTTAAAACAAATTAAAAAGTAAAAGGAAATAAAAGTGGCTTCTCATTTATTCTCAGAGGATAAAATTTACATGTCTCTTTATCAGATATGCAAATGCGTAAATAAGTATATAGGTTCGTTTCTTATCCTAATAAGCATCTAAACCGCGATTATCCAAAATACATCTTCCCTTTGGAACATTTTTAGTTTTATCCTAATTTATCATCCCCTTTTTTCCGTATAATCAATGTAAATTACATTTTAAGATAAGATGATATTTTAACTGGGTATATAAAGATCGTCGTTGCTCGTAACTAACAAGTGTAAATAAAACGCGTAACGTGTATTCAAACGTATCCCCTGCGAATGGAGAGAAAAAAATAGAAGAAAAAAAAGAAGAAAAAAATAGTAAGGGAAAGAATATTCCCACGAGGATGATTTTAAACTTCGCGCTATACTCGCTTGATTTGTTGCGATGTCCGTAATCCTCCCCTACATTTCCTTACACCCTCTTCCCCCTCCCTTCCCATATCTTTTGTAAAAGCTAAATAAACGTGGGTGCAAACCCTCCGAGGAAAATCATTCTAATAAAGTATCACTCCATGGGCTTTGTTTTATATATTTTTTGACTGTTCTCGGGTAAGTGTTCGTTCATTCGACAAAAATTGTTAGGTTTCATGAAATTTTTATTGTTGAATTAAGTCGAGTCGTTAACGTTACTTTAAAAGTTCTTATTATTCTAATTGAGATTTATCTCTCTCTCTCTCTCTCTCGAATATATGTACTTCTAAATTTTTAAATAATGAGATCATTATATATTACACGTGCCCAAAGGGTTGGTATAAATTTAAAAAGAAGAAAACGTAAGATATCAATTATTTTCATTTCTATGATATAAAGTTAGAAAATTTATTAGATAAGGTCTTCGATGTTAGAATATATTCAAAATATCGACATTAGAATATTTAAGTTAAATTTTTCATTTATAACTCTGAACAATATTTAATATCCCCTAGCATCGGATGAGAATAATTTTTTTTTTTTTTTATATTCGTCATATTGTATTTTATTAGTAAAAGATAAAACAGTGTTATAACGTTAAGGACTGACCGTATAGAGAGAGACTATCTCTTTGTCATTGAAATTTATATGAACATCGTTATATTTGAAACTCCATCGAAAAATATCGAAGAACTCCGGTGAAATATGTTGACCCAGATTTTAAGAGTACAGAATAATAGAAAGATTTTTTTTTACACGATAACGATCCTATAAGCCGATAGAATTTTTTTTCGTGGATTCGAAGGATCGAATCTTGCGTGTTTTGGGATTAATTGGGGGATAGATAGGGGGAAGGGTAGAGGTATAAAAAAGAAAAACTCTACTATGATTATTTTATTCTTTAGATTTGTTGTTGTTGTTGTTATTGTTAGTGTTGTTTTGTTTCGACAGAAAACCAAATTCAACTTTTGAATTGGCTGCTAGAATATTTCGTTTTTCATTTTAAAACTAATCGCCGGTAAATCGTGCGGTATATAGCCGGAGGATATTCAATATTCTATAGCGAAGGATATTTCGTATGATTTCGATATTCGAGTATTCTTGAATTTTACAAATAACAGTTTAAATCTGTAGTATATTATCCACGAATCGTTTATCGTATTTTTTACTCTATGAAAATGATCCAATGATTTACGAGTAAAAATTATTTAAACAAGAAAAAAAAAACAAAAAAATTACACGCTCTGTTTCTCTTTCTTTCTTATTTCCTTTGTTTTTCTTTTACGAAAACGTATTATTCGTCCTTGTTAAACATACACGATATAACGAGTATTATCATAAGCAATACGTTTCAGTAATAGAATCGAATAATATCGGCAAAAAAAAAGAAAAAAAATGTATTCCAATTGTCTTCCAAAACACGTACGAAATCCTTAATATCTTTTAACGACATCGCTATTCTCGAAAAAGAGTATTCCCATTTCCCGAAGGTATTTCCTAGTAATTCCAAGAAATTATGATTCCACAGAGGTTCAACGTTTGTTCGTTAAAAGCGTCAGGAAGAAACGTTTCAAGTGTGAATTAATGGGGGTACTTCTAAGGTGCTTGATAGAAAAAAAAAAAGAAGACAGAATTTCTTTATTGATCATTCGTCATCTCAAATTATTCATGTGAAAATAATCTAAGGATAAACAAGAAAGGTATAAACTTTCTTTTAGAATGTCAAACTACGAAAGAACACAAGTTTTCTTTTTTTGTAGAAATATTAAAAATACAATACGTAGAATCTAATATGCTTTTTTAATTTTAACTTTTCACATTTAAAATTGCTTACTAATATTATATTATTATTATTAATTCGTTAATAATTATATATTAAAATAAAGCATAAAAATAATGAATTAACATATAATAACAATTTAACATAAATAAAGATAAAAAAAAACAAAATAACAAATTAACATATAATATGAAAAATATTATTGATCCTAAGTACATACATTAACCCAGTTAAAAGTTAAACAAATGTAGTTTTAAGTAATGAATAAAAATAAAACTATACGCGAACGATTAAAAAATTGTACAATGTAAGAACTTGGCTACGTTTAGAGAGAGAGAGAGAGAGAGAGAGAGCCTACTTCAAAAATGTACTATAATACTTGAGACGAGAATATGTAAGAGTTAAGTGTTTATTCCGAGTATACAACCCAGAGGCGATCATCTCCGTGAATTAGAAATAGCGAGGACAGACAAATCTCCAGAGAGACGAAGTAGCTTTCATTATACTTGCTCGACTATGTCGATCCAACGGCAAATCTGCGCGTACAAATCGTTGATAAACGACAATCAACAGGTGCCAAAAGGTCAATGAGCCATTAGGCTCGAATCCAAGCAGTGTGTTGTTACTAAAAGATCATGCGGATGGATAGTTTCTCGTTAAAATAGTTTACACTTCGTTAGAGATTAATTCATTAAAAAAATACAAAAAGAGAGAAAAGAAAAGAAAAAATAGAAAAAAATTATTCGGATAATTAAATTCAGGTTTTTAATCGAAATCAACGTTACTTTTATTCGCAATATTATTTCGCGTGTGTGCGCGTAAAACGAGTAGGACGTATTCGCGTTTATTTGTACGTACGAACGATCGATCGTAAAATAAAAAAAAATAAAAAAAATATCGTTTGGTATTGACGTGTGTGAATGATTGATCGATATCTTCTTCGTGCGTATTATTATCATCACCTTTAAGAATTGGTATTAGGGAAGTGATAAGAAAGTGCATTTGTTGAATAATGCATTAGCTTTCTTAACATGCGATCATCATGATCTGGAATAAAAGTCGTTCTTTTCTAACTTTCTCATCCCTCTTATGTTTCTGAGTACCCTCCTAGGTTTTGCTTCACAAAAAAAAAATATATATATGAGTATATATAAGATGGATGTATTCTCTTTTTCAAAGAGTTCTTCCTGACATACACACACACACACACACATATTTAATATATGTGTAGAAGTCTAACGTAGAGCTATCGATCATACAACAAAACCTTCTTTTGTTCCATCCAACGATAAGATTTGTTTAGCTTGATGAAAGCCAATGAGAATCGAGAAGCGAGTAAATTTTTGAAGACTCGAGTGGCGTTAGAGAAAGATGAGTGGACAAGAACGAACGTCTTCGTCAAGAATGACGATAAGAGGATCCAGGGTTGGGGGACTGTGAGGTTGGGGGTTGGAAAAACGAGACGAAGCTTTCAGTCAAAAGCGATTGTAAGACGTGTGTGCTTTCACGCTTTCTCCCTTTCTTTTTCTCTCTCTCTTATTTTCTTTCTTTTTTTTCCTCTCAACTTTGACTCTTGGATCGATCGAACTACGACAGCATCAATTTGTCTTTCGAATCGTTCAGGAGAAGAGAGAGAAAGATAAAAATGTCAGGGCCAAAATTGGAAGGGTAGATTCTTCGAGATCGTTTCCAAAACTAAGCAATTTTTATTCACCAATCATACTTATTCCGTTTATTTCCTAAAACTTTTCGACGTTTTGATTAAGAATTTGTATCTTTTTTTTAAAATTAAATGAAATTTTCTTTTGGGGTAGAGTACAGAGATCATTTCCTAACGACGTGAAAAGTGAATGGTAAAAATGAGGGGCTTCTTATTTGAGGGGGGGGTTTGAAGAAACGGAAAATATTGATGTGGGAGTAAAGGAGGGTGAGACTTGAGAAAATTTAAAAAGTTTCACTTCGGTCGCGTGTTGGTTACACTTTGTGTTTTATTTTTTTATCGAATCTTTCGCGTTACGTGTTAAATGCAAGAAAAAAAAAATCTTATCGAATAATAATGTGAATAGTTATTATAATAAATTACTATAATATTATATTATTATTAATTATATTCTGTAAGAAATAATAAATAATTAATGTGTACTAAATTCGGTTATATTAACCAATTTTCTATTTTGATAACATTCGCGAGTTAATTTCTTTTTTGAATGAAACTAAAAAATTAAATTAAATAATTCGATAATATAAATATATATATACTTATTTAATTCGTTCGTAAATTATTTTATGTTTTTATTAAAATTGAACAAATTTTAATATGCCAATGATCGAGCATAAGATATAAATGAAAAAAGAAAAATGAAAAAAAGAAAAGAAGAAAAAAAAAATTGATTTAAACAAATAATTCGATAATACGTAATTCATTTTTTAACAATGCAATTTTCATTTGCATTTATACGAATATAAAGTTCCAGGAATTCGTTGGATACGTGCATAAGCTCGATTAATTTGAAAAACGTGCTTCGCTTATAATTATGTATATACATATACATATATATATATATATATATATATATATATAATACATTGTACACGTGCCTGTACGATAAAAAGAAAGAAGAAAAGAGTCTCGGTAAACGGATGTTTCTAATTACAAATGAATATTAAAGTCTACAATTAAACATTGGCTTTTAATTAAAACGCAAAGCATGCAATTTTCTTTGTTATTTTTTTTCTTCTTCTATTTCTTTTTTCTATATCTCTAAAACGATTATCCCAAAATCACTCTACTCCAATTCATTTAATTTTCACATTGTTTTTCTCTTTTTATTCCAAAAATATTTCATCACTTATCGTTAATACGTTATATCATTTTTAATCTTTATATTTATTTTCTTATTTTTCCTTTTTTTCTTCTTCCTCATCGTCAACGATCCCGATAAAGGAATGAAAAGAAGATGGAGAGATAAAAAAAAAGCAAAAAAAGAAAAAGTATAGAAAAAAGGGCGAGTAAGAATTTGAGCCAGAAAATAATCCGTTGAGCGTGTGATTTATGAGACGGAAGAAAATGTAGTCTTGTTGGACGAATTAGAACGATTTATACCGACCAATCTTTGCTTTCTCTTTTTCTATTCTTTCTTTCTCTCTCTCTCTCATTCTCTTTTTAGTTTTTTTATTTTCTTTTACCTTTTTCTCTTTTAGATTTCCGACATCCGTTAATGAAATTTTCTACTTGACCATTAATTACAATCCCTGTATCCATCGTATTTTCTTTTAATATATTTTTCTTTTTTTCCTACATTATTTCAATCGATTAACAGACTATTTCTCGTATTATTAAACAGTTGTTTACGTTTTTAAACGAATTATTAACCATTATTATCTTCGTACAATATAATAAAACGTTGGTATTTATTCAAATTAACGATGTAAATCATAAAAGGATGTTGAAATTCTTGTTTTGTTGAAAAATTTAACAAGAGGATATAATAAAAAGAAAGAGAAAGAGAAAGAGACCGAGACCGTTTTACAGAAACAGAACATACGTTAAATGCATTTAAATAAGTTTCAAAACATTTCTCTGTAAATTCACAGCTTGCTCGAAGTACCGTGAATTATTAGATTAATTCTTAATTAACTTGTATCGTGATTTAAGAAATAAAAAATAATTGTTCAACGAAGTGTGCAACGTATACCTACTCGTACTTGTTTTACACACACACACACACACACACACGTATATACATACATACATGTACACATTCCTTCATACCGAGGCAAATTTATACATATTTAAATATAATACATTGTTTTTCGTAGTAAAACATCGAGAGAGCATGTAAGCATTGCTGTTAAAATTTCTGCGAGAGTGCAACGTTGCATGTATACTAATTGTTTGTTTTTACTGCGTTAATAATCGTTGACAATGTTCATATTTTTATAGGTTGCGCACCTAGGTCAGAGTGTTATTTTTTTATTAACGTTTTTATCCAGTCACGTATGAACGTTTACATCGTAAATTTAAGAGGAGAATGGGAAGATAAAAAAGAAAAAAAAAAGAGATAGAATAAGAGAATAAGTGCAATCATTTTCAGTATCATTTAACCAAAACTGCTTACTTACGTACCGTGTATTTGTGGTAGATTTTTACGCTCGAATTATTATTGAAACGATACGAAAACCATCGAAGAAATTCCAGTATTTTTACATTTGCATGCATTTCTTCGTACTTCGTATGTTGTTCATCGATTTTTCTACCCTTTTTCCTTCTTTTTTTTATTTTTCTTTTCTTTTTTTCTTTTTTTTTTTCCTCTATGAAAAACATTTCCCAACGATAATCCTTTATAACGTAATTTAACTTTGATGTTACAAAGATTGTACCATTTTGTCACTAAATTAGTTTTACCGATTTTTATCTGATAAAAGTTTCATATTATATATTGGGTTAACTCGTAAAGAAGTTTAATTATAATTAAACAATTTGTTATTTATAAAACCCACTCGAAATTGTGCTATACATATAAAAAGAAAACTAAACATTTTAATCGTATATAAAAAAAAATGTATTTTATCGATTAATAAATAATTGTAGAGTGTAATATTTTTTTTATTTTTTTTTCATTTTCTTTCGAAACAGAAACGTGTACGAAACAAATATATTGAAAAATTCTACGATAAACGATAAATCGTTCGTACCATTTCGCACGATTAAATATAGAGGAATAAAGAATTATTTGATATATTAAATGTAAAAAGAATGGAAAAGAGAGAAAGAAAGAAAAAGTTCTGGAAAATTTGATTCTGACGTTAGAAGTTACAATTCATTTCGCCCCATTGACGATAGGTCGCAGTTGGCGTTGCAATTCTACCTGCAGTTGACGCCAGAATGAGAAAGCACGAAACTACCATAACTTCGTCGAACGTTGGCGCATTCGGTAATAAAGTATCGTAAGTAATACGATGATCGTAAGAAATTGAACCAAGGCCTTACAGTCCTACTATTCGGCAATTCAAAAATTCGCACACTATTCCCACTTCTTCCTTTCTTTAAATTGATACTGTCCAAAAGGATATCAATTTTCCAAGCTTTACTATTTTTTTGCTCCATTTCATACTTGACATTTTATATATAATATTATTAAAATGCATATGCAATTTTTGTAGTTTTTCAACTGAAGTATATTTTATCTCTTACGAATATACTCGAAGATAAATAAGATCGTTAGTACGGTAAAAAATATCGAATAAAAAGATTTGAAAAATACGTACGAGACAAAGCAATGAAATGCTTTTTTGTTATCGAACAATAGCGTTGTTACTAGGAAAACACATTTAATCTGAATCCAATAATCAAGCACGGAAACGATGAAACGTGATCATTGTCATATTTATTATTGTACGTTCTGCAAAATACGTCTTCCTTAAAAACGATAATTATTTCTACCTTTTAACAAATTAATAATTATTCATTTTTGTATTCTCTCTTTAGTACAGATATCTTCGTACTTTTTTAATACCAAAAATTAGATATTAAAAAATAAGTTTCGAAGTAACGTTGAAAGTTTAAATAAAAAAGTTTAGATAGTTAAAAAAAAAAACTCTTTTTAGTTTACTCTTATACGATAGAATCATTATCTAATATCAAAGAACCTTCCGTGTTGATAAAAGAATTAAAGTTTTGAAGATTTTATCTTTACGAATAAGAGTCGCACGTGCTACGCATCAACCCGTCGTCGTTGTCGATGAGATCCAAAGTGCACTTTATGAGGGTTACTTTGATAGCTGGTGGTAACGTTTTGCAAACAGAGGGTGGAATATATTGAATCTCGTGTGAAAAACTTGAGACACTCGTGTATAAACAAAAACATTGTTTATTTAGCCCTTCAGAGTCACGGGAAACGATCAAGTTTGTTACCTTTGAGACTCTTCTTCCTTTGATAACTCTTATCATATTTAATTATATTAATGCTTCTTTTTTTTTTTAAAACAAGTAATTAGAAATATAAAAAAATAATAGTGAAGAATGAATGAAAGTATTGTTTTCTAGGATTAATTAATCAATCGTCGCGATAAAAATATAAACATTTTCCAATGTAATTTGATAGTCTCATATATATAAAATGTAATTAATACATTGAAATAATGAATATTAAAACGAATGAAATACTGACAGCACGAGGTTACTGTTCAGTTAACGGAAAATATTGATATTTTATATCGTTCAAAGGATATTAAAATATCGTGTAATATACATTCTCTTATGTATCACGCAATTAAATTGATGTTAATGTTAACTTGTCACATACACGTATAGATTTATTTAAATACTCCTACAATGTTACACAAAATTTTATTAATATTTTCTGACAAACGTTTCGAGTTTTGTTGACGATCAGGAAAAAAATCATCTTTGATCTTTACGCTTCGAAAATATTAAAATTGTTATTATTTTGTTTGAATTAATCGTATGAAAGTGTGACGTTCGTTGAATTAATCGTCAGCTAAGAATATTTTTATGGATAAAAATATGTAGAAATTTAAGAAGGATGACAAATTTTTTCTATAATTTTCAGGGAAATTTCTTTTTTTTTATTTTTAAATTATGTTTCAAAATATAATATTAAATTTTACAAGACAAGAATATACTATTAGCAATAGTTATAATAGATAAAAATTGTCGAATAGAAATCTCGGTAATCGTTTATCAGGTTAGTAGCAAATGAATTAAGTTCAATTGAACGAACGTGATTCTAAACGACACTGTTGAAATGCATAATCAGCCGAAAATTCTCTACAGTTTAATATAATTACCCTTTTTTTTTTATCTTTTCGAGAGTATTGACACATTAATAATTTCGATTTATCATTTGATTTCATTTTCATTTTAAATTAATTAACGTGAATTATAGATTTTTATTATCGAATTATTCTATTGGATTATTTAATCATATAATCATATTAAAGTAAATTATTTTAAAAAATTCTATAATTGTTTTAATAAATATATTATTTTTTTCTCAAATTATTAATTTTGGTGTATAGTAAAATTCTTTTGAAATGACGTATGAAAGGAGATCGAATGTTTACAAAACGAGGTAACAACTATGATTGCCTTCTTCAATCTCAGCCTTTACATTCCAATGTTGTCATTTTTAATCTGTTAATAATCTCGTCGTCAAACTTGTAAACACATTGATCATCGTGTATGTTCGTGTATTTCATTGCTATTTTGATATTAATTGTTAATCTTCTTCGAACCTCGAAAGATGTAACATCGATATTATAAAAGTATATCATTTATTTCCCGTGTATAACGTGTACGTGTTTTATTGTTATGCAAATAATATGCATATGTGCACGTGTGTGTGGGAACAGGTGGAGAGTGATGTGCATACGTGTATAACATAATTAACATCACGTATAAGACGACACATATCCTAATCCAATGAATATTATTTTAATATTAATTATTAATTAGAGCATCGTTAAAAATAAGGATAGATAAAACATTGTATCTAATATAATGTTGTATGAAAAATATATATCAAATGGGAGCACATCTCAACACGTTAAAATACGTCATGTCAAAAGGTGAGAAGAATGATGATTGAGAAGAGAAGGGTTAGAAGAGATTAACCCAATTGAAAGAACGGTTTCCTCTCTCGGTCATTTTTATTGATTTATTTATGAATACTTAACTTGTCAGTCAGTGCATATATATTCCAATATTATCGTTTTTCACCATATTTCACGAATTAATGTTAACAAATACTCTCTCATTTCTATATATGTATAAATGTGTTAAAAAAATAAGAAATAAACTAAAAGAAAGAAGTAAAATTCGATGAAAGTACGAAAGAAGTCAGTTACGTTAAGAAAGTTTTAGTGAAATAAAATCTGTCAGGCTGGGAGGGTGTTAAATTTTCGTGACTAGTTGGCACATTTCCCCAGCTTCAACTTGTTCAATTCCATCTCTCCATAGTCTTAAGAACTTTTTTATGAAGTCACGTCCACGATACGATGAGCGAACAAATAGAAGTAAGTAAACGAGCCAAGGTGTCATTGTTTTTCTTTCCACTCTTACTACTTTACTTTCCTATACTTTTTCTTTTCCCTGGTCTCTTAATTTTTCTCTCTTAATTTTGAGAGACATATCAAGTGCGTACAAAATTGGAACCGAAACCGGAAAAAGTCTTTTTCCCTTAAAGAAAAAAAAAAACATCCTAATTGAATTCTAAAACTTTCTTGAAATCTGACATTTCTTTCTTCTTCTTCTTCTTCTTCTTCTTTTTCTTTATATTTTTTTCCCCTTCAATATTTCATTCTTTCGGTACTTTTCTTTTATCACTGAAAGCTCTGCTAAAAGATTTTTTTAGTGATATCACTTTATTTGGTTTCTTTTTGAGTAAACCTTCGTAGTAGAGATATTTCGGCTAACATACAAACACATACACACATACACATATATAGACACACGCATACATCCACCAACATACATAACGACACGATCTTGAAGAGAAAAGTTAAGAGAAGTTTTGCTTTCCGCCGTCTTTCAGTTATTATAAGCCGCGAGTGCTCTTGAAAAGCTCAGAGAACCATGGAAATATTCAATGAATACTATTGATTCGTACATACATACATGCATACATACATACATACATACATACATGGATGCATGCATGCATATACATCGTACATCGTCAAAAAGACGAAAAGTTTCTCTTGGCAAAAGGTTTTAGCATGTGCCAAGCTTTTATTCGAGCCGGTGATTCGCGTCGTCGCGTCGCTCGTGTGACTTCGAATAGAGACAAGGAAAAATTTGCATTTCAGATTTTTCGAGATAGAATCTTTGCATATATGTACCTTTATTTATATCTTTTTATTTTTTTTTTTGCACAGGTCCGATGAGATATTATTATTTTTCTTTCTTCTTGATGATTCGAGTACGCTTCATTCGTTAGTAATTTTTTTTTCTCCACATTGGTCAGTTGTTGCTCGATTTATCGTAAAATATTATTGTGAAAAATATTTAAGCAAAGAGATAAGATTTTAAATAAAATCTCTGAAATAATCTTAGAAAAACGTAAGATGAAGTTTCTTTTTCTCAATTATATCTAAGATTTCATTAGTTGGTAATATTAAAATTATTCGTTACTCGATTTGTATCATTAAATATATTACGGATTAAAAATCACTTTGATGAAGAAGATGAGATTTTGAAAATGGAATTATGAGAGAGAAATTAAGGAACGTAAATAAAGTCTTTTTAAGATATCGTGCAAGCTCGTCGTGCAAGCACGTCCCGTTTAAGAAGGAAGTAATATTTAACTGCCATTGTAATCAAGCTGGGTTGTTTCTACTTTGGCCAAGAGAAACTCGGAATTTACGTTTTACCGCAGAATCCTTACAGCGTTTATAATAAAACACGGGTGTCGCTTTAAACTAATTCGTAGAAAGGGAAGCTCTCGTAGATAAATTAAAAGAAAATGTTAAAAAGGAAAGAAAAGGAAAGGAAACGAAAAAGAAGAAGAAAATTCTTTGAACGAATATTTCTTACGATGATTATTAAATTATTAGTCATTTCTGCCTATCAACATTTAGAAACTTTTCCTTTAATAAGATAGGAAGCGATTAGTAATACCAAACCGAGCTTCATAATACTTCGAAGCTCCTTTTACCCAAAGCGTTTAAGCAGCAACTTAAATATTGATACTCGAGTTGATTTGCAATATCTTCCTTTCAGTGATTCTCAATCTGATTTTCGGATACTTTTGAAAAAGATAACGAGAGAGGTGTGATAATTGAAAGCTTATGTCAAATGAAATATTCGTTCATTCTTAATTATTGACATGAAAAATTTTTTAGAAATTTTCTGACAAATTAATGACCCTTATTTAGATCAGTCGTTCATACATGGGTCGTTAATAAAGAATAGAATAAAATACGTGAAATGTAATTAGTATATTTTCTTTATACAAACATATATATATATGTGTATATATTAAATACTGATTGATTTATATACGATTTGGTAGGAATTTTAGGCAAATCAATATAATTTAATAATATATTGATTAGAGTATTGTAATAATTTTAGGATTTAAAATATTTAGGTTAATCATATATTTATCATAAATTATTAGATGTATATATACGAGTATACGAACAGAGAGAAAGAGAGATCAAATCTACTATGCATAATTTAGGAAGGATGAAGCATTCTTGTGATACCGATGTTCTGTCCAACCCGCAAAATGTCGTGCAATACGAATGGGAATTCGGAAAGAGGGGGGTGGGACTAGTGTTATCGCTTCTCTATATTACTCGTAATTAGTATGGGATGAGGTAGATATCACGTAGTTATCGGAACGCATACGTCCTGTCCCTTCTCTCAGAGACTCATGGATTTCATCGATAATACTCTGAGATTCCGACGAACTTAATTCCCCTTTGACAGGCTTTACGCATCCTACTGAAGTCATACACTGAGAGATAGAGAGAGAGAGAGAGAGTATGAAAATGGCTAACACGCAAAGGAAAATTAATTGCGAATTTAACTTCAAACGTAGAGTCACGTCACCTTGTCTCTAAGTTACAACCTAAAGTGTTAACCAATAAAACTGTCAAATCTAATTAACTTTTTTTTTCTAATTATTTGGTATCTAAGATACTTAATATACGAATAATACTACCTAATATTATATTAGAAAAAATGATCAATCATTATTGGAAATTATTAAAAGACATTTAAGCAATTTTTTTGTCATCCAGTCAAAAGATTCATTTTCTTATGAAAATAAATTGTTGAGTTAGTTCATAAATTTTAGTACAGTGAAATATATTGATTTAAAAGTGATCATCGGTTGTAAGTTTATTCTTCGAGGATATCTTTAATTTACTCCTTGAAAGAAATATATAATTTTAATATAATAACAATTGACGATATTTTAGTAGGAATATTCTATTCGATAGAAAATATGATATGAGGTATGTTAAACGAATACGATTTGGTCAAATTCTCTCGTTAAATGTTATCGAGCTATTATCGAAAAATTGAAACGGAATCGATTCGAACGAAGCCATCAATAAAATTCAAGGGTATTATCGTAGATATGGAAATGCAGATAGTGCAAAGTTACGACCTACGAAAATGTTCAAGCCGTGACATCGGAGATACGAATTTGACTATTCACCTATACCCATGTACCTGTATATGTTGGTATTATATACCTCTATCAACCTTTGTATATTCATATATATATGTATACGTATATAAAATATATATCTACAAACATATAATACGTGTACGTGCATTGTTTTAACGCAATGACCGTAAAATTGACGTACGGCCAACGTTATGTCCTCCATGATTATTCCTGTTATGTTACAAGAATATATATGCATATACGAATATATATACATACATAGATGTTTTTTAATAAATAATCTAATGTTTTAAAAAGAAATATTTTCTAATCAAAGTGGTTGCAATTTTCTCTGACAAAATTTTGACGTACGTGGTACATGCTGAGTTATAACGAGAAAAAAATATTGTAAGTTTAACAAAAGTTATGTCTCTACGTGATTGCTCCTGTCATGTTCAAGATTATATTGGCAAGCAATTGAGTCTTAAGCAAAAAAAAAAATAAATAAATTTGGAATATTTATTTTTTAATCGATACATTGAGATGGTGGGGCAGAGTGGCAGGGGTGGAAAGAATTTTTGATAAAAATTTTGATATACATTTCGAAAGCTTAGTTTTGTTATGAAAAATTTGTCAACGATAAATATATTTATTTCTCTCTCTCTTTTTCTTTTTTTTTTTTCACTATCGGAAGATAGGAAAAACCATATAAACGGACTATTTCGCCGGTCTCGTTTTTAGTTCCAGTTGAAATTTTCTATCGTCGTGACGTTGCATCAACGACAGACACACAATAACTCCAAAGCTTCGAAGACAATTTAGAGGTAACCGGAATATCGATACTGTATTGTTAAAGGGTATTGAAAATCGAATAGTAATATAGAAAAGGATGGAAAGAGAGAGAGAACGAGTAAATAAAGATGGAATATAGAACGAAAGAAAGAAAAATAAAAATAGAAAAATAAAAATAAAAATGTTGATTCTCTTAAAAATTGCAACTAATACTCATCAAAACTTTACGCATAAGTTAAAAGAAAAAGTGACGTGGTGTAATATCAAATTGGTTTAATAGTAAATTATTGGTGAATATTAAAGAAAGAAAAGAAAAAAAAGAAATAGCATTTAACAAACGATAAATAGATTTGTCGATAATCGAATAGATTATCCAAGTTTGAGAACCTCTGATTCTAAAGTAGGTGTCTCGGTTTGATAGCTCTTTAATATTCTGCCGGAAACGAACGGAAGTTTGTCAAGTGCGACTCGTGGAAAGGGTTTACTACTCGAACGAACATCATTACAGAAAGGTCGAATAGAGCTATCTTGAAAATGAGAGAGAGAGAGAGAGAGAATGAGAGAGAAAGAGAGACTCACAAGTACTTAACTTTTGATTCCAAACATTACCGAGTTTAGTATTTTTCTATTTTTCTATTTTTCTTTTAATTTTGTATTTTCTCCTTTTGAGGTTTTCATCAAAGATATAATAAAGGAAGTGAAAAATCTTTGATTAAATTCGGAAATAGGCTTAAATTGTTTTTTCTTTTTTCTCTCGATTTATTATTCAAAATAATTCATAGAATTGTAACAAAAATTATTTTATTTCTATTTCGTTAAGAATAATATTCTCATAGCGTGACATTTAGATTGTAAAGTGTTGTTCTAACGTATATTAGAATCTACTCACGCGAACATAATCATTTTACAAGAGGTAGCTACGCGAATACGTTGACTAAACGTTGCATCGACGCGGATGCTCGTAATTCTAAACTGAGCACAAGCGTTCAACCTGCATGATTGTTTACACGCACGCTATTATATACAAAACAGAAAGAGAAAGGAAAAGAGAGAGAAAGAGAAGAGAGATATGGATTAACCTTATATTTTTATACACACCTGAACTTCTAAGGCATGGTAAGCAAATATGAGGCCAAGCAGTATCACAGTAGACACGGAGATCAAGGTTTTCAGTGCTGTCGAGTAAAACGAGGCCTGTAACAAATAAAGTTTTGAACATTTTATTAATTCATTAATTATTTCTTCATTTTACGATATACTTATGAAACTCGTGATAATATTTATATGCAGATGTACATCATATGTGTAAGTACACGTATGTATAAGTATAGGTTAAATTGTTTCTATCACGTAAATGTTCTATTGTAAATATATTTTATCGATTGTCACGCGAACGATTGAACCCTTTTGTAATAACTCGGAAATGTAAAACCGTGGGTATGGCAAGCGATTAAATATTCAAATGTTTCAGCTCTTTACTTGATTATTATTATCTAATAGAAGTCAAACGCATAACAGACGCACTTATATCGTTCCCGTGTAAATTTATGTATAACGGATAGCTAGAAATTGCAGTACTGTTGAAGAGAATGAAAAAGAGAGAGAGAGAGAAAGAGAAAGAGAAAGAGAAAAGTGAAATAGAGAAAGGATGTCGAGTTAACGACTTAGCGACGTTAATGTTTTCAGGGCTCGTAAAAAGCACTGCAAGCTTTTAGACAGATAGAACTTTCTTCCTTCTCGATGTATCCTGTAATTTCGCACGCGTTTTATTTGAACATTTTAAGCAATTTAGTTTTAACGGTAACAATGAATAAAAAAGCCAAAATCATAGTTAGTTTAAACTCGTTTCGGGAAACCTAGACTAATGAAATGGTCGAATAAATGTTTTTTAATCGAAAACGTGGAAATGTAAATAAGTATTTACTTTAGTAGAATATAGTTTCATTCCAAACTTTGTTCGATAAGACCCATTTCATTTCTCTAATCTCACTTCTTGTATTCTTTTTTCCTTCTTTTTGTTTTTTCGTTTCCGACAAAAATACGACCTGGTAGAAATAAAAAAATCATACTTCGCCGCGTAATACTTTAGCCAGATTTAACGAACCTCCTAAGTCCTTCCTATCTACATATAGATTATACACGTATGT
This sequence comes from Mischocyttarus mexicanus, assembly GCA_023678845.1. NCBI lineage: Eukaryota > Metazoa > Arthropoda > Insecta > Hymenoptera > Vespidae > Mischocyttarus > Mischocyttarus mexicanus. Next base: position 4,450,873 of record JACGTP010000003.1, on the reverse strand, counting down.
ATGTATGTGTGTGTGTATAGAAAACTTAGGTATATCGTAGGTAATCATCAATGGATCGTTGTGTGGTGGTTAGGTGCTACGATAGAATTTCACCTACGTAATTCATTCGTCGCGATTGTAAAGCTCAGATTAAGAGATTTCCGTGCAGGTGAATTGTGGCTCGCAATAACTTTGCCCTATGCCACGGGCTTGCTTCGTAAGAGGAACAAAGAGAGAATAAACTGTTAGGAGAACGAAAGAGAGAGAGAGAGAGAGAGAAAGAGAGAGAGAGAGAGAGAGAGAGAGAAGGGTCGTTTTACCCTGAAAAGCTGCCGGGCAAAACCCTTCTCGTTGTGTAAACAACCCCGGAGAAGGAGATGCCACGTCGGAAGCATATAACTTGAACGTCAGCCGAGGCTTTTTGCCTTTGCTCTTTACGAACTTTACGGTCGTTGCCGCGTTATTGGATATACTACGTGTACACGTATAGATTTACGTGTATGTATGTGTATATTGATGTTCGCGTATGAGGAAAACGCAACAAATTGTTTCGTACCACTTAAATAGAACAAAATGAATTTTCTTTTTTCCTCCCTATACCACCGGACGTTTATTTTTTGATTCTTTTTTTCTTTTGTTTCTTTCATTTTTATATTCATATACGACAATTATATTTTAATATAAAACAAAATCATTGCAATTTGCTAAATATTGTTTAAAAAAAAAGAAAAGTTTTATATTTTATAATTGATTTCACACACCGTTGGATGAAACAAAAAACACGCAACATTTTTGTCAAAGCGAAGATGGAAATGCGTTTACATTGAAATTCGACGTTTTTTTGTACTTTTTTGTTATAAATAATATTTTCGTCCGAAGGGGGCGCGTTTTGGATTGTTTTAACGAAACAAAATTTTCGTTCTTGTTTCTCTTGAAATAAAAAAAAACAAAATGATACAAACGTTTATTAAACAAGTTATAATCCTTTTGGTAGGTAATCTTATGAATATTCACGAGGGGAAAGAGTTTCTTAATCGTGTATAATTTTGTATATTTCTCGTAATTTTATATTCAAATTTAAATTCGTATATATATAGAGAGAATAAAAAACAATTTCAATGAATTTCAATTCATTCTGAATTTATTCGAATTAAAAAAAAAAAAAAAGAAGAAAAATAAAAACATAGAAAACCTTGGAAGAAATTAATTGCAAATTAGAAACAATTTGTCTGTAAAAACTTTTAATTCGTATGCGATTATTTAAAATTATAAACGTGACAACAAAATCTTTTCAAAAAAATAAAATGCAACGAGTATAGAAATAAACTCATTAATTGAATTTGATAATAGTATTTCGAATACGTAAAAATATAATTAATAAAAATAATAATAAAAAAAAAATAATACAAGTAACATAGCGAGAAATTGTTTTATATAAGAATAAAGTTAAGGTTAACGTAGGAGAAATTGTTGATCGTTGAAAGTTCGTTTTGGATTATCGAAAACGCGACGAAACTTCTCCCTTAAAGTCCTTCGACGATTCCGGGACTCTAATTGCATTGAGAAGTGTCTATAATGCGTTTACGAGCCAACCGTTCGCCACTACCACTACCACTACCTCTTCTTCTTCTTCCGTCCTCCCCCTTCACCCTTCCAAACCATCCACGACCCCGCAGTGTACCGCCACCTCCGTTTTCATCACCTCATCCTTCACTTCGAATCGAACATCGTAAAGTGGTCTTTCAATTATCCTATCGATAAAATAGATTATTAAACTCCGTTTAACTGAGCAACTTCATCTCTTCAAAGTTCTTTCGACACTTCTAATATAAAATAGTTAGAGTCCTTTATTTTTTTCTTATTTAAACCACGCCGATCGACTGACCGTTATGCGTATTGTTGCGAAGAAACGTTGATTTTCATTTGGTCATCATCAACTTAAGAAATTTGATCAAAATGCTGATCATTTTTTTAAGTGAAAGAAAAATCTCCAAAACGAAGGTTTAAAAATTCAGCAGTGGTCTTAAGAAGTTTACACTTATTTTTTTGTTTTGTTGATTATTAAAAAAATGTAAGCGTTTATTAAAAAAAGAAAAAAGCGAATTTCTAGAGCGTATGGAAATAGAAAAAAAGGAAAGAAAAAGAGATAAATAAAAATGAAAGAAAAAAATTCATCGTTCGGTACGAGATATGAGAAAATTTCAAAAAGGGGAGAAGATAAAATGAAAAATAAAACACACGCGAATCAAAGTTGATGCGTTTGTCAAAGAAAATGAAATTTAAATGAGTACGGTTTTATATCATTTTCTTTTTTCCATCCTTTTCCATTACCGTCATTGAATTAAAACGATAATTTTGAATATTATCTTTTATATCGATAAAAAAAAAATCTAATAACGACGTATATTTTGTTGTTGTTGTCTCTGTGAAACTTTATGAAAATTAATGTAAAAATTATTTAAAACTAATTAGAAGTGTTGCACCTGATACGTTTGATGTATCGTTATGTGCGAATGCGAATGCACGTGTACGAGCATTTTAACGTTACCCTGTGGAGATTAGTTAGTATGTTACGATACATGTGGGAAACTACGTTAATACTATTGTTAGAATTCGCTTAGGTGCAACGTTTGTCGACTTTTATGTGTATATATATATATATATTATACACACACACACATATATAAAGTGAGACAGATACGAGTAGGACGAGTTTGATAAAGGGGTGTTAGTAGTAGCATGTGCAATATATAATGTTGGTACAGTAAATGTGTTAATACAAGAGCACACGCATAAACGAGAAACGTGAGATTATGTCGTACAGGATATACCTCTGGTCTATGCTATGACCAAACTTTACGATAGCCACATTTACTAACATAAGTACCTTCCTTAACTTGCTTATGCTTATATATATATATATATATATATACATGTATATGTATGAATGTATTTAACTACGAATGTATATATAATCTTAAACGATAGAAACGAGTAAGATCAAGTTTACGATGCACGCGATACGTTTAACAATTTGCCCTTAATATTAATATTAGTTTGGGGAAAAAGAAATTCATTATTTTTTTATCGCACGTTTGTAAAGATTTATATTTCTATATTAAAAATAATGTATTTTTTTTTTCTTGAAAATAATATTATATTTTCTAACAAATTTGATTTAGAAAATTAAACAAAGTTGATTTAGAAAATTAAACAAAGTTATTACTTTATATTATAAATCATATATTGTATTTCTTGAATATGATATATAATAAATATGATATATTATTTATAGAATCAGGAATACGATATATTAATTAATATCTTAAATATAATATATACGAGTATAGCATATGTTGGTAGAAAAGTAGGTCATCGGTAAATAAGTAGGTCATCGGTAAATAAGTAGGTCATTAAGTTTATTTTGTAGTATAGGTCCAAGTCAAATGAGATAAGCGTCAGCTGATGCTTATATCTCTCGGTGAATTCTAGGAAATTCGTTACATATCAAATACACATAGAAAAACATTCCTTAACTACCGGCTTAGGTAAGCATTCAATGTTTTGTTTACGTTCGTTTATCTTCGTCACTCCTCGGCCGGTGTCGACAACCAAATAGTTGTCATTTCGTCGTTAGATCTGTTATTGACCTTCGTGTATGTTCGGTACTTGTCGAATGTATTCGTAACTACTTTTCATAATAATCGTTAGTCTTCTTCGAGCGTTGGAAGGAATAACAAGGGTGTAAGCGAGTTTGTGTAGTGCATATAAGGATATAGTGCAGTTATGGATATGGATATGCAGCATTGGATATAAGGACAAAGGTACATCTAAACGTAAGCTGACCATAATTTTTAACATTTTTATAATAACATTTGACCGCGTGTGGTAGGTTTAGTGTTAAACATATTATATGAATAATTTCTATTAAAAAGTCTAATAGATAATCGTAACGTTGTAGAATTCTTTTATCGGAAACTGTATGTATGCATCCATAATTCTAACAAATAACTTCCGCTGATTCCATAAAACTAAAATGGTTTTAAATATTATCTCCTGTCAGATTTATTTCATAATGATGCATAATCAACTACATCTCGGCAAGTGATCGCTCTCTTATTTTGTTTTTTAAACATTCTAGTATTTTTTTCTTTTTTTTTATATTTACAAACGAGTTTCTACTTGCTACAGAACCGAAGAAAGCGATATCCTAAATAAATATACGCAATCATCCAAGCATTCTTATTGTTAGTTTCGTTGTTTCATATCAAATGTACGTGTTCAGTCACTCTTTCTCTCTCTGTCTCTTTCTAGCACCTACTTTTTTCTTTGTTTTATCAATAATTATTAAAACCATTTGATAAAATCATTTGAGTAACAACTCACCAAAACTTCATCGCAATTGGATATTATGTACGAGTATTATTAGATTATTAGAACTTACGATATCAGAAGTAGAACGGATAAAAATTTGTTGACAATAATTTAAAATTTTGTTCTTACGTTTCAAGACTTTTTCATTTTTGTTAGGATTTATAATTTAGTTTTCGTATACGTGTTAGTGTGTGTTGATATGTACGGGCGATAAGAGAACGAGAGAACGTTTCAATTTGGGAGTCCTTGAACGACATAGGATCCGTTGGGTAAAAGATAAACAAAGGGTATATAAACATCTATGTGGTCTTTCTTTGTTAAACGAACTTAGGCTAGAAACGGATAGAGATCGAACTTTTGAAAATGTGTATGAGAGTTAGATAGAATGATAGTGGTGAAGAAAGAAAAACATGAGTGGTTGAAATAGAACAGAGAAAAAGGGTAGTTGCTCGTAGGAGATACAGTTACGCGTAAGTATTTTATTTAATATAAATTAAAGATCGTATTTTAGATTGTTCATTATTTAACCGTTTTATACGATTTTTCAAATCTTCTTGCTTACATTATTTTATTATTTTATTCGTCTGTTACCTTTATCTTTATTTGTAATATTCAAACACACGAAATATACGAAATTAGATTTTTAAACAACTTTGTTGTATGATATCGTCAAAATACTTTTAATCGTATTTGTTTTATAGTTGATATAACAACGATCAAATAAATTTAATACAATATAAATTCTTTGATTGTCAATGATTACGTACCAATTGTGTTCGGAATAATTGAAACACGAAAATTGAAATATTTCTCGAAATTGTTCATTTCTTTTCGTGTCATTATTTCTTAAATAATATTCTCCAATGACAGGAAAAAAAAAGAAAGTTGAAAAATATAAGATCTTTTGCCTTACCCAATTACGTGCTATGGTAACGTAAATATCCCAGAGAGAAAGGTATGGTACTTTTTAATACGATTCTAGAAGGTAGTCCGTTCGTTGGTGTTTCTGCTCTTCAACGATTCAACGATTCGAGTTACTCTCGAAACCACCGAGGCTTTTCGTGCGTTGAAATATTTAAAAAGTTTCCTCGAAGTTTATCCTACCGCAGAAGGATTAAAGCCAATGAAATTTCTAGTTTAGTCATGCGTTACTCCTGGTATACAGGGGACGAAGAAGGAACAAGGTGGGGAAGAGGAGAAATGGCAGAGAATTTGGTCTATCCTTTAAAATCGTACCTTTGTCAATCATTTTATTTTATCTCAATATTTAATACTTTAATAATAAATCTAACTAACAAATTAATATGGATTGAATTAGACGAGAGACCTAATAGAAAAATATATTTATTAGCCCACAGTTTTATATTATTAATCCACGCGATAAATATTCCGCGATATAAATTTCAATTCAATTATGTGCATTTTTTGCTCTATTTTATACTTGACAATCTAATAGATAACAAAAAGTTTATTATAAAATTATCGTTTGTAAATATTTCTAATACTAAAAGAAAAATTGTCGAGATATTATATATAAATAATTAATTAATCAAATCTTATATTTGAATGTGTAACGCATACGATAAAAATATGCGGATAAAGATTTTCTTTAAATTAAACCGATCGTATTGAACAAGCTCGTAAATCATCGTATAGTATAATATATATAATATATTTTTTAATTAATTACAATTACGATATATTATCAGTATTCTCACGTGGTAATCCACAAATTGTTGTTTAACGTGTACATTCAAATAGATAGTAGAAATGTTTGATAAAGAGAACTAAATAGTTTACATAACTATATTTTTTTATTTTTTTATTTTTTTTAAGCTTCCAGAGGTTTAGAAAGGATGAACTTTGGACGATGAAAAAAATCTGTGGGAATTCCATCAACGTTGAGAGAGGGAGAGAGAATGAGAGAGAGAGAGAGAGAATAACTGAAACGAAACGTGTATCAAACTATGCATATTCGAACATAGTACACACGTTATTTATATTTAGGTTTGTTTTTTTCCCTTCTCTTTCCCATTTTTATTATTTTTAGTTTTATTATTTGAACGTGTTGCTATCGACAAATAAGCAATGTCGCAATATCGAAGAAAAAGTATCGATTCAAAAATTGTACCAATACAAATATATAGAACCTCTGTTCGATTTTTTCTCTTCCTATCTTTCCTCTTCTCTTCTCTCTCTTTTTCTCTTTCTTTCTCTTTTTCTATCTCTTTTCACATTATCGTTAGTCGCTATTAAAACAGAATACCTAGACGTTGCAAAAAGTAATATGGGGGGAATTAAAAAAAAATGAGAGAGAAGAAAAGGTAAAGAAAACGAAGATGAAAACCATTCAAATATCTGTGGGTTGCATTTTTTTCAATAGTTTCTTCCGTGATTGACGGTACACGTTTTAACATCAAAGTACTTTCGAACAATCGATACATTCCTTCTCGTAAATAACTCGAACAATCATCGTTCGTGTTATCAGAAATGATATATTTATATCTACATTTTTCGTGAGATAAATGAAAAAATCTTATTTCAATAATAAATCTTTACTTTTTGATTATTTATTTTTCTATTCTATCTACGGTAGTACATATATATATATATATATAGTTAATCAGTGATACATGGTCAAAAGATTATCCACAATGTTTTTCATTCTTTATTTGTATACATATCGAGATATTGGATATCGATATCCTTTATGCAAAGGTAATCGTAAAGTAACGTTAATATTTATAGTCGGCACTTTTGATATTTCTTTTCGAAAGAGTGATGGGGTAGAGTGGTGGGAAAGCATTCTTTTAGCCTATTTTTCCTACTATTTATTTCCGGAAAAAAAAAAATAAGAGTAGTTTGGTGTTTCGTGTGTTTTCCAATTCGGTGAAATTTCTTTCTTCTCTCTATTCTTCTTCGTCGAAGTCGACAGAGAATTACTATCTTCGATAAAGAAAATATTGCCGTTTACTTAAAATATTGATAATTATTTTTTAATGGATGTTTCGTTTGTTGTATAACTATTATCGAAATTAGTGTTGTTTAATAATTTCTTTTGAAATATAAAATCAATTAAATCAATATAAATGATTATATAATGAAAAATATAATTCAATAATAATTTTTTTTTAAGGAGGTATATTTAATTTGATTTCAATAGTTTGATATGTTTTATCTCGTGTCATAGACAGGATAATAGAAAGGATGCAGCTGAAACCATTCCGAATAATCTGTCCTGGATACGAGCGTTTGGTAAACTTTCCCCGAGTAGTGCTAAACAAAGTTTCTTCCGTCCGTTGCACGTGAATAGTAAATATATATTTATCTATTAGTAATTAATTTGCTTATACTAGCAAACTTAATCACGATATGTGATTTATAAAGTTGATTCATCAAAAAAGTAGAAGGAAGGATAAATAATGAAAATCTAGATATTGCTTTTTTATTTCTTAATATTCCAAGCAAATAGAATAGATGATGCATCAGCTAAAACTTTGTGATAATCTGAGAGAAAATCAAAAGAAATAAGAAATAATATAAAAAAAAAGAAAAAATAATTAGTTTTTCGTAAAAGGAATAGAGGAGGTAACATGCTAAACGCGAATCAAATTTCGTGGTTTTGTGCTTCCTCCTCGCGTTTGCTTTCTACCTTTCATCAAATAGCACGAATAGGATATCTAATATACGCACGCGTACATCTACACGGTAATTAACCATCTGTCTGGTGTACATGTATTTCATTCGCAACTCATTAGTCTCAATCAAAGTGATGACGTTTTTTTTCTTCTTATCGTCGGAAAGAAAAAAAAATTTATCACACAACAAATCATAGTTATTTAATTAATTATTTCTATATTTTTCTCTTATCATCTCATGATCATAATATAATATATTATATTAGGTTGTCAAATATGAAATGGAGCAAAAAAAATGCACACAATTGTATTGAAATTTGCTCCATTTCATACTTGACAATCTAATAGTTCTTAAAATAATTAATTTAACAAAATCTTATAACTATATAAATTATCTAATTAATATTATTACCGTCATAATAATAATAATAATAATAATAAGCATCATCGGTATAAAATAATTAATTAATTCTTATAATAATCGTTGTTTCTTTTTTAGAAGAAAAAATTCTTGCGTTGAGATTGAAAAAAAAAAGTAAATAAAGGGGATGAAAGAGAAATGTTTCCGAGGGAGAAGATTTAAAAAGAAAGATGTAACGGTGTGTCAACGTGTTAACAAGATAGATAGTTTATCGTAATTTCGAAGGGCGTGACCGCGAAGCAGTGGTCTTTCTCTTTCTCCCTCTCTCTCTCTCTTTCATATGCACCATGAATCCGGTCGAATCCGACATGCGCAGGAACAGATCATGCCGTCGCTATGACGACCTCATCCGCGTCTTAAAGTCTCTCTTCGGTGTCCGTTAATGCTACAGGAGGTGATATACCTGTATAATACCATCATACTCTGAGCTCTTTGTTTATGAATTATGGCGTCTTTTGTACGTCGTTAGCGGTGTACTGTAGGTGTTTACAAAAAAAAAAAAAGAGAAAAAAAAAATAGAAAAAACAATGAAAATAGAGATAAAAAATAAGAGAGATAGAGATAGAGATGAGAGAAATGATGATGACGATGGAACAAAGCAATGGAAAAAGGAGATGGATAGATGAATAGATGGATAGATGAATAATTCCACTGTTTGTTTTGTTTTATAGTTCTTTAGATTCCTTAATGAGTTTTATATAGGATACATATATACACGGATTGATATACACACGCATGTATAATATGTACAACGAGTTTTCACGTTTCTTTTCATCGTTATGCATTTATTAACCCTCGCCTACGTGCATATACACTTAGAAATTAATTAGGAACGTTAAGTGGTCAAGTGATGTAATATGCTTGACGAAAGAGTGGGAGAGAAGGAGGGTGAGTGGGAGATGTAAATCAATTAACTTGTACGTCGTACGCATATGAACGGATAACTCATTGAATTATTACTATATGTACATACGTATATATAGATCTAGATAATCGTATTTGTGTAAGTACTTTAATTAATCAACATTACATAATATTAGATATATATATATGTACATTGTACATAATTTAGGGGATATATATGTGCGTGTGTGTGTGTATTTACTTAGGTTAATTATATAATCAATATTATAATATGTATAGAGATATATACACATATATATATTTCGAATTAGATCATATTCATATAATCATTTAAAAAAAGTATTTACGTATTTTAATGAAAACGACGATACCACCATGTTGAATTATTTTCCCCTATTTTGTCATAATCCATTTCGTTTTTCAAATTCAAACAAAATTCGTACAAATTATGACAGCGCGGTGTGGTTCTTCGATAGCTCTCGATCGAAACGTAAAATCCGATATATCGAAGCTGTCGGGGGTATCCCACGTCATAAATTGTCGCAGGGAATGGTGTGTATATCTATCTATTCATCTAATCTCATATATCTCATATATCTCGTATACCGGGTGAAGTATTTTAAGCGGACAACCAGAATAATTTCGATTGATTATTTTTGTAACTTGAAAGAATGTGTGTCCAAGACTAAAAACACATTTGTGATTTAAAAAATTATTATACTTTTCTTTTTCTTTTTTCAACATCTCATTTAAAAACCATTCAATTAGTTTTTTAATATAAAATATTTTCCATATAACGATCGATCTTGAATCTATCTTATAGCTCGTAGCTCGTTATACGCGTCATTAAATTTCCTATTTTAAATTGTACATAGAAAAAGATATTATTTTATTTAAAAGAAAAGAAAAAAGAAATAAGCTGGATTGACCTTCTGTATCCTTTACGTGTCCCACGTAAAAAAAAAAAAGATACTTTCAACGTGGGATTATACGTTATCCTCGAAAGCAAGTAAATTTTGTCTCAAGTATTTTATTTCTTTTTTTTTTTCTGTCGACCAATATGACCATTGAATTATTTAGGTGGTACGTTTTAAATGTGTCTCACTTCGTATATGTATACGAGAGAATCTGGACAAAAAAAAATATATATATTATATATATTATATTATATATTTCATATATATGTACTGTAGATTCGACTCTTCTCGATGAAACGCGATAGGCAAGTAAATAGACGAGTTCGAAGACGTTTTAAGGGCTCTATGATCTATCGCTCGCAGGCATCGTTGTTCGTTGTATTGTTATCCGAAGTAGTACATATATATATAAATATGTATATAGAACATGATCAAAATTCTAGACTCGTACTGCAGACACCACGCGATGCAAATTTAATTACCGCGGAAGGTGGTCGGTTTAATTTTACAAGAGACATTTCAAGTACTCTCTCTCTCTCTCTCTCTTTTTCTCTTTCTACTCGTTTAAAATTTTTTTTTTTTTTTATACTATTACAAGTCTTTCCCATTCTCTCGTGATGATTATTAATGCGACCCTTTGTTATCGGTAAATTTTCTTTCTTTTTGTATCCATTTTAAACTCAGAGCTCGAATAACGAAAAAATATCTTCCCTGGCTTATTTCATTTGATTTATTTCTCTTCTTTTTTTTTTTCGTAGATTCATTATTAATCGTTATTATTTTTGCTTAATAATCGTGACAAATACAACTGACAGGAGAGAGAGAAAAATAAATAAAATGTAAGAAACACGTAGAAATAATTCGTCTCTTAAAATTTATTTTTATAACATTAATTCGTACGCGAATGTAATTCTTGTATTTTTTGGTCCTCCAGGTAATCTCATTGAGGGAAAGAAGAAAGAACGAAAAAGAGAGAAAAGAGGGAAAAAAAAGGGTAGAAAATAATCGCGAATCCTTTGTATCGACTTTTCTATTTTTCTCTTTCTTTCTCTTCCTCTTCCTTTCTCTTTTTCGTTTGTAGTGGAAAATTAAAGAACGATCATCTTTTTGTCCAAGCCGACAAGATGTCTCTTTGTTACTAGCTGTGTTATAAGGGGTAGGGTTAGTAGAGACCAGTCCAAACGTAAAGTCCCCTTTTTTTCTTGGCTCCTTTTTCTGTCGAATAATGGAACCGACGACTTTACTTCTAAGCTAACCGAAAAATTAATCTTCGAAGAAAAAGATTGTATCTTTTGAGTGAAATTGTGATGATGATGATGACGACGACGATGATGATGATGATGATGATGATGGGTATATTGCGGAAGGAAACTAGTACGGTTTCAAAAAGGATAGAAGGAAGAAAGACACGTACCAGACGTTGGGAAAAGATACTACGACATTGCTTTGAAGCCTTTTTTGTCTCTCCCTTTTACTTCTTTCTTTTTTTTTTCTTCAAATATTTTTTAAATTCTTTTTGGTCGAGATTATACCGTGAAAGCTTTCGTGCAATATTTGAAATATGTCGCGATTTTGTGTATCTTAAGTTTCAACGTGTTTCACATCAGTTTTCAGTTTGTTTTACTTTACTAATTTGTTTCTCAGTGATATCTCAATGTAGAAATGTTCTTCTTTATTTCTTTTTTTTGTTTATGTTTTTCGCATTAATGTAAAGAGAAAACTGCGTATATATTGACAAAAAATATATATATATTATGAAGTTTTAGTAGCAGAAGGAATATATTTCTCTCAACATTTTTTCAGAGATTAAAAGAGAGATTTAGGAATTATTTGTCAAATATATAAACTCGATCTTTCGTCATGATTTCCATCATTCACTTCGTTGACAAGTAGTATACCAATTATGACAATTAGACGACTTCGTTCATTAGAAAATATCGGAACGATATAACAGAACGTGTATTACACTCGATATCAGAATCTCGTCATGTTTATTATGAAGAGATGACTGATTGGAAATACATATAATAATTGAAACTACATGATTTGCATGTATTTATATATGTATATTCACCTATTGTATATCTAAATAATATATACGTGTGTATTGAAAGTAAATGATTGGTTGTTCTACTTTGTCACGTTCAACGAAACAACGACTATGTCTCGAGAATGTAATTTGTAATTTTCTTTCCTCTTTTTTTTTTTTCAAATTCATATTAATTTTCTCTGAAATTTCTTTCATATTTTTTTCAATTTTCTTTTTTATTTTTTTTTTTAAGTATAGATCGAAACTTCGAGTATAAATGAAACGTTTATTTTCTGGCATGAACATTTATTCCTTTAAATGGAAATAGAAAATAATGTATTCCCGAGTAACTCAATTGTTTTAAGTTATAAAAAAAAAAAAGAAGAAAATGAGTTTTCCTTTTAACGAAGTTTTACCATATCCGACTGGTGAATTTTATTTAGCGTCGATGAACAACAAGATCGAATGGAAACGTTTCTTTTGTTTACCCAGACTAATATAAACGTTATTATAAATAGTAATATTTTATTGTTATCTTTATAAATTAACTTTTAAATGTATAAAGTATCTAAGTAAAGAATTTCTTTTATTCTTTTTTTTTTTATAACAAGTAGTATAAGAATGAATTTTCATGGATTCGTGTTGGTGGAAGAATCGTCCTGAAAAGAGCCACTTGCGGTTATTTCTTCGTGAAAGAAAACTAAAGAAAGCATAAGAGAGAAAGAAAGAGAGAAAGGGAGAGAGAAAGAGAGAGAGAGAGTGATAGAAAAGAGGGAAAAAGTGGGAAAAAGAAAATAAAAAAAACAGAACCGAGCCGTGAAAACAAACAAGTTGCTGAATGGCAACGTGTTGTGCGAAAGTTAAGAGGGATCTTTCTCTTCTTTTTTCTTTCCCTCTCTCTCTCTCTCTCTATCTCTCTCTCACCCTCTCGTTGCTATTTTGTTTTTATTTCGCTTCGTTCGCGCTTGATTCAGTCACCCTCTCCTTCACGTAGCAGTTGGAAATTGTTACAACAAAAAGCTTTATTACGAAAGAGACTTAATTCTGCTCGATGACTTGCACGCGAGACCGTATTCGTTTTAGTTTTATCTTCTTCAATTGTATTTTATTTTACCTCTCATTTTTACAAAAAAAGAAAAATCTAAGAGAGAGAGAGAAAGAGAGAGAGAGAAAGAGAGAGAGAGAGAGCTTTTATCTTAAACTACAAAATGCAACGGTTTTACGATAATCCATGGTATCATGAAAGCTCGAAGCTAAAAGATAGTCACCTGGTGAAAGGGTATTCTATTTGATGAAACATACATAGTAAAACAAATAGAAAATATACTATATAGAATTTGCTTTTAATTCTTCTTCTCACCATTACACCTAAATTTTCATCAAATTATTTCGGTAAATGTTTTCGACGAAATTTGACCCGCTCGTATTTCTTATTGTTCTCTTATATCTTACAATTGAATAATTTATTTAAATATATAAGAATCTCATATATAAACGTATATATCTTTTGTAAAATAAGTCTTTCCTCCTTTTGTATTTCAACCCTCGTTGCTTTTTGTTAATCAAGATCTCTACGGAATAATTTCTCTTTCCTTTAATCAGGGTGATTAGCGAGCTCATTTGTTAATTCAACTTATTTAGCATAGTACGAATATATTTTAGGTTAAAACGTTAAATTATTTTTTTTGTTAATTAAATCTACAATGAACTCGAATAATAATAATAATAATAATAATAATAATAATAATAAATTTTATTATTGAATGAATTTTAATTAAAAATAAAAGTGAGAGAGAAAGAGAATGTAAAAATTACATTTGATTATATAAAATAATCGATCGTTCAGTATCTTTGACCTTATCGTTGATCTTTTTAATTAGACAATTTTTTTAACTACATTTAAATACCCTTTTATAAATATTCAAGGTGACGGAGATAGAATCCTTGATAGATTTGATCACTCATTCATGAGTCATTCGTTTTCTCTTTCTTTAAAGTTGATTCCCATTAAAACATGTCCACAGGATGAAAAAGAAAGCAAACAGAAGCTAGATTTTCTTTGTCCGGAGAATCTTGTCCTATGTGTGTGTGTATGTGTGTGTGTATGTGTGTGTGTGCGGATCTTTTGCCAGATAAAAGATCGCGATTCCCTTTTTATCTTTTATCTAGTCTCTTCTTACTTCCTACTTTTCTACGACATTTTTCTTTACTTTTTTTTAAGAGGTGAAGGAAAAGAAACGGGGAAGGACGTTATTTAAGCTCTCCTTAACTGCCGTCGATCAGTTTCGTCTTTCGTCATTTCAACCCTCTTTACCAGCACCATCACCACCACTATCACCACCACTATCACCAATTCACCCAAACTCTCCTATTCCTACTCCTACTCCTCCTATTTTCACTGTGACTTTTATTTTATCTTTCTTTTTCGAACTTTACCAATAAATGTTTTCAAATAAATTTCTACGATATAACCATCGCAAATATTTATATTCGAAAAATGATTAGATCTCGGTATATGTGTGCGCGCGTGTGTGTATTAGGTTGAATTTATTTAAAAGGAATTTGGATATTTTTAATATTTTGTATTCGTATGAACAATTTACTTTTTTTTTTCTCTACAAGAAAATTAATATACGTATATTAAAAAAAATATTGATATTATTGTATTTTCTTTATATATATGGAATGTATAAAGTAATTTGGAGTATGGTGTAATTTATTATAAATATATTATATGAATCAAGTATTTGTATAAAATACTAATAATAAAGAGAAAAAGAGTGAAAGAGAGAGAGAGAGAGAGAGGAAGAGAGAGTATTTTTGAATAATATACTTATAACGAGTTATTGGAATATATTCGATAAAAATAATATTAGTATTTATTCGGGTATAAAATACTGAAAATTCCAACATTATTTATTAACCAACACAAATATTTTTACAAATATTGAAACGTCGATTTGTTTAATTCAATTATGTTACACAGGACGAAAAAAAGAGGAGAGAGAGAGAGAAAAAGAGAGATAAAGAGAGAAGAGAAAGCAGACGTGATTTCGTTTGTTTACGAAAGTATTCTTGTTTAATTACCTTCGTTTTTTGAACGAATAATCCTGCAAAGCTTCTCTCGTCACTGGAACAATAATGCTCTGACAACAGGATAGTTTTTATATCCTGTTGTTATTTGTCAACCGTTGTTAAAGAGAAATAAAGAACATGAGATAACGACCTGACTGTATACGAATAGGAATTCGATAAATAAATATCATTCTGATTATAACATTTTTATCGGTAATTGGAATTATATCAATGATCAAAAAAAGAAATCGTACTTTTAAATAGGAAGACAAAAAAAAGAAAAGAAACATGTATTAAAATAAAATGAGTACGATTCTAATTACGTTGCTTCATAATTATATTATCATATAATATTTTATGATAAACTTTTGTAACAACAAATTTTAACAATATTCGTAATTATATTATTTTAGAAACTTTTGCCGTAATAACATTTAACCCAAACTCCCTCCCCTAGCAGAAATGTTTTTATGATTTAAAACAAAATTAATAATTAAATATTAATTTTTGTATACTTTCAATATGTAATAACTATGAATCGATATTATTTCACTTAGATTTAAGAAAATACTAAGATGTTCTTTGTAATACTTTTTATTCTATAATAGTAATTTGTAAGAAGTTAAAAGTTGAAAAGAGCGAAGGTTGAGATTGGTTGCTATATAATAATGAGAACAAGAAAAAAAATAAAAGAAAGGTTTTATTGGTCTCATTATCTCCTCTAAGAAGAAACTTTGAAATAGATACCTTTATATATATATGTATTCTTATTTATTCATCATGTTATTCTCGAGATACATGTCTTCTTTCATAGCCCAGAGTAATTTCGATTCATCACGAAGTAAAACAAAAGAGATGATATGGATTAAGTACTAATTGTAAGAACGAAACAAAAGGACTTCTTCTCTCTTGGTATCGTTAAAACTAGATGAAGAGAAATAAAAAAAAAAAATAAAAAATGAAGATGAAATGGATAATTACAAATAATATTTGAAAATTGTTAAAATAGTTGTAACACAACTTACTCGAGTTTCTTTTCAACTTTTCTTTCTTAACTTTACAGACAACTTTGGTTTCACGTATAACAATTATTTTATCGTTGTGATTATTTGTCCAGTATTTTTTGTTAACTGTAATTCAATTTCTTTCCTTACTTTTTTTCTTATAGACATGTTTTTTTATTATTATTTATAACTAATGTCACGTTCATCGTTTGGGGATTACAATTCATTACTTTTTGTAGAATTTTTTTTTCTTTTTTTGGTAGATAAATTAGCAGACTCACTCACTCACTCTCATGGGAATAACTTTTTTAATAATAGTAGTAGAAATTTGACTATAAATCAGGATGAAACGATACATTGTATCTTCGAACTTGTCATTAGTCAAATTCTATTTAACGATTTAACGTAGACTTAGTTTGTTAAGTATTATCAGTTAGAGATATAATTTTTCATTCTATCACTTTACGATTGGATGATGTCGACAAAATGTTTGATCACATCTAGATTTCTCTGACTCTTACTACCATAATGCTTGAATCGCGTATAAATGCCTGACTTGTACTACTTAAATTTCTGATTCCGCATAGATGCCTGATTTATATTATTTGACAAAAAAGATTTAAAATATGGGAAAATTTCGTAGCAAATTTTCAATTCAATTATGTGCATTTTTTTGCTCAATTTCATACTTGACAATCTAATATACATATATGAGTAATTTTAGAAAATTGTCTTTTTCAGTAGACATAGAGTTATTTTCTCTTAGCTTTAGAAAATTCCATTTTCTTTGATAGTGTCAAAGAGAATAATAAGAAAAAGAATTGGTCCCTTTTGGAGGAAGGTTGGGACTTTTGGGAGCGTTGTTAAAAAGACGAAAAGAAAAAAAGGATCACTTGGACGTGGTCTATGTATCCGCATCACACGGTGATACAAGGAACATAAAGAAAGCGTGAAAAGCTCGCGATATATATATATATATATATATATATATATATATATATATATATATACGTATATTTATTGACGTGTGGGTAGAAGGAGTTCTTCTTTCACGTTCCCTTTATTCTCAGGGAGAAGGACGTAATGCACTTTCTTGACGGTCTTTCGCGTTCTCACGAATGCCAAGAGTTTTCTTGGTACGTACTACCAAGTTTCGGTTTCTTGGAATGTTTCATTCTCCGATTTGCAAGTCTTAGATACGTAGCTACGTGTGCCGTGTGTAACATATATAGAAAATATATACGTATATTCATGTAAATGAATACATACATTTAAACACAGTTAGAAGAGTGCCATATACGCGAACACATTGGAACATTAGAACTTTGAAAATTTTCTAAATGAAACATAAAGTAACGAATGATACTTGGTTATTAGGAAAATTTTATTCACTTTTTTTTAAATAAATAAAAAAAAAATCATTGATATATAATATTATTTAGCTATTTTTTATGTTTAGGTATTTTTATGAAGTTATCTTTGCAATTTATGCACATATTCATTTGTAATATATTAAATATGCGATTATGATATATTTTATATATATATATATATACGATTTGATTCGAAAAATCTTTTTTTAAAAACGATTTTCTATAATACGTGTGTACATTAAAGTTTAGTTTATTTTTGATAAGCAATGACGATATTATTTAGGAACTACGTCTCTCAATATACTATATATATATATATAGTCCATGTACTATATATTATTTTTATATATTGTACCAATGCAGGAAGATTCTACTTTCTCATGTATGATTTGGCGCAGAATTCCGTTTTCGATAGAGAAAAATAGAGTAAATGGAGACATAACCGTCGTCTTTTAAAGGCAAACACACGAAGCTGTCTCTCTCACTCTCTCTCTCTCTTTTTCTCTATTTTTTTTGTTCCTTTCTCCTATCCTCCTATCTATCGATATTGTTAATCCATTTCCCAGTTTTTTTGGCACAGACTCAGAAGGAAGATTGTTCCGATCAACAAAGTAATTCAGTCCGCGAAGATATTCCTTTTCGGCTATTTAGTTAGATTCCTCTCGATTATTTAGAAAAAAAATAAAATAAAAACTAAAAGAAGAGGAAAGAAAAGAGATGTTACCGCTATATCGCATATATTCACACAGATCGTGCAAACCGGATTCACTTGTACTTCATTTGAAAACCAATGAAGTGAACTTACGTTTGAAATTTATATTTTAGTCCAATAGGGGATTTCTCCGGTCGTTAAAAGTTTTCTTAAAAGCGAGTTCCGAACGTCCAAAGTATCGTTGAATATGTTAACAGTTTCTTTTTTTTTTTGGAAGAAACTCTCGTAGAATTTTTCATGGTACTTTTTTGTTTAGACATTATTATTATCATTATTATTATTATTGCAATTCTTTGAAGGGTCTAAAGAAAATAGAGAAAGTGGATTTCATAATTGTACCTCTTTCTTTTGGATTTTATTATTTTTCCAATTTTTATTTTTATTCTTTTATCGCAAATCTTTGCAGATTCTCGGAGTAAAGGGGATTTTACAATCAAATTTTAATGTTATTTATGTATTATTATTATTATTATCATCATGATTATCGTTACTATTTTTTTTTTGTATCGAAAATCCTTTGGGACTATTACAAGTGGATTTGTTGGATCCTGTAAAAGGATTTCGTGTGTAGAGAATAAGTATTAGGTAGGATATTTCAACGAAAATACTTCTTTCTGATCCATTCGCGTTTCTCACGTAGGATATATTTTTCAAAAGATATGGTTATCCGTTCGATACATGCTCGACTCCTCTTGAGAAAGATCGTGCCTTGGAGACGAAACTATGTGTGTATGTTTATATATATATAAAAAAAGGGGAAGAATAAAAGTGTGTATGAGAGATAGAGAAAGAGAGAGAGAGAGAGAGTGAGTAAAAGTAAGAGAGAATGAAGAACGAACAGGGACGACAATAAAGCTTCTACTTAAGTGTCGCTTCGTGCTTATCCGAAAAGTTCAGAGAAAGGAAACTAGTTTTCTCTTTTCGTTTAGTCGCCGTCCGAAGTAAATCCTATCAGGGGTAGACGAACGTTAATGTAGAAGACGGGAAAATCAATACGACGCGTCGTTTGTAAGGATCGCTAAGGGCCACAAAGTTAAAGAGAAATCTCGCGATGTCATCTTTGAAAAAGAATTAGCTGGAACCTGGATGAGGTTAGAGTAAAAGAGGAAAGAAACATAGTTAAAAGTTTCATTTATTTTTTCTTTTTTTCTCTGACAGTTTTAGTCCAATTTTTTGTCAGATTTAACTCTATACATATATATTTATAATACATATATATATTATTATATATAAGTAACTCGGTGAACATTTTTAGTTATAAAGGGTTAACTAAAAGTTTTCATATAGGCCGAAAGTTTGTGGTTTTGTAATATGTATAGGTTTATCATATCGATATAATTAACTTTTGAAAATTAATTTATTTTAAAGGGTTGTGGAGTCGAAAGTTTGTAGATTGGAACCAGATAAAAAAATTTTAGACCCCTAATATCTCTCAAATGAAGTTATCGATTTTTAATATCATCTAACAAGAATGTTTCAATTACATTATATGGATACGTTAACTTATATTAATAATTTTAATAACTTCAATTCACATGTTAGTTTTTTTTTTTCGATAACTAATTTGAACAAATTAATTAGAAAATTTGGAAAAATAATTTAAATATTTGTAATTTTTAATATTATCTACAAATTTTTCATTCACTTTGCATATTTATATTTTTTTTATCGAAAAAAACAAACTTATGAGATTGAAACGACGATGGATGATAAATTATTGTCCAGGTAATATTAAATTGGTTTGTTAATTCGTAGAAAACTTCTCGGAGATAATCACTGTCTTTTTAGTTTTCTTTTTTAATACTTTACTTCTTGTTCAAATGAAAACGCGCGAACTAACAGACGTTATCGTTGTTAATGATCTAGAAGGGTAGAAAACTTTGCAACATAATTATCTTAAGTAGTTGTTGGAATTTTCGAATAATACAAAATAGTAATAGACCGTGCGATTAAGAAATTCCCTTTAGGTAAGTAACTTTTCTTAGAATTTAATTGAAATAAGAAAAAATCTTCTTAAAACAATGGATTGAAGATGGGGGAAAGGGGATGCATAAATAAAAAATTTTTTTCTTATACACATCGTTTATATGTAGTTGTTTTCAACAAATTTAGGTCATACCCCCGATGTTCGGTGAATTTTTACAAAAAAAAAAAAAAACGAAAAAGTCCATTGAAAAATGTTTCAAGCTTTCTGGATTATTCCTTTTGCCAGAACGATGAATAAAAAAAAAAACAAATTCAATTATTCGCTTTTTTGAATTTAGACCATTTGAAAAGTAGTCGCGTTTATCACGCCTGACGTTAAAAATGGAAAAAAAAAAGAAGAAAAAAATAAAAAAGCATAGAGTAATGTTCACGTTGCCGACGTAAAAATCAAATCAACTGGTTCGAATGGGCGTGTAAATTTTTAGAAAACGACGTACGCGATAGAAAAGTTTTAGCAACTGGTACCATACTACGCATCATACATGGAGAGAAGAAAAAGAAACAAATAAATATACGTAGAGATATAAAACCTGTTTTTAATCCTATGTGTTTATCAGTTCCTAGAATTTTTGATGACGCGTATTCAAGGATACAACGTATGCAAACACACTAGATGTAGATCATTTTTAGTTAAACGTTTGACGTTAGTGCACATGTTATTCTGTTGCTCTGGGATTTCTCAAGTAAAACGGTTAGATTCGTTTCGAATTTTATATATTCTTCGTTTATACGTAACAATATGTACACGTAAATTAATTATTATCTATTCATTGATATTTTCATTATCTTTAATCATTGTAATAGATTGTGAAAGAAATAGTAAAAAATGATGTTCCATGTTTTATGTAGATAAATATACACGTGAGATTAATTCAAATGTATTATTTATATAAAAACTTTACAAAATTCTCTTTTATAAGTGTTACTATACGAATAATTAAAACGAAAAGAAATAGATATTAAATTACGTTTTATATATAATACATATATAAATAAATTAATTATAATACACTGTTAAAGAAAAAAGAAAAATGTTTAGTAATACGCGTGGAAAGTGTGTGTTTTTACAAAAATTTTAATAAGATCAAAATTGTTTATTAAAATATATGAATATAATAAAACTGACCTTCCCGTAAACGCCGGCACTGGAGAGTTCGTTTTCGATGACCATGACAATGATGCCGAACATTCCCATAACTAAAGCGTAATCGCTGATCCGTTTGCGTTTCTCGAAAAGTGCCTTCCGCCTTCCGAGACGATAACCAACGTTGGGTTTGTGTTTGGATCCAGGTCCGATACTACCGGATGGTCCCTTCATAGGGCCACCTCCTCCTAGTACCCTATCGTCAACATAACGCGGATACTCGGTGTGGACAGCAACGAGTGCAATTCCTGCATCCTCGCCAGCATTCGCAGCTCCGGCACTTCCGCAACCGGTACCTCCGATACCCCCACCTCCGCCGCCACTGCTACCAACTCCACTTCCTACACCTCCACCACCACCACCACCACTTCCACCGCTGTTCTTCATCGCTCCCGGAATCGAGAGTGTCGATACTGGCTTCCGCAACTGCAACAATTTATCGTTCGATCGTTAAACATTCTTTCTCTTTTATTTTTATTTTGGTTTTTTTGGTTTTTGATATAGCGTAGAATTCTCTTATAACACGTTGTTGACCATTTATAACTATTTCATGTATTTTTATTTTAATCTGATTTTGAAATTTTAGCATGATTCCTTTTCGAGCATATGTGTACATTAGTTATTTATAATTATTATTTTAATAGTATAATATTTTTTACACTAAAACACTAATACAAACCTCGGTGTAATAAGAATAGTACAATTTGTTTCTATAAACACGAATAATATAATTCAATTATAGATGGTTAACAATTGTGATGATAAAGATATTAAATCTATTTAATTTCAACAGGTGTAATCTAAGACATAAAACACATACACAGCTAGTGCATTATTTTTGTTTGTTTGTTTATCAGTCAAGACATAAGGTGCAACGTATTTAACAATATTCGATACAAAATATTTGTTGGGTGAATGAAAAAAAAGAAAAAAGTAAAAGAACGTTCAGTGTATCAAATAATTGCAAAATCACGAAAGGTAGACAGATTTTCAGGCGTACTTGTACCTTTTAATACAAAAGTTAACATATTAGGTATTTATATTCCAGTAAAAATGAGAGAGTAACCCGAAAGACGAGAAAACATATGAAGGGTCAAGATTTAGGTATACATGTACCAATGGAAAACAAGTATTTAATGTACTTCCAAAGGTTTTTTCATAAATAAATGCAACGTTGAATTAGATTATTTTTTCTTCGTAGAATTTAAAAGATGATTTCTTCATTTATATTTATTTATAAATAAATAATTATTTTATATATTTTTATTTTTTTTTATAATAATTATATAGAGTTTATTAATAGAGAGATATTAGATTTATTTATAAAAAAAAAAAAAAAGAAAATATATATTTTCCAAAGATTTCTTAACGATCTAAACAACGATGGATTTAATATTCATCGATGAATTATTCGCGTTATTTATCTTTCCCTATCAGTGTAAAAACTTTGAAACTCGATATTGGTAAGTTGAAGGAAACGGCAAGTTAAATGCAGGAGAGAAGATAAGCCCTTATCTTTCGGTGAAATAAGAAGAAGAAAGAGAAAGTGGAAAAAAAGAAAGAAAGAATTATTGGTGATAGTAAAAGAAGAAAAATTCTTTCTTCTCTCTCTTTCTCTTTTTTTCCAATTCGCGTAATGTTTTTACCGATTCACTACTATCCTACTACCATCCATGTTCGCTAAGGCGAGGATTGTCAGAGAGATAATATTTATTATTACGACGATAGGCGAACTAGTGGAAAAGTTTTAAGGTAGGAGAGGTGTCAGGAAAAAGAATGACTGTCGTTGTCGGCAACAAAGTCGAATAACGTCCAAGGGATCAACCTCGATTCGGACGTCTAGTAAGTACTTTATATATCTAAAACTATTCTTAAAATGAATTAGGTTCTGTGACACGTGTTCTTAAAACCTGAACGTTTCTTCCTCCTTCTTCGAATAGAAATTCTTTTGCGTTATTTAAAATAGAACAAATCTTAACCAATTTTAATTTATTTTTTTAATGGATATATGTTTATCAATTAAATATTGTGTGTGTGTCCAAGGTTTTTATTTCTTAAGATCACATATTTGCCATCTAATACAACTAGTTTAAAATATTACGAATATTCGAACCATCAGATCAGACTAATTTGTATTTTTATTATTAGGGAATTATTTTATACATTTGAAAAACTAGTAGTAGTGTATTTTAAGTTGATAGTAATAATAGTTAATCGTAAATGTTTTAGAAATAGATATTTTTTTTTTTTGTTAGTTATCGCGAATTTTTTGATATACTTCGGACAAGTATTGTACGATCGTGTGATAATTTTGTAACAGCTTTTTATTATGAAGTTGTGTGTCGTGTGTCGTGTGTATGTGTGTGTGTGTGTGTGTGTCATGAGATAAGGTAGAATGGTAAAATCAACGAGATACGAAATAACGTTTAACGAGCGTTCAAATGTTGCGTCCTGCGTCGTGTCGAACGATGCATAACGAGGACAATGCCAACGGTCCGCGAAATGGTTCTCTCCCTTGTTGTAGAAAATCGAGTCTCGTGCGATTTCACGCGAATTTCATCTTTATGAAACGATTTATTAAATTACCCAATATTATATCTATTTATATATTTATATATATATCTCCTTAAATTTTATTATTAGATTATACTTTTGATTATAGCTCGTTACGGAATCTTTCGAAAAAAATCTTACATACCTACGATATATTTCCTTTTTTTTTTTTTAAAGTTATTAGGTTGCCAAGTATGAATTGGAGCAAATTTTCAATTCAATTATGTATATATTTTGCTTCATTTCATACTTGACAACCTAATATTATTATTTCTAAACATTATTTTCTTCGTGTTTGTAACATTGATTAAACTTTACACTAACATTTAAACGGGCTAATGAAAAAAGGTTGGCGAGTAATTTAAAAAAAAAAAAATCAATTACTCCTTTCTTAAGACATTTTTTAGGCAATCTTCTATATTCTTCTAACCTTTTCTTAATTTTCTTTTTTTTTTTTTCGTTCAGATTTTCAAACTGCAAAGCACGGAAACTTTTTTACAATACGAATAAGAAAAAAAAGAAGAAAAAAAGGGGAAAAAATACAAAATTAGTGTAAGAAGTTTTGAATAGGAGTAATTGATTTTTAAAGTTTGGTGGGAAAACTTTTGGTCCTGCTTATAAACTTTCGGCTCCACCTTCTTTGATAGGAATTAATAATTTTCTATTTTTTTTTTCTTTATGATACGTCAAAACACATATACACACACACATATACTCAAGATAAAGATTCTAAAAACGAATTATGTCAGAGATAAGAAAAGTTGAACGTTATAAGAAACATATAACAATATAATGTCACATGTTCAGTGTAACGAATTTAACTTTCTGTATTTTATTTTTCGTATATAACTGAATGTACTCCGACATACTTACATCTAAAACTGATTTATCGAATAAAATGTACGGTACGTGGCTGGAAATCGCAAACGATCGGCGGATTCCTTTTAAGTCTCGAATGAAAGAAAATCTACGGTTGATATATTTCTTTCTACTTCTAGCTTAACCTGTTTGCGATATATATCGACGAGTTTTCATAAAGTTCTACTTTCTCTTATTTTCTTTTCTTTCATCTATTTTCTTTCTTTCAAGATCCTCGATTCGCCAAGATGCACGAAAGCATTAAAAAAGAAAAAAAAATAAAAGAAAGGAAAAGAAAAAAGAAAGAAAAAATATCGAGAGGACACTTTCTTCATAAAAGATTCACTTCCTTCCATTTTTACTTTTATTTTTATTTCTCTTGATCGTTTTCTCTCTCTCTCTCTTTCTCTCTTACTTTCTTCCTTTCTTTGTCATTTCCTGTAGCTCGATAGCATCCCTTTTTGTCAGTGCTAATGGGGGTATCGTAGACATAATGCGCTCTTACGAAGGAAAGACTTGATGCGCTACGATAAATTAGAGTTTTCAAAGTAATCTTCAGTGTGAACACTTAAATGGGGTTTTCGTGTAACGAAGCGATGCCACGATGAGGAAAAGAAGAAGAAGAAGAACCAGTTGTACATATGAGTCCCTTTTCCTCTTTCTCTTTTCTCCCTCCCCCTCTCTCTTTCTCTTTAACTTCACTCTCAAAAGTACTTTTCCTATCTTTTCCTTTTTTTTCCCTTCCGGCTCTGGCATGTCCAATGTCATTATGGTTTTTGGAATTAAGAGCTTCCTCGGGCATGATTTCGTTTTGCATTTTCTTCCATCCTTTAGATCTCTCACTTGCACACATACGACTCACTTACACACACACAGACACATATATTCAAAATGTAAAATTGGACTTTTGTATATCAAATTCATTATGCTTTTTTCTTTTATCTACTAAAATAATTTCCAATATCGTATAATCCAATGAAATGAAAGTTAAATCCACTTGTTGTATAAGAACATTTGAAATGATTTTATTTTTCAATTATAATTATTTCGTATGTTAATCAATTACACGTACGAACAAATTTCGTTTAATTTTACTGGTATTCGAATAAAAAAAATGATAATGCGTAAAAGAAGATTTATATTTATAAATAAATAATGAAATAAGCTAGGACAGGATAATTTAATGGTTGATTAAATCATTGGAATGTAGAGTCATGGATAATTATGTATTCAGTAGTGAATAATAGTAGTTCATTGACTAGGAGAATGCAAGCTATGATACATATAGATGAGTAGAAGTCATCGTTGCAACCTGTTACGCTAAACCCAGGCAAACGTGTTAATTATTCTAACCCCGGAAGGTTGTGGCACGCATCACGTGAGTATAATTTCGTGACTTGCAACCCCGTGACCTTTTCTATTTCAAAGAGAGAGAGAGAGAGAGAGAGAAAGATAGAGAGGAAGGAATGAAAGGATGAAGTGGAGAAATAAAAAAGAGTAGGTCGTGTTATTGGGTAAAAGATAGGAAGGAGAAAGATGAGAAGAAGGAGGAGAGGGGGAGGAAGAGGAGATGGATGGTTACTATGGTAACCGTGGTCTCTCTCTCTCTTTCTATGCTAAGCTTTGATTGGTTAAGATAATTTTAAACTTTTCTCCTTCAGGATCTTCGGCCTTGAGAGATCAAAGTTCGATCTCGAATTTCATTAATCAAGACGACAAGACTATTACCTTTTTTTTTCTTCTTTTCTTCCTTCCTTCCTTCCTCTTCTTCCTCTTTTTATTTTCTTTTTTTTTCTTCCCTCTCTTTTCCTTCCAAGGAAATAGTCCTTCATTATTCGCATTTTAAAATTCTTTTTTACCATCGAGGGTTTTCATTCAAATTAGCTGACAACTATTTTTATCCTTCCGCGATTCGTTTAGAGGACGATATTAGTTAATATTAAAAATTCGATTGTATGATTAAAAATTATGAAGGATATTGAGAAAATATTTTTGTTTTTAAGAGTTTTTGAATTTTTATAATGTCGATGTTTAATAGGATTTTGTTAAACAGAGATTTATATGAGAGATACATAAAGAGAAGATGCTGCGTTTGGCACATTCTCGAAAGAGAGAGAGAGAGAGAGAGAGAGAGAGAAAGAGAGAGAGAGAGAGAAAAGAGGATCGATAGAGACACAATGTTCACATTGACGTTTTTGTTCATAGCTCGTATGGCATATATTTCCTAAGATGCGCTAGATAATGCATCGACAGCAGTTCCATAATTAACGCAAGCAAGACAAGACAAAGGGTCGAAAAGGGTCTCCGTGAATATCTATCGTAAATTAA